>CM077191.1:10046362-10196362 GCA_039654105.1 Coreius guichenoti
CACTCTCCCACACACACTTACTCTCTCACTCACTCTTACACTCACGCACACACTCACTCTTACATACAGACACACTCACTCACGCACGCACAATCACGCACACTCACACACACACACACTTGTGGGTGGTTGCCAAGTTGCTCTTTATTTACATAATCCAAAACGACTTCAAGAAATGCATTGAAGGTATAAATGCATCATTATGTGTGTTTCCTCAGACTGAAGCCCATCATCTTGCACTGTTCTCTGCCACTGTAAAGAGTCCTGCACCCTCACGTCTGTAGATCTGGATCAGTGTGCGTCTGCGGGAAGTTTATTATCTGCCCGGTGAAAATCTTAAGAATGTACTTAATGTACTGTATTACAATGCATTTGAATCTCAGTCTGTGTGTTTGTATGAATAAACATGAGCTCGTAAGGGCCCCTGTAATGGATCCCAGACTCACATCTGAAGCGGTTCACACACACGGCACAGACGCGGCTCTGCTCTCTTTACTCCTCCGTCTCTCTCTCTCTGAAGGTTTAACGAGGACCAGCGCAGAGCCAAACTGCGGCTCTCAGAAGGAAATTGCCACGGCAGAGGTCATCTTTAAATGATGGTAATCTCACAGGGGGCTCCAGCGCTCTTTTGAACTCCGAATGGGTCCGTCCTGCCTTATCTGTGTCACACAGCGGTGGGCCGCAATCACCGGCAGACCCCTCAGACCCCCTCAGACAGCTTTCAAAGGGCCAGAGGAGCCAGAGCTGAGGCTCTGTTCACTTTAACACAGATTATTCTCTCACGCTGATGTTAAGTAACAGCTTCATTTCCTAATTACAGTCAAATCTACAATAGAGGCCAACTACCTGGAAACCACAGTGGTCGATGGATCATTTTCTATATACTTATTTATTTATTTATTTGTACTTTATTATAATATACACACAATTTAAATGATTGCATTTTTACAAAAAATTAAATAAAATTGTGTGTATACACCGATCAGGCATAACATTATGACCACCTTCCTAATATTGTGTTGGTCCCCCTTCTGCTGCCAAAACAGCCCTGACCCGTCGAGGCATGGACTCCACTAGACCCCTGAAGGTGTGCTGTGGTATCTGGCACCAAGATGTTAGCAGCAGATCCTTTAAGTCCTGTAAGTTGCGAGGTGGGGCCTCCATGGATCGGACTTGTTTGTTCAGCACATCTCACAGATGCTCGATTGGATTGAGATCTGGGGAATTTGGAGGCCAAGTCAACACCTCAAACTAGTTGTTGTGCTCCTCAAAGCATTCCTGAACCATTTTTGCTTTGTGGCAGGGTGCATTATCCTGCTGAAAGAGGCCACAGCCACCAGGGAATACCGTTTCCATGAAAGGGTGTACATGGTCTGCAACAATGCTTAGGTAGGGGGTACGTGTCAAAGTAACATTGTACTACCGTTCAAAAGTTTTGGGTCAGTAAGAATTATTATTTATTTTTTTGGGGAAAGAACTTAAAGAAATGTTTTCAACATTCATAATAATAATAAATGTTTCTTGAGCAGCAAATCGGCCTATTAGAATGATTTCTGAAGGATCATGTGACTCTAAAGACTGGAGTAATGATGCTGAAAATTCAGCTTTGAATCACAGAAATAAATTGCATTTTAAAATATATTCAAATAGACAAAAGTTATTTTAAATTGTAAAAATATTTCACAGTAATAATGTTTTTGCTTTTTTTTGGATCAAATAAATGCAGCCTTGGTGAGCAGAAGAGACTTCTTTCAAAAACAATCAAAATAGTACAGTTTCCAAACTTCTGACTGGTAGTGTATATGATAGAAATGTTTGTATTTTTACAATAATTTAATAAAAAAAATTGTGTAAAACAAATATTAAAATTAATTTGTTTAAATGAACTCTTACTTTACACAATTTTTAGTCCATATAATAAGAGTCTAAATAAAATCTTCATAATATTTTACATTATATTACACATTTATATTACTCAATGTAAGAAATCCAGAAATCTGTCATTTTTGCAGTAGCTCTTCATTAGTTAAATTGCTAAATGTTCCATCTTTAACTGACTTATCATGACATGATTTACAAACACAAACCGTTGTAAATAAATGTACTTTAGTGCAATCGTTGATTTTTATGAGGAAATCTCTATTTCCAGAGCATCTGATCCATTGCAGAAAACAACAAAGAGCTTTCAGCACGACTCAAGTTCATGTGCTTGATTTGCCGTTTGATACGTGTGTGTTTTGTAATCCATAGCTCGCTGGTTTGTATTATTATACGTTTGCTCTTCATCTTTCTTAGTCTTGGCCTGATGTTTGTTTGCAGGGAAAGTTACAATCCCAGAGGAAGAGAGTTGGGATTGGCCTGTGAACTTCTGGTTATGATGATAAATCTCTATTATTATATTATATCTCTAGTTCTTCACTAAAACTAACCAAGTCAGCAGTAATCTCTCTGTTCTGTCATCTGCTGACTGCAGTCTGCATTTCACACAAAACTAATGAATCTATTCATATACAGACAAAACAACGTCTATGCATTACGATGAGAATATACTATTACAATGTGGCTCCTTTAGACTGATTTAATTCAATTCTTGTAGACTAAAATAGAATAGAACCAAGAACAAATTAAGGTTAATTAACCATGTAATGCCTGACATATGAAATTATTTTACTGAACCTGATGGATCATATTTCATACTCACATTTGAACATGATTAATAATTCAATTATATATCAAATGTAAATTATTGATTTTTTTTTTTGCAGTAGTTTAAATAAATATGACACTTTAAATCTTAATTTTTATAGGCCTTGAATTTAAACTATTGCATTTTTACAGTAATTTTTTTCACACTAATTTTATTTTTAATTACTGTAAAAATGCAATCATTTAAATTGTATGATTTTTTTATATATATATATATTATTTATAAATTGTATTTATTTATATTCTAAATATTCTGAATAATAAATATTATAAATGTATATAATTATATAATAAATATTAAACATTTATAATATATACATTTTTATAAATTGTCTTAATTTTATACAATTTAAACTATTGCATTTTACAGTATTTTTTCACATAAATTGTATTTTTAATTACTGTAAAAATGCAATAATTTAAATTGTATAATTTTTTATAATATATGTAAAAAAAATTAAATAGTCTTATTTTATATTATAAATATTAAAAAAGAATAAATATTATAAAAGTACATAATTATATAATGAATATTATACATTTATACATTTATAATATATACATTTTTATAAATTGGCTTAATTTTTTTATACAATTTAAACTATTGCATTTTTACAGTATTTTTCTACACAAATTGTATTTTTAATTACTGTAAAAATGCAATAATTTGAATTGTATAAAAAATTAAGCTTTAGTTTAAATATTGTAAAGTGGTCATGTTCTATCAATAGACTAAAATAGGATTAAAAAGCTAATAATTAATTAATTCATAAAATACATTTAAAAAAAAAAAAATAAAATCAATCAAAATAAAACACTTACTAAAGAAGTTATACGAAATACATGATTAAATATTTTATTTGTTTTCCTGAATGTCATGTGATCATTAGCCAATGTCAAATATTGAAATTATATCTAAATTATAGCGAAATTATTGAAACTTCAAGTAAATATTTGATGTCAAATGGGTTCGGCTGACAAAAAAGTTTGGGATACTTGCACTAATAGCAACTGAACACTTTTTTCATGATGGGATGCATTTAATTTTTTTTAGATGTTATAAAATAATAATATGTAATAATATGTATAATAATATCTGACAGTAGTCTATGTCTATAGCTATTTTCCCCTCTGTCGCAGCTCTGTGAACAATTAAAAAATGGCACGTTTAGACACATTGATCAAGATTTGAAGATGCAACCACAATAGAAATTTATTTTTTTTGCTCTTTTGCTTGATTTTATGAATCACTGCACTCTTTGTTGACATTCTGCCTACCGTCTCCATTTGTGTTTCACAGAAAACAACATGAGGGTGAGTAAATTATGCCAATTCACAAACATTTTATCAACAGTCTAATAAAGGTTGGATTACTTGACCTTTGACCCCTCAAAGACAAAATAAACACAAATGTTTTGTCATGCATTTGCTCTTTTGAGATGTCACACACAGATCAGCTGTGGCTCAGTGATCCTGATCTCGACAGCTTGTTTGAATCTGAATGACGCCACTCAGGCCTTGTTCTCGTTTGCTCATAAAATCTAAACACTAGAGACGTTTCGTTCCGGCGCTCCACAAAACCCAAGCCATCGCCAAGACCAGCATGAGCAACGGCGAGAAGAGCCGGCTTGACTGCGAGGAGGTCTAGACTAAACAATTCAATACGGCAGACGTCAACAGAGACTCGTGTACACGTGACCAGCCGCTCGCATTCACAGGGGCCAGATTTCACCTCAAATATTGTTTGCGCTTGTGTATGATAAAAAATGCCATGTCAGTCATGGATTGAAAATGCAACTGTAAAAGAGATTTTAGTGCTATGATTTATTTATTTATTAAAAAGTATTTATTGATTATTTTTTAAATGTTTAAAAATGTATTTAAACATTTACTTATTATTTAATGTATTTAAGTGTTTATTTACAATAAATATTTATTTCTTTTAAAAATATTTATTCAAAACATTTTTATTTCTTTGATTTTTATTATTTATTTATTTTTAAGTATATAATTATTTATTCTAAATGTGTTTATTTGCAATAAATATTTATTTATTTTAAAAAGATTTATTTGAAATGTATTTATTAAATTTTTCTTTCTTTATTTAAACATTTATTTATTATTTTATGTATTAATATTTTATGTATTTTATTATAAATTAGTTTATTTAGAATAAATATGTAATTTTTATTGATTTTAAAACATTTATTATTTTATGCATTTATTTATTTATTTTAAATAATAAAAATATGTATTTAAACAAAATACAAAAACCTTTATTAATAAATGTATTTATATAATTATTTGCATATGTATTTATTTTATAAAGTATATATTTATTTATTATTAATGTATTTATTTACTTTAACAAGATTTATTTGAAAGCACATTTATTTAAAAAGAGTTATTATTGTATGCATTTAACATTTTATTTATTTATCATACATTTATTAATTTAAAAATATTTATTTAATTTAAGCTATTTATTTATTTAAAATAATTTAAAAAAAACTTTATTTAAACAAAATACAAAAATCTTTATTTATTAAAAAATGTATTCATATACTTATTTGCATATTTATTTATTTTTTTAAATTTTATATATTTGTTTTAAATAAAAAATAATATTTATTTAAAATGATTTTTTTTGTTTGTTTACTCACTCCAGAACAAGTGCTTATATTATGGTGAGATTTCTCCGTGTTTTCTTAGCTTCAGATGTGAGCCTCTAACAGATCCTCAGTGCAGTCTCTCTCTGATGGATATCTGCTCCATTTGGGATCAATCTGTTTGCTCTCAGCACCGGTTATAAAACTGTCCTTCCTGCTGATGTCTTCTCAGACTCACCTGCGGTGGTCCGGCTGGGTGTGAGAGGAGTCGTAAACTGCCCCCCTCGCGTGGGGACGTGCCCTGTGATGTTGCCCCCCTCTGAGAGGCCTGATGTGGGTCGAACCCCTTCACCACTGCCATAGTGCTTGTTACTAGATAACCTTATGACCCTTAGTCATAGTTTCCAAAACTTACTTAACAAATAGTTAAATTTAAACTTAAAATAATTTAAGTTAATATCTCTATGCCATCATGAAACCTTCTGTCAAAATTATAAATATTTATTTATTTAGAATGTATTTATATACTTATTTTTGTTCGTAATCATTAAACGTATTTATTTATTTCAAATACAAATGTATTTATTTAAATAAAAATATTTTTATTTATTTGTTTAATAGTGTATTTATGTATTTATTTAAATACATACATTATTCATTTATTTAAACATTTATTTATTCTTTTTTAAAATGTATTTATTTTAAATAATTATTTAAAATATTTGTTTATTTATTTTAAAAATATTCATTTTAACGTTTATGCAAAAAAATATAAATATTTATTTAAAATCTATTTATATACTTGTGTGTAATTATTAAAAAAGTATTTATTTATTTAAAAATATTTATTATCTTTATTTTATTTTTTAAATATGTACTGATGTATTTATTTACATTTATTGTAATCTTTATTTTATTAAAAAATATAAACATGTATTTTATATTTATTTATTTAAAAAAGTATTTATTTATTTTTAAAAAAATTATTATTTTAAGTATGTATTTGTTTAAAAAAACATATTTTATAATTATAAATAAACAGTTATTTATTAAAAAATATTTATTTTATTTTAAAAAACTGAATTTATGTATTTATTTACATTTAACCTTTATTTTCTTTTTAGAAATATGTATTTTTTAAAATATATATTTTATATTTATTTAAACAGTTATTTATTTAAAATATTTATTTTATTAAAAACTGAATTTATGTATTTATTTACATTTATTGTAATCTTTATTTTATTTAAAAAATGTAAACATGTATTTTATATTTATTTATTTAAAAAAATACTTATTTATTTAAAAAATATGTATTATCTTTATTTTTCTGTTTAAATGTGTATTTGTTTAAAAAAACATGTATTTTATAGTTAGTTATTTAAACAGTTATTTATTTAAAATATTAATTTTATTTAAAACTGAATTTATGTATTTATTTACATTTATTGTAATCTTTATTTTATTAAAAAATATAAACATGTATTTTATATTTATTTATTTTAAAAAAGTATTTATTTATTTAAAATATTTGTTATCTTTGTTTTATTTTTTAAATATGTATTTGTTTAAAAAAAACATTTATTTTATATTTATTTATTTAAACAGTTATTTATTTAAAATAAAAATAAATAGTGTGAGTCACATCACCTTACGATGTGCCACATCTGGAGCTGTAGGTAACTTCACTAATTATAATGAAAATGGTTCTGCTTTCTAAGGCCACAGTTTAAAAAAAGTCACATTTTCTATGTGTCTTCTGCCCTCTTGTGGTAGTATTGAACAGATGCCTGACTGCACACAACTCAACCACTGAGGACATGCAAGCAGAAGGGAAAGAAGCAAGATCTGTCAAGTAGCCGGTAGGCAACCACCAAGAACACCCTAGCAACCACACAACGCGCTAAAAACCATTTAGAACACCTTAGAAACGACACAGTAACGTCCTGGCAACCCCTAGCATCATTAACATGGGCAAACACCACTCACATTTTCTGCTAATGTAAATGTATAGTTTTGCATGTACTGTATAGTTAGCGTCTGCTTTGGTGTTCTGAAGGGATAAACGGGTTTTCTTTTAGAAAAAAAGTCACTTTTTACTGTTTAAATAAATGTATGTTGACTATATTATTTTGTACATTTTCTATATTTTAATATACAAAATATACATCATATATGTTAAAATAAATATTTAAGCAAAAAGAAAATGTTTCGAACTATTTTTACTGTTTTATGTGACCATTTTCACCATTGAACGGCTGAACTAAAACATTAGTTTTGTGGAGATTCTGTTTTTCTTGCATTACTATTTGTGTATTAAGACTCAGGTGTAGTGCTCATACTATATGATGAATATTTACCCTTCATATGAAGATCATTCACAGTTTTTGTCAATAGTATATTGTTATATTGTGAATCATGAATTGGGACACAAGAGGTCACTGTTGATCTCATTTGACACACGCTTCAGAAAAGTGTTGGGCTGTGTCCCTATACTCTTAAATAGGGCACTATTTGAGGGGACAGATATTTGTAGTGTGTCTGAAACCACTGGACGTTGTCGAGTGCGCTCATTCAATCCCACAATGCACCGCAATAACGAGTGTGATGCGTCCCAATTCGCATACTATCCGAAATTAAAATTAGTGTGTCCCAAATCGTAGTAGGCCTATGTTGATGAGTATTCCATAGATACCCGGATGGTCTACTTTTTCTGTTTGGAATCCAAAGTGCAGATCCGTGTACACATTAACGGCTAATATTACCCATAACCCATTGCGCGTTGGACGAGGATTCGAATAGTACTACAAACATTGAAAAGTGTTAAAAATCTACAAACATGGCGGATGTAAGAGTCCGATGGTTAAGTAGAGAGGTTTAGATAAAGGTGTTCCAGTGATTAATTACTATAGAAAGACGGTTTACTCCTATTACTTATAAATGGGCGAAACTGCACAATATGGCGGAATAGTCCCGCCTTCTAAAGTAAAAGAGCCAATCGCTGATTGCTAAAGTCATTTTACCTGCAGCTGCCGTGAGAAGCTCCGGTTCCCATAGAAACCTGAGACTCACTCTTAGGACTGCACATGCACATTAACTTGTTTAGCCTGAAAAATAAGCTTTTTAACGCTATTTGAGCATAAGAAACAACATTTATCGGACAGTTCATGTCCGATTTTGTTGCTGATTTGAAATATGTTGTTTAATTGTGAGTTCAGCAAGCAGTTTTTGAGATTACAGGATTCCCCCATTCAAATAGATAGGACTTGGTCTTGTATGCCTGGAGGCGTTGCAAATATGAGAAGTGAACCGAGTGAACAGACTTTCCTTGATAGGGACTTATTTGTTAATTATCAGTATATATAACTTGACGAAAATATATTTATTTAATGTTATCCACATTATATTTAATCTGCAACAGCATTGTGAACTTTTGTAAAGAACGTTTGGTGCATCATTATGAAACACATGAGGAGAGTCTCCACATGAAAGACTCTCGACTGGCAGATCAAAGTCGTACTACATTTCTCTCCAATACGGTAGGAAATTAAATTAAATTGAATGTGGAGGAATTAAGTGACAGAGCTGTCCGTTAAAAACGCAATTATGATGAATTATGTCCCAAAGCTTAATTGCCTAGTCTTCTGCTACACACTCAAAAGTATGTACTTTTTCTTCACAAAAACAGTACATATTTTTAGGGCATAGTATAAGTAGACGAATTGGGACGCAGCGCACTCAACGGCTAGAAAATACCCATAACGCACTGCGAGGGACGTGCCGAATGAGCAGAAGATGGCGCCCACAGCTGAATCATCCATCCATCCATTTTACAAACTGCTGATCAAATGTGGCTACAGCGTCATACAGGTATAAATTCCTTTTTTATTGAGTATTAAATTGTTTAATTAAGGTTTACTCTGTTTTCACATCTCCCACACAGGAAAACTTACAGTTGCGCTCTCGAATAATGAATTATATATGGTTATTTCTGTTATGGAGACACAGATATTAATAAGATTCCCTGCAGCTCTTAAAAAGTACTACTTATATAATTTAAAATCACTCAGGATTGTTTAAAGCCTGTCACGGACAAAAACGATATCTCTAGGTTAAAGATATATAACGATAACTATATTAGCGTCCACACCAACGCACGATAAACGTTCTTCTGTATATTGCAGTTTTTTTCGTCTGTCACTTTAAATGCTCGAGCTCTTTAAAGCGGGATGAATTCTGATTGGCTAATGTTTTTTATCTTTCATCAGCTGGAAAAATCGTTGATATCGTTCCTCTCTGCCGTTATTGTTATAGGTGTGGTGGTGTGATCTTTGCTAACGAATATATTTTCTAAGAAAATTTTGATAACATTCCCAGTTATGAAAACCTTTATTCTGAATGTTCTTTTTTTATGTTTTAAGAAAGTTTAAGGGAACATTACATTTCATCACTTTGCAAACGTTATACTAGAAAGTTACTTTTGAACTTTTGAATCTTCTCTGAACGTTCTAAAACAAGTAACATTTAAATTGTTTCAGAAAAACATTTCATGAACGATGTATGAATAATGTTTTTTTTTTTTTTTTTTTTTTTGGAGAACATTAATTAAGAACTGACAACTCTAAATGAATGTTATATTAATTTAACTGGATGAACGTTTGTTCAGAACTTTGCGAAAACCTGGCCAGAATGTTAGCCAAAGTTCTGAGAACGTTTCCTAAATGCGCCTTAAAAGTAATTACTGTAGCATTTGTAGTTTTTGTCAAGTGCCACATTTGCATGGATCCATGAAAACGACTAAAACGCTGTTTTCTGCTGCCAGGTTAGTAGATGGCGATGTCACTTTGTAAAGAAAAACCTATAAACGCCTATAGCGCCTATCATGGGAGCTTGTTTCTGCCACAGAATAAAAAAATTAAAAAGGTAATTGCAACTTTTTTTTTCTCTCGCAATTCTGTCTTCTTTTTTTCAGAATTGTGTGATATAAAGTCGCAATTGTGAGTTTATATCGCATGACGTCACCGTTTTCACAAATTCACGTTTTTGTAGTAGCACTTGCATGTACATCTTTGCACTTTGGGGCCTTTTACATGACACCGTTTTCAAATAAAAACTGAAAACTTTTTTGGCCGTTCATTTACACGACAAAGATATTTTGGGGGCCTTAAAATGCAAACTTTTGAAAACGGGTTTCAAAGTGCAAGTTTATCGTTATCGTCTACTTGTAAACAACAAAAATGAGAATTTGTGAAAACGGTGACGTCATGCGCATGTGTATTACATGTTCGGTCTATAGGCGCGTAGTGTTTCTTTACAAAGGGACATCGCCATCTACTGGCCTAGCAGCAGAATACAGCGTTTTTGTCGTTTTCGTGGATCCATGTGAACGGGGATTGTTTTGACAAAGTTGTCGCCAGTATGTGAAAAAAGCAAAGGAAAAACTTTTCCATTTTTAGTACATTCACATCCCGTACATCCCATTTTTCAGGCCCCCAAAACATCGTCGTTGTGAAAATGAACGCCCAAAACGGCTAAAAAGTTTTCTGTTTTTAGTTGAAAATGGTGTCGTGTAAACGGCCCCTAAGAAAGTAAAATTCTCTGCTGCTTCGAGACAGTACATTAGAAAATTTCCTGTCTCATCTGCTCGTTCTCGCACTTTCCTGCTGCCCTGTTTTCCTTCTGCCAGAATCTTTTACGCAAGCAGTCTCCTACTGCGTCTTTAGGAGCACAGCACAACCGTTAACTGTGCTCAACGGGACCCTGCGCTCCGCATGCTCAAACTCATAATTAACAGCATTCCTGTCCCGGTTAAGATGAGGTGATGTTAAACGAGAGAGACGGAGCACGGACACACCACGCTGGCCAGTGACCTGTGGAAGTGATGTGGAGAACTTTCAGGAAAAAGGGGCAAGAAAAACATCTCTGAGTTCCTTTTTATTGATGCTCAACATTTCAAAATCACAATGTTGAACAATAAGTTCAGACAAGATCCTTTTTTTCCTTGATGAGGAAGGAATGTGTGTGTGATTAAATGCTCACAGAGCAGTGATCACCGTAATAATCTGTAAACATCCTTCAGAACATGTGCTGCTGTTACAGAAGATGCCAGATAGTCTTACGGCATATTTCAACACACAATAACCTAATTGGAGATGTAAATTACTGTATTTCCTACCGTATGTACTCAGGGGGGTTTCGGGGGGTTTGACGCCCTTTTAGGTTGAATCCAAAAAGAACATGCATGTGCAGGTCAACAATAATGAGAAAAATGTGAATAAAAAATACTTAATAATAACACATCCAGGTTAAATCTCAGCCAAAAGAAAAAAAAAAAAAATCAAAAGAAAAAAATATGAAAATATATTTTTATTTAATTTGTTGCATTGTGACATTATTTTTGAGAGCCTTATTTTCTTTAATGCAAGAATATAATTTCTTTTTTTTTTTTTTTAATTATAACGTTTTTTTATTATCATTCCTTATTACTGAAATACATATTCTTAACTGTAAAACACTCAAACAGGCTGATTTAACATTTTTATATTAAAAATCAGTAAAATTTCAGTGCCGTATAAATGCTGAAAAAATATGGTTTCAGTTATACATTCTAATTTTTTCAACTTTGCAGTAATGAAAATGAGATTTTGCATTACAACAGTGAGAATTGCTAGTGCAAAAAGCTAGAGATTGGAAAATAAATACAGACCTGATATCAAAGAACCGTTAAATATCAGCAAAAATATTATAAAATATTCATAACAAAATGTCAAAACTGGTTATCAATCTATCTGTCTAAAAATTTTATTTATTTATTTATTATTAATTTATTTTGGGCTGAGATATGACCTAGACATGTTCCTGAGGGTTCATAAAAAAAAAAATCAATCCCCTGTAACAATACAGTCAAATTTGAGTAAATAATAGATAGGTTTGTCAAAGGCAAAATGTACAGAATTAAATCAACTTTTTGATAAGAAGACAAGCATCAAGCGGATATAATGTACTGTCCCGTATAGCATCAACATGCTGGAACTGGAGAGCGTCTCTGGTTAAAGTAGCCTTTGTTTCCCTGAGAGAAGGAGACATTGCTTCAGTAGCTGTGAAAGGGAACCCTGCGTACTTTCACTGACAGATCACCTCTAGCATAGTTTAGTGTTGAAATGCTGTTAATGTCTTATAAAGGAACATGTGCAGCTGTCTGCTTCACTTAGACAACAAGACGATTAATGGTGAGCAAATGGACTTGCTGAAGTCTCAGATGTTTCTCCTGAGAAAAACACCCCAGTAATCTCTCATGCATGTGTCTCTGTCAGAGTTTCAGTGCTCACATTTACTCAAAAGTCTGCAATCAGAACTCAAAGATTTCAAAGTTTATTCAAGTGTGCTATTAGTATACTTCTTTTAAACTAAAAATAAGAAACTACTTTGTCTACTTTCTATGTACTTCTCAGAAATATACTTAAAATTACACTTAAGCATACTTGACTTATACTGACAGAAAAGTCTAAGTATATTTGGCCTGTACTTGTACTCAATCTAAGTATACTTGGCTTGTAGTTGTGTTTACTCTTATGATTGAGTAGCCTATACTTTTCACATAGTTTTACAAACTGTCATATAAACTTACATTGTGTGAAAATATTGATTTATAAAGAAAACAGATCTGAGTATGTGAATTATATAATATAAGTATGTAGTAGCAAGTATACTTGAAGTCCAAAACTACTAACTTCAAAGTGTACTTTCATAAACTAAAAAATGTGTTAATATATACTTATATATATAAAATATACCTTTATACACCAAAAAGTGAGCAAATTTAGTCCCAAGTATTGAAATAGCACACTTACAAGTATACAAGCAGTATAAAACTACTAATCTAGTAGTTTTAATATATATACTTATATTTAAAATACTTATATATAAAATATACTTTTATATACTAAAAAGTGAGCAAATTTAGTTCCAATTATTGAAATAGTACACTTAGAAGTATACTTGCAGTCTAAAACTAGTGTTTATGTTTCTGCTAATCTAGTAGTTTACAGAGAGTATACTTTAAAGTGTACTTTCATAAACTAAAAAAAGTGTTACAAGTATTTGACTAGCAAACTATCAGTATAATTATAAGTTCACTTGTATTATAGTTGCAGTACAAGCAAAAAACGTAGTTGTAAACTAGTGTACTCAAGTTTACTACTTTACACTTAAAAAGTGGGTAAATTTAGTCTAAAGTATTGAAATAATACACTTAGAAGTATACTTGCAGTCTAAAACTATTAATCTGGTAGTTTACTGAGAGTATACATCAAAGTGTACCTTCGTAAACTAAAAACTGTTACAAGTACTAGCAAACTATCAGTATAACTATAAGTTCACTTGTAGTATAGTTGCAGTACAAACAAAAACTTAGTTGTAAACTAGTTGTGTACTCAAAACTTACTGCTTATATTATACTTAGAAGTATACTTGCAGACTAAAACTACTAATCTAGTAGTTTACTGAGAGTATACTTCAAAGTGTACTTATACTTCAAACATAACTTAAGTTCACTTGTATAGTTGCAGTACAAACAAAAAACATAGTTGTAAACTAGTTGTGTACTCAAAGTTTACTACTTAAAGTATGCTTTTATACACTAAAAAAGTGGGCAAATTTTGTCCCAAGTATTGCAATAGTACAATTACAAGAATACTTGCAGTCTAAAACTACAAATCTAATAGTTTACTGAGAGTATACTTCAAAGTGTACTTTCATAAACTAAAAAATGACTAGCAAACTATCAGTATACATAAACGTTTACTTGTAGTATAGTTGCAGTACAAACAAATGTAACTAGTTGTGTACTCAAAGTTTACTTCTTAAAGTATATTTAAAAGTGTACTTTTATACACTAAAAAGTGGGCCAATATAGTCCCAAGTATTGAAATACACTTACAAGTATACTTCTAGTATGCTGATATTAGTATACTTACTACATAAAGTATATTTAAAATATACTTGAACTTTACTTAAGTATACTTATTAAATAAACTTCGTGTTTATTTTTTGTAAGGGTCTCAATATGACCTCAAATATTTCTCATGAAATAATCTAATCTGCTCCACATTGATTTTATAGCTCTATAATCTTACTGGATGACAACTAGTGACTCATTTGGCTTTGTTTTTAAGAATTTTAGAAGAAATATCTGAGATTAAATTAATTTCTTAATGAAATATAACTGAGAACTCCATTAAATCTCCTGAGCTGTGAAAGAGCAGCATCTGAGCCGTAAAACTGTCTTCTGCGAGAGCGAAATGCTTGGTTATTCTCCTAAATGAGCATCATTGAGCCGCTGGGAAGAAAAACACTCTTCCTGGAGCATCAGTATGCAGGGAACGACTGAAGACACAAAGAAAGAGGAAAAGAAAGGAATGGATGAATGAGCAAACCGTTTGAATGCACAGACAAACTGAATTAAAAGGAAAAACATCCAAAGTATCAATAATACATGGAAAACGTACCACCACAGTGCATTCACAGGTTAGTTAGGGTGCTTGCATTGTTAGGGTGTTCTAGGTTGTTGTTAGAACATTGCTGGGTCGTTGCCACGGCATTGCTATGTGGTTGTTAGGGTGTTCTAAGTTGTTACAACATTGCTGGGTGGTTGCCAGGGCATCGCTATGCCGTTACGAATGTATTCTGAATGTTTTTAGTGTTCTTTGTGGTTGCTAAGGTATTTTGGGAGGTTACCACTGCGTTATGCAGTTGCTAAGGTCTTCAGAGTGGTTTTTAATGCACTTCTATGGGGCTGTGAGATTGTTCTAGATGGTTGCTAGGGCGTTGCTGGGTGTTTGCTAGTGTGATTTTCCAGGGTTTGCTTGAAAATTTGTTGAGGCATTATTCAGTTGTTGCTACTGTATTCTGCGTGGTTCAGAAGGTGTTATTATGAGTGTTTGTTCACTGTTTGCTGTTGCTAGAGCTGCACATTTTTTAATATATATTGAATTTTTTTTTTTTTTTTTTTTCAAATAGAGATTGCGATACTCCCACGATTCTGAACAGACAACTAAACAAAATAACGTGTAATTTACTAGAGGTTCTGACAAAATGTTAAAGGTTCTCACTCTAAATACATCACTTGTTTCATTATTGGACAAATCTGTGTTTTTGAATGAATCTCTTGAATGAATGTTTCAATGACTCACTTATAAATACTTCACTTGTTTCATTACTGGATAAATCCACATTTTTGAACGAATCTCTTGAATGAATGATTCAATGACTCACTCATAAATACTTCACTTGTTTCATTACTGAATGAATCAGCGTTTTTGAACGAATCTCTTGAATGAATGATTCAATGACTCACTCATAAAGACTTCACTTGTTTCATTACTGGATGAAAATTAGCGTTTTTGAACAAATCTCTTGAATGAATGATTCAATGACTCACTCATAAATACTTCACTTGTTTCATTACTGAATGAATCAGCGTTTTTCAACGAATCTCTTGAATGAATGATTCAATGACTCACTCATAAAGACTTCACTTGTTTCATTACTGGATGAATCAGTGTTTTTGAACGAATCTCTTCAATGAATGATTCAATGACTCACTCATAAAGACTTCACTTGTTTCATTACTGGATGAATCAGCGTTTTTCAACGAATCTCTTGAATGAATGATTCAATAACAAATACATTTGTCGCCACCTACTGGTGTAACAATGTAACTGATACAATCTTTGTTTGAAGTGTCAAGTTACTTTCAAAAGATGATTTGCTCTATTTTGATCGCCACCGTAGACATCAGTGTTTATGTCCGAATTATAACCTTTTATTCCAGAATTTCTGTGATAATTTGAATATTCATAACATATAATGATACTGTGTGGTTGAAAAGACTGTTTGTGGAGCTTTTTCATAAATATACATGACAACTGTTCTCTCTGGATCAGAATGCAGATTTGAATGTTCGCTGTGATCGAATCGAAGTAATTTATGAAATAAGATCGCAATCTTTAAACGATTAGGCGTAATGCAGCACAAGTTGTTGCCTAAGCAAAATGCCACTAAAATACTGATATCTGTATATATAAAATAAAAAATAAAACTGAGTGCACGCTTCAAATTAAAGGTGCAGTGTGTGAATTTTAGCGGCATCTAGTGGTGAGGTTGTGAATTGCAACTGCCCACCGCTCACCCCTCCCTTTCGAAGCACGTAGAGAAGCTACGGTGGCCGACACAGGACAAAAATGTCGTCGTCGGAGAGAGCAGAGAGTGACTAGCGCTCTGTAGAGAAGTTTGTCCATTTAAAGCTACTGTAGAAACATGACAGCGCAAAATGGCAATTTCACTGTAAGGGGACCTGGGGTATATGAAGATAGAAATGGCTCATTCTAAGGTAATAAAAACATAACAGTTCATTATGTAAGGTACACCACTGAAAACATTGTTATGTATATTGTATGGCATTTCTGTTAATAGATCCTCATAAATACTACACACTGCACCTTTAAGTTTTTATCCCAATAGGAACATCTCTTATAAAACATGAAAACATGCCTGCTTTTGACCAATTTTCAAGCACATGATCCTCTCTAGAGATTCAGTCTGAAACCCATTTGTTCATTTGTTGAGAAGCTGGTGTGATCCGGGTGGTCTTTTGAGACCGAGCCATAATGTTTCCTTTCTCTGGTGTCCTTCAGCAAAGAGAGAGAGAGAGAGAGAGAGAGAGAGAGAGAAAGCTTCACAGGCTGAACAAGCGCTGGGTGACGACGTTATGCAATCCGTCAGCGCTGCTCAAAGCCTCACGGGCTCAGTGTTTTGTGAATGGGAGCGAGAGGGAGGTGCTGAGGGGAGGAGTTGGACTTGGACCATCCAGGACTGACTGACTGACTGACGGGTTCCAACAAACCAGAAAACCTTCACATTATAGAGCAAAACCTGAGAATATACAGGACACTTGACTGCTGTCGGTCACCCTGCAACATCCTAATGAAGGGTGAGTCTTGTCAGATTCTCTTGTGCATTTTCATGTTTGCTCAGTGTAATGCATGCTTGACTTGTGTGTGCATGACTTTTTTCAGAATGCAACTTTACAAGTACATTTTGTTTCGGTTTGTGACCTCTGTAGATTCTTATCAAAACCAGTTTGTAGGTTCAATGAGTATGCAACTTGATTGCTGTTGCAGTTTTGTTGTGCACTATTCTGTCAGTAGTTTGGACATGCTTCTATTGTTACTTATTGTCATTTTCTTCACATTTTAGAAAGTCACTAAAACTCTAAAATAACCCAAATGAAAGTTTGGGAGCAAAGCATGTAAAACAGATGAAAGCTCTTTTATATTCAAGCTTCTTGTTTGTCTAGATTCCAGCTTTTCTTATTCATGAGATGCATCCTGGAATGCTTTTAAACACTATTGAAGGAGGAGTATGTGTGATGCTTTTCCTTCACTAAAAAGTTATTTTTGTAATGACATTTTGTATGTATGCACATTTTACACTACTGTTTAAAAGTTTGGGGCCAGTAAGAAATCAATAGGCGAATTTTATTCATCAATGATGGATTAAATTGGTCAAAAGTGACTTTACGATATAATGTTACAAAATAAATGCTGTTCATTCATCAAACAATCCTGAAAAATTTAATATATTAGGGGTTTCCACAAAAAATATGAAGCAGCACAACTGTTTTCAACATTGATAATAATCAGAAATGTTTCTTGAGCAGAAAATCATCATATTAGAATGATTTCTGAAGGATCATGTGACACTGAAGACTGGAGTAAAGATGCTGAAAATTCATCTTTGATCACAGAAATAAATTACATTTTAACATATATTCACATAGAAAACAGTTATTTTAAATTGTAATAATATTTCACTGTTTTACTGTATTTTTGATCAAATAAATGCAGCTTTGGTGAGTGTAATTTCTTTCAAAAACATAAAAAAATGTGTCTATAAAATGTATTTATACTTATAGAATTACTTCATAGTGTATAATTTAAAAAATTGCAAGCTGTTAGATCATAATGTTGTAAGATCATTGTCCAAACTTGTGAACATGGTAAAAAAAGAAGAATTAATTGCCTGCAAAGCAACTTTATTACTTCTAAAAATGTGCAATTAATTATTTTTGCTTTGCGTAAAAAAAGGTGGTAAAAACGAATGCAGATGTATGAGGAATTTCAGTCATGCATCTACACAAATCTGTCACTGTGTGATATATGTAGACCTTTTCAGCTATGCAGTTCGTTCCTTTGGGATTTTTCCACTTGCATGTTTAGATTTCCATATACCCCATCACAACATATGTTATTCTGCTTGTATAGTTGAACAATAAACCACAAAAGCACAAAATAAACTCATTAATTTCAACATGTTGATTGTTAACAGTTACACCCATGAAATAAATGTTTACGAATCAGTTCAATAGCTAAGAATCCAAATAATAAGCTGAAGGTCCTAAATGACACGAGTGTGATTTATAGACGATCCTGTGGCGATTGTGCCATAATATGAGGATTATATGATGATCTTTTTGCCTGTATGTTCCAGCTTTGTGTCAGCAAGTTAAGAGATTTACTGAGCTGGCAGAGATTCAAAACTGCATTTGCATTTCTTCTGCAAGTATCTACATGCATCGAGAGCTTATTTCTTATTCTCCAAATCGTAGTCGGATGTCACCGATTTTATTGCTCAGATGTTGCTCTTTTATAGCAATCTTTTGAGTTCATATTGAGACACTTTTGAGTGCTCAAATCTTGTCAAATTTGAGCACAGTTTGAGATCTCTCTTGAAACTCTAGTTATGAAAAAATGTGAGATTAGTAGAATTGTTTTCTCAGGAGAAACAACTGAGAAGCAGGAGACCAGCAGGTCAGTTTGCATCTCATTTGTGTCTAGGAGAAACAGTTGAGATACTACAGAGGTCTATGTGCCGTTCTTCTTTCCTTTTGCATGTTTGGAAATTTAGGGCACAATTTGAGACATTTGAGGTTTATTTTGAAACTCTAGAGATGATATAAATGTGAGATAAGAAAAGTTTTTTTCCTCAGGAGTAACATCTGAGAAGCAGGAAACTTCAGGTCAGTTTGTGTCTCATTTATGTCTAGGAGAAACAGTTGAGATATTAAAGAGATCTATCTGGTTCTTTTGAAGATACCCTTTTTTGGTATCTTCTGGAAATCCGAGCAGAGTTTGAGACATTTTTGAGATCTCTTTTGAAACTCTAGTTATGAAAAAATGTGAGATTAGTAGAATCGTTTCCTCATGAGAAACATTTGAGAAGAGGAGACTTCAGCAGGTCAGTTTGCTTCTCATTTATGTCTAGGGGAAACAGTTGAGACATTAAAGAGATCTGTGTGCAGTTCTCCTTTTTCTTTGGTATCTTTGTGAAATCTGATCAGAGTTTGGGACATTTTTGAGATCTCTTGAAACTCCGGAAAGGATATATATGAGATTAAAGGGTTCTTTTCTCATGAGAAACATTTGAGAAGCAGGAGACTTCAGCAGGTCAGTTTGCATCTCATTGCTGTCTAGGAGAAACAGTCGAGATATTAAAGAGATCTGTGCATCGTTCTTCCTACCTTTTGTATCTTCGGGAATTCTGAGCACAGGTTGAGACATTTTTGAGATCTCTTTTAAAACTAGAAAAAACTAGTCTAGAGATGATATATAGGTGAGATTAGTAGGTATTTCTTTCCTCAGGAGAAACATCTGAGAAGCAGGAGACTTCAGCAGGTCGGTTTGCGTCTTATTGGTGTCTACAAGAAACAGTTGAGATATTAAAGAGATCTGTGTGCAGGTTTTCTTTGGTAACTTTGGGAAATATTAGCAGAGTTTAGATATTAAGGAGATATACACTATATTGCCAAAAGTTTTGGGACGCCTGCCTTTACATGCACATGAAGTTTAATGACATCCCATTCTTAATCCGTAGGGTTTAGGAGTGTGTTTATGGGAATTTTTGACCATTCTTTTAGAAGCGCATTTGTGAGGTCAGGCACTGATGTTGGACAGAAGGCCTGCCTCGCAGTCTCTGATCGAATTCATCCCAAAGGTGTTCTATCGGGTTGAGGTCAGGCCAGTCAAGTTCCTCCACACCAAACTCGCTCATCCATGTCTTTATGGACCTTGCTTTGTGCACTGGTGCGCAGTCATGTTGGAACAGGAAGGGGCCATCCCCAAACTGTTCCCACAAAGTTGGGAGCATGAAAATGTCCAAAATGTCTTGGTATGCTGAAGCATTAAGAGTTACTTTCACTGGAACTAAGGGGCCAAGCCCAACCCCTGAAAAACAACCCCACACCATAATCCCACCTCCACCAAACTT
This sequence comes from Coreius guichenoti, assembly GCA_039654105.1. Taxonomy (NCBI): domain Eukaryota; kingdom Metazoa; phylum Chordata; class Actinopteri; order Cypriniformes; family Gobionidae; genus Coreius; species Coreius guichenoti. Next base: position 10,067,002 of record CM077191.1, read on the forward strand.
TACACTTGGCACAATGCAGTCAGGCAAGTACCGTTCTCCTGGCAACCGCCAAACCCAGACTCATCCATCGGATTGCCAGACAGAGAAGCATGATTGGTCACTCCAGGGAACACGTCTCCACTGCTCTAGAGTCCAGTGGTGGCATGCTTTACACCACTGCATCCCACGCTTTGCATTGCACTTGGTGATGTAAGGCTTGGATGCAGCTGCTCGGCCATGGAAACCCATTCCATGAAGCTCTCTACGCACTGTTCTTGAGCTAATCTGAAGGCCACACGAAGTTTGGAGGTCTGTAGCTATTGACTCTGCAGAAAGTTGGCGACTTCTGCGCACTGTGCGCCTCAGCATGCGCTGACCCCGCCCTGTGATTTTACATGGTCTACCACTTTGTGGCTGAGTTGCTGTTGTTCCCAATTGCTTCCAGTTGACCGTGGAATATTTGGTAGTGGGGAAATTTATTGCACAGGTGGCAACCTATCACGGTACCACGCTTGAATTCACTGAGCTCCTGAGAGCGACCCATTCTTTCACAAATGTTTGTAGAAGCGTCTGCATGCCTAGTGCTTGATTTTATACACCTGTGGCCATGGAAGTGTTTGGAACACAGGAATTCTTCTCCTGGATTTGGAGGGGTGTCCCATATAGTGTATATGTTGAGTTTTTCTTTGGCATCTTTGGGAAATCAGTTTGAGGCATTTTTGAGATCTCTTTTGAAACGCTTTAGATGATATATATGAAATGAGTGTTATTTTTTCCTCAGGAGAAACATCTGAGAAGCAGGATACTTTAGCATGTCCATTTACTCTCCATTTAATCTCAGTAGTGTCAAGAAACAGTTGAGATATCAATGAGATCTATGTGCCGTTATTCTTTCCTTTGTTACTGCACCTTTGGGAAATATGAGCAGAGTTTGAGACATTATTGAGATCAATCCTGAAAGTATAAAGGGGATACTGTGTTTTTTCTAAGGAGAACTTAAGCAGAAACTCAATTTGGTCTCTGTTTAATCTTTTTGAGATCTAGAAGAAACAATTGAAACGAAAGAGTTTTTTTCCAGCATAAATCTCTTCTGAATGCAGAGTTGAAAAGAAAATCTGAGCTTGATTTGAGATGTTTTTGAGATCTATTCTGAAATGCATCAGAATTTAAAACAGAGAGACTATACATATTAAGTTATGGGGCTGTGCAATAATATTACAGCTTTTTACTGGAATATTTATATTTTTCACTTTTTTTTTATGCCCTTCTTGACCATATCTGTTTGTATGCACTGTATTTTTTATGTAAGCGTGTACCACTGAGGAGAAGCGAAACAATTGAGATAATAATGAGATCTTATTTGTCATTTTTCTTTCCCATGGGCAAACAGCCCTCAGAATCTCAGCTCTATAGGACTAATGTGTGATTCATCTCTGGCCTAGTGAAAACTGCAGTAAACTGTGATCAAACCGCCTCGCTCTGAGCTCATCTTCTAAACAAACCAGAAGCCTGTTCTGCCTCATGCTGCCAGTCCTTCATTCCTTCAGGTGTCTTGTTAATGCAAGAGTCTATTTTTACCAGTCTGGTAATGCTTTTCAGTTTTCACCGACGACTGTGACACTGGCGCTTCCCCTCCCGTTTCACCAAAAGAAATATCGCACATTCTCAAGGCCTCTGGCTCTGCGGGACGTCCAACATGCTTGTTGTTTGAAACCTCAAGCATGTGGATCAGACGTCTGTCCTTCCGAACCTTGGATCTCCTGGTTCCTTGATGCTGGTTTTATTTCAGGACTCAGATTTTACTTCAACTATTCCTTTAATGTCTTTGATTTGTACTTGATTTCACGGAGCCGCTGAACACACAGATGAGTCCGACTCATTAATTGAAGCTGACAGATATGAACACAGTGAGTGAGTCTTCTGTTCCGCACACAGAGAGACTCTTTTCAGCAGTGCTGGGTCTTGGGTAGCCGTATCCCACAATGCTTGTGTGATCTGTCACTATCATGGCATGCATGGGGTCATGTGATGCTGTCTCCAGTAATGCTCTAGAACAGGGATAGTGAGTTCTGTCATCATTTACATAACACGGATATGACAAAAAATTTCAGTACATAGTGATTTTCAGAAATTTGCTGTCCTGAATGTTTGTTTATACATTTGAGTGTGTTGCTGTACAGTTGCTAAGGTGTTGCTAAGTAGTTGCTAAGGTGTCCTGAGTGTTTTTGGAACATGTTGCTTTCCAGTTTTTATGTTCTATAAGTGTTTTAACATGTTGATATGCAGTTGCAAAAGCATTCTAAAGTAAGAGTTGTTTTTTGTGTTGCTAAACAGTTGCTAAGGTGTTGCCATGTGGATGTTAAGGAGTCTTGAGTGTTTTAACGTTTCTATGCAGTTGCTAGGGTGCTGCTATGTGGTTTTTAAGGAGTCTTGAGTGTTTTAACATGTTGCTATGCAGTTGCAAAAACATTCTACGATAAGAGCTGTTTTGTGTGTTTCTATGTGGTTGCTAAGGAGTTTTGAGTGTTTTTAACATGTTTATATCAGTTACAAAAGCAATTTACAGTAAGTGTTGTTTTGCATGTTGCTTTGCAGTTGCTAAGGCGTTGCTATATGGTTGTTAAGGAGTCCTGAGTGTTTTTAACATGTTGCTATGCAGTTGCTAAGGTGTTTATATGTGGTTGTTATATGTTGCTATGCAGTTGCAAAAGCATTCTACAGTAAGTGTTGTTTTGTGGGTTGCTATGCAGTTGCTAAGGTGTTGCTATGTGGTTGTTAAGGAGTCTTGAGTGTTTTAACATGTTGCTATGCATTTGCAAAAGCATTCTACAGCAAGTGTTGTTTTGTGTGTTGATATGCAGTTTCTAGGGTGTTGCTGTGTGGTTGTTAAGGAGTCTTGAGTGTTTTAACATGTTGCTATGCGGTTGCAAAAGCATTCTACGGTAAGAGTTGTTTTGTGTGTTGCTATATGGTTGCTAAGGAGTCTTGAGTGTTTTAACATGTTGCTATGCGGTTACAAAAACATTCTACAGTAAGTGTTTTGTGTGTTTCTATGCAATTGCTAAGGTGTTGCTATGTGGTTGTTAAGGAGTCCTGAGTGAGTGTTTTACCTTGCTGCTATGCAGTTGCAAAAGCATTCTACAGTAAGAGTTTTGTGTGTTGCTATGCAGTTGCTAAGGTGTTGCTATGTGTTTACTTAGGTGTTCTGGGTGTTTTAACATGTTGTTATGTGGTTGCAAAATCAATTTTTTTAGTGTTGCTATGCATTTGCCAAGGTTTTCAAAGTAGTTTTTTTCTGTATGGTTGTTAGGGTAAGGGTTGTTAGGGTGCTATGTGATTTGTTAAGGAGTCTTGAGTGTTTTTAACTTTTTACAAAAGCATTCTACGGTAAGATTTGTTTTGTGTGTTGCTATGCAGTTGCTAGGGTGTTGCTATGTGGATGTTAAGGAGTCTTGAGTGTTTTAACATGTTGCTATGCAGTTGCTACGGTGTTGCTATGTGGATATTAAGAAGTTTTGAGTGTTTTAACATGTTGCTATGCAAAAGCATTCTACAGTAAGTGTTGTTTTGTGTGTTGCTATGCAGTTGCTATTGTGCTGCTACGTGGATGTTAAGGAGTCCTGAGTGTTTTTATTATGTTGCTATGCTGTTGCTAGGGTGTTGCTATGTGGATGTTAAGGAGTTTTGAATGTTTTTACATGTTGCTATGCCGTTGCAATAACATTCTACAGTAAGTGTTGTTTTGTGTGTTGCTATGCAGTTGCTAGGGTGTTGCGATGTGGTTGTTGAGGAGTCCTGAGTGTTTTTACATGTTGCTATGCAGTTGCAAAAGCATTCTACAATAAGTGTTGTTTTGTGTGTTGCTATGCAGTTGCTAGGGTGTTGCGATGTGGTTGTTAAGGAGTCTTAAAGGGTTTTAACATGTTGCTATGCTGTTGCTAGGCTGTTGCTATGTGGATATTAAGGAGTTTTGAGTGTTTTTAACATGTTGCTATGCAGTTGCAATAACATTCTACATTAAGAGTTATTTTGTGTGTTGCTATGCAGTTGCTAAGGTGTTGCTGTGAGTGAAGGGTCTTTATGTCCTTTATGTCCTTGTGAGTTTTTTCACATGCTGTATTCGTAATAAGTCATAACAGATCAGTTGTTTTGTGGCTTCTGAATGCAACGGTTACAAACATCATGACAAAACATGCAGTAATATGCATGGAATTGAGTGGGTTTACAGCATTTACACAAACAGTCAGGCTTTTGTGCTCAAACTGGTTTATGAAAGGATCTGGTCTGAATGAGTGTGTTCGGGCTGCTGTCTTTTGACTGGGACTGTCCATCTTTTAAAAAGATTTAATTTGAATTAATTACACCATTCATTAATTAATCAAAATAACCACAAATGGTTCATTGAATGCATTATATTTTGTGGTTAAACAGTGCCACCCTTGACTGATCACATCATAGCAGTCACAAATTTCTTCGCTTTTATTTTTCAACAGGAGAGAAAGAGATCACGACCAAAATGGACCCGTCTAACGGGCTGAACCGGCCGCTGGAGATTGTCCCGCACACGGAGGTGAAGATGACGGACCGAGGGCAGTGGAGCAACAAGCTGGAGTTCATCCTGTCGGTGGCCGGGGAAATCATCGGACTGGGAAACGTGTGGCGCTTCCCGTATCTCTGCTACAAGAACGGTGGAGGTGAGGAAACCTAGAGGTTCACTCCAAAAAATTACTGTGGTGGGACTGAAGAATTATCATATTCATGTTCTATGTACCTCAAAAAATACTCTCGTAAACATGGTATTTCTATGATAACATGTCCAAAAATGTGGTATTACCGTGGTACATGTCTAAAATAGCAAGGCATTATCATGGTACATGTCCAAACAGATATAATCAGATAAACTCTCAGCTGTTCATGTGGTGACGTCCCACCATCAGCTCTTTTGAGTCACACTACTGAGGTTTAACAGGTAAACAGTGAGTCTAGTGCTAGCGCTGATGGGAATCCTGTGTAATCTCAGAAATCACAGAAGCCCTGACTCATTAAATCGCTGCTAGTTAACACGCCTCCGGGGGAAAGAGCGTTCGTTCAGTCGCTTGAAGAGAAGAGAGAATGTGGGACGTGTCTGCTCGTGTCCTGTAGATCCAGAGCCGGTCGGGATCAGTTCAGTTCATCAATGTGCAAGGGATCCCCATCCTGAAATTTAAAAGGCATCTATATATTTTCATAAATAAATATCCAATTAATACTCTATTATAAATATGTGTGAAAAATGTTTAGTTATTGTACTGTTAGATGTATTATTTATATTTATATATGTATTATTTAAATCCAATTTGATTGATCTTGTATTTATTTGTTTGTTTAATTATTTTTATCTTATTTTTCTATTGTTACATTATTGTATTTTTTCTACTCAATATTGTAATTAAAATTTAAATAAATAATACATTTAATTTTTATTACATTTATAATACAATTTATTTATTTAAATAAAATATTTTTATTTAAATCTAATTGTATTCATTTATTTTAATCTTTTTTTATTTATTTATTGTAGTCAGTTTATTTAAATCACATATATTCATTTATTATTTATTTATTTAAATAAAATTGTATGTATTTTAATCTTTATTTATTTATTTTTAGTCAATTTATTTTTAACTCAGATTTATTAATTTATTTTTTATTTGTTGAAACAATTTTATTTATTTATTTAAATATAGTTGTATTCATTTATTTTAATATTTTTTCAATTATTTATTTTAATAAATTTATTTATTTAAATCAGATTTAATAGTGTATTATCTATTTATGTATTTAAATCAAATATTTTAATCTTTATTTATTTATTTTTTTTATCAATTTATTTATTTAAACCAGATTTATTATTTATTTATTTAAATCAAATTTATTATTTATTTATTTAAATCAGATTTATTATTTATTTATTTAAATCAAATTTTATTCATTTATTTTAATATTGTTTCATTTATTTATTATAATTTTTATTGAAACAATTATATTTATTTAAATCAAATTTTATTCATTTATTTTAATATTTGTTTATTTTTTATTTCAATCAATTTATTAAATCAGATTTAATAATGTATTATTCATCAAATATATTATCAAATATTTTAATATTCATTTATTTATTTTTTAATCAATTTATTTATTTAAACAGATTTATTATTTATTTATTAAAAATCAAATTTTATTTATTTTAATATTTTATTTTTTTTGTAACTGTATTTATCAAAACTAGTTTGCTAGTTTGATTAGATTTTTATTATTTATTTATTGTTACATTTTTCTACACTGTTTTTCTCTAAACTTTTCCACGGAACCCCCTAGCACTCCCTCGCGGCCCTATGGGTGTCCCCGGACCCCGGTTTGAAAACCCCTGGTTTAGAGGATCCAACGGGCAGGAAAAGTTGAGGTTTTAATAAGGATCCACACAGTCTAGATCCCGAATGCTTTTAACGTTTGCCAGGTGTTTGTGAAACTGACCTATTGATCCGACAGTTGGCCTGATGAAAGTGTTACCAGTTCAGAAAGTGAAAGGTCACAGCTGTTGTTTGATTAACCCATGGCATGTGTCCATACAAAGACGTTTGGGACATTTCGAGCGTTCGCTGAAGTCTTCAGCTTCTCAGATGTTTCTCCTGAGATAAAAGAGCCATTTATCTCACACGTGTCTCCTCTGTGCTCAGATTCTCCTCATGATTGATGCCATTATCCTCTTCCAGGTGCATTTTTCATTCCCTACCTGATCTTCCTCTTCACCTGCGGTATCCCCGTGTTTTTCCTGGAGATCTCTCTGGGTCAGTTTACCAGCGAGGGAGGAATCACATGTTGGAGGAAGATCAGCCCGCTGTTCGAAGGTGAACCATCAGTTCTCGTCTGGAATAGTCATTTCAATATGACATGTTAGTTTGCTATGATTCACAGGAACCATCACTGGGTACAAAAGTTATTTGTTCTTTAAAGCAGTCAAGACACAAATCCCATGTTTTTTTACTGTTAGATACACTGTAAAAAATTTTTTTTTTTTTGAGTTGTGAATAAAACAAGAAAAATACTATTTCAGTTAAAGTTTTAATTCAAAGTCATTTTTTCATAATTATTTGTGAAATTTACTAGCGATTTCTGAGTGAAAATTGTTCAATCCTACACCAAACGTTTTTTTCAGCGTATATTAGATAAAATATAAACTACTGTAATTATCATAGTATAAAAAGTAGCAGTCGAATGTTATAGTTTTTAAATAATCTGTTTAATTAATATTCATTTTATTAATTTTTAAAATAATTGAATACCACAAAATGTTATATTTAGTTACTGTTATAGCATTTATTAATATTATTATTAATTTGGATTTATTTATATATTTTTTATTTTAGTTCAAGTTTTATGTGCTTTTGTCATTTTTTTATTAGAAATATAATAACTTATTTTTGTTTCAGTTTTAATTTAAGTAGTTTAGTATGTCAACCAAACATTTCTAATTTTCGTTTAGGTTACACGTAAAATTTTTTAAGCCTTTTTTCAAGATTTATGGATTTCATTTAATAATAAAACATTCCATCAAATTGAATTTTTCATATATCATAAATTATTTTTATATTTTTTCATAAATTTTGAATTATTCATATTATGAATTAAGAATTTTAAATGAGTAAAAAAACTAGAGCTTAATAAACATTTTGTATAAATCTTAATGGACCATTTAAGTTTAAGATTTATAAAAACATTTTTATTAAGCTATAGTTTTTTACTCATTTAAAATTCACAATAATATGTAAAGATTATTCAGTTTAATTTGATGGAATTTTACTATTAATTGAAATGCATAAATCTTTTTCATCTGATATTTGTATTTTAATTAATTTCAGCTTTGTTTCAATTAAAGTAAATGATTTTGGTAGTTTTATTTTGCAAGAAAACACTGATTTTGATTCTATTTAAAAAAAAATATATATTTTTAAAAAATAGTGACAATCATGAAGTGACATAATTTCTACATCATGATGGTAAAATTATTTAATTCACAAACTGTCTTTCTCAACTGTAGGCATTGGATACGCCACTCAGGTGATTGTGGCTCTGCTGAACTTCTACTATATCATAGTTTTGGCCTGGGGAATATTTTATCTGTCCTTCTCCTTCTCCTGGAATCTGCCGTGGTCGTCCTGCAACAACACCTGGAACACAGGTGACCTATGAGTGATGTTAACACGAATTCAGTCCAAAAAAACTTACGACTAGTATTATAGTTCATATATAATTATAAAAAATTATAATGTATAATTTCTTCTGTATTAGCAAAACAATAATCCAGAGATTCCTGTTGTTTTCCACAGATTCCTGCATGGAATTCCAAAGACGAAATGAATCCATTGATCAAAGTTACATGGAAAACGCAACATCGCCTGTGATCGAGTTTTGGGAGTAAGTTTTACAAGCATTTTCTTTGTTACTCTAACATTACATTTTATCATTTTGCGGACATTACTTTTTAATAGGGATGTAACAATGCAGCGCATTTCGAGATATTTTAAAATAAAAATGCGATGATGTATATCGTTGATGTTGATGTAAACGATAACATTCGCGATGTAGAGTTAATTTTATCCAAGGCTCAGCTCACTGTATTTATAAGGTATAATTCACTCAAAAATGTAAATTCTGTCATCATGTACTCGCCCTCATGTCGTTTCAAACCTATACGATTTTCATTTAACTTCCAAACACCAATGAAGATATTTTTCAAGAAACCAGAGAAAGATTTCTGTACCTCCATTTAAAGTCCATTCCTCTCAAACTTAAAAGATCCAAAAAAATGTCATAAAGGCATCATAAAAATAATCACTCGAGTGGTCTAATACAAATTCAAGTCTTCTGAAGAAACACGATGGCTTTATATGATGAACAGATTTACAACAACGCACATACTGTAGTAAACACGGATGTTCAAATGCTTGCATGATGCTTGAAAACAACATGAGAGTGAGTAAATGCAGAACTAACCATTTTCAGTTTGGGAATAGTCATTTTGACACGCTTTCTTGTGATTAGAACTGTGTGCATTGATCATCTGAAGCGCACGCGCTTCTCAAAGTGAAAGTGCAAACATCATTTAAATCACCAGATCACATTTAGTTTTAGTAGTATGATTATTCAAAGCGTTTTAGATGGTTTATTCTTATATGTATAGTGCATTAATAGCGGGAGAGATGGGACATAGCGATCACCGGGAGAGTGTGTGTGCGCGCGGTGCGATCACTGCATGAGGGAGAAAATTTAAGTCAGTGACATTACTACATTAAACGACTATATATAATGTATAGTAATGCAATGGGGGAATATTTGTGTGTCCTGGTAATAATATAATAACAATAATATTAATTAAATAATAATAAAAAAACATCTCTTCTTTATTTTGACTTAAAATATCGCGATAAACATCGTATCGTGAGTTTAGTATCGCATCATGACGAGTGTATCGTTACACCCCTACTTTTTAATGTTCTTTGATCATTATAAAATATGTAACATTTAAAAACAAAAATACATTCCGTGAACGATGTATGTGATTTGAAGGAGGCTGCGGCTGATTTGTCTGTCTGTCTGTAGACGGAGAGTTTTACGGATCTCCTCTGGGATGGAGGAGATGGGAACGCTGCACTGGGATCTGGTCCTGTGTCTGTTGTTGGCCTGGGTTATGTGTTATTTCTGCATCTGGAAAGGCGTCAAATCCACTGGCAAGGTACGTGAGCTAAGACCTGTGGGTTTCTTTCCAGTTTTGCCCATCAGTTCATTTAAATTATTCAGCAGATTCAAGCAACACTTTCAAAATAATGTTAACAAAATTAAAAATGAGCATTTAGTAGTATCCACGTCTTTCCACATAAGCCTTTAAAAGAAACCTGTATCAGTAATGGTAATAATTCAGTATCATGGTAAATATTCAGACATGCATTAGCATTAAAGCTTACACTGTTTTCCTGTCACCCAACAGGTGGTGTACTTCACTGCGACCTTCCCATATGCAATGCTGTTGATTTTACTGATCAGAGGGGTCACGCTGCCAGGAGCGTCCCGCGGGATCAAGTTCTACCTTTACCCCGACCTGGGAAGGTTAGCGGACCCGCAGGTATCGCAGCTTTTCATCTACAGTACTACAATTCTGACATGGAAATTCGTTACCGATATGGTAATAGGCGTTTCGTTTCCGACAAGTGCTGTAAGATGACCAACCACAACAGACTGGGCCATCTGACCAATCAGAGCAGAGTAGACCAATCACAACAGACTGGACCATCTGACCAATCAGAGCACAGTAGAGTAATCACAACAGACTGGGCCGTCTGACCAATCAGAGCAGAGTAGACAAATCACAACAGACTGGACCATCTGACCAATCAGAGCACAGTAGACCGATCACAACAGACTGGGCCGTCCGACCAATCAGAGTACAGTAGACCGAACACAACAGTCTGACCAATCAGAGCAGAGTAGACCGATCACAACAGACTGGGCCGTCCGACCAATCAGAGCAGAGTAGACCGATCACAACAGACTGGGCCGTCTGACCAATCAGAGCAGAGCAGACCAATCACAACAGACTGGGCCGTCTGACCAATCAGAGCAGAGCAGACCAATCACAACAGACTGGGCCATCTGACCAATCAGAGCAGACCAATCACAACAGACTGGGCCATCTGACCAATCAGAGCAGAGCAGACCAATCACAATAGACTGGGTCATCTGACCAATCACAACAGACTGGAACGTCTGACCAATCAGAGCAGAGTAGACCAACCACAACAGACTGAGCCATCTGACCAATCAGAGCAGAGTAGACCGATCACAACAGACTGGACCGTCTGACCAATCAGAGCAGAGTAGACCAATCACAACAGACTGGGCCGTCTGACCAAACAGAGCAGAGCAGACCAACCACAACAGACTGAGCCATCTGACCAATCAGAGCAGAGTAGACCGATCACAACAGACTGGGCCATCTGACCAATCAGAGCAGAGCAGACCGATCACAACAGACTGGGCCATCTGACCAATCAGAGCAGAGCAGACCGATCACAACAGACTGGGCCGTCTGACCAATCAGAGCAGAGCAGACCGATCACAACAGACTGGGCCGTCTGACCAAACAGAGCAGAGTAGACCGATCACAACAGACTGGGCCATCTGACCAATCAGAGCAGAGCAGACCGATCACAACAGACTGGGCCGTCTGACCAATCAGAGCAGAGCAGACCGATCACAACAGACTGGGCTGTCTGACCAATCAGAGCAGAGCAGACCAATCACAACAGACAGGGCCGTCTGACCAATCAGAGCAGAGCAGAGCAGACCAATCACAACAGACTGGGCCATCTGACCAATCAGAGCAGAGTAGACCAATCACAATAGACTGGGTCATCTGACCAATCACAACAGACTGGAACGTCTGACCAATCAGAGCAGAGTAGACCAACCACAACAGACTGAGCCATCTGACCAATCAGAGCAGAGTAGACCGATCACAACAGACTGGACCGTCTGACCAATCAGAGCAGAGTAGACCAATCACAACAGACTGGGCCGTCTGACCAATCAGAGCAGAGTAGACCAATCACAACAGACTGGGCCGTCTGACCAATCAGAGCAGAGTAGACCAACCACAACAGACTGAGCCATCTGACCAATCAGAGCAGAGTAGACCGATCACAACAGACTGGGCCATCTGACCAATCAGAGCAGAGCAGACCGATCACAACAGACTGGGCCATCTGACCAATCAGAGCAGAGTAGACCGATCACAACAGACTGGGTCATCTGACCAATCAGAGCAGAGTAGACCGATCACAACAGACTGGGCCATCTGACCAATCAGAGCAGAGTAGACCAACCACAACAGACTGAGCCATCTGACCAATCAGAGCAGAGTAGACCGATCACAACAGACTGGGCCATCTGACCAAACAGAGCAGAGCAGACCAACCACAACAGACTGAGCCATCTGACCAATCAGAGCAGAGTAGACCGATCACAACAGACTGGGCCATCTGACCAATCAGAGCAGAGCAGACCGATCACAACAGACTGGGCCATCTGACCAATCAGAGCAGAGTAGACCGATCACAACAGACTGGGTCATCTGACCAATCAGAGCAGAGTAGACCGATCACAACAGACTGGGCCATCTGACCAATCAGAGCAGAGTAGACCGATCACAACAGACTGGGCCAATCCAAGCAGAGTAGACAAATCACAACAGACTGTGCCATCCGACCAATCAGAGCAGAGTAGACCAATCACAACAGACTGGACCATCTGACCAATCAGAGCAGAGTAGACTGACCACAACAGACTGAGCCATCTGACCAATCAGAGCAGAGCAGACCGATCACAACAGACTGGGCCATCTGACCAATCAGAGCAGAGCAGACCGATCACAACAGACTGGGCCATCTGACCAATCAGAGCAGAGCAGACAAATCACAACAGACTGGGCCGTCTGACCAATCAGAGCAGAGCAGACCGATCACAACAGACTGGGCCGTCCGACCAATCGGAGCAGAGCAGACCGATCACAACAGACTGGGCCATCTGACCAATCAGAGCAGAGTAGACTGATCACAACAGACTGGGCCATCTGACCAATCAGAGCAGAGTAGACCGATCACAACAGACTGGGTCATCTGACCAATCAGAGCAGAGCAGACAAATCACAACAGACTGGGCCGTCCGACCAATCAGAGCAGAGCAGACCAATCACAACAGACTGGGCCATCCGACCAATCAGAGCAGAGCAGACCAATCACAACAGAATGGGCCGTCTGACCAATCAGAGCAGAGCAGACCAATCACAACAGACTGGGCCATCCGACCAATCCGAGCAGAGTAGACAAATCACAACAGACTGGGCCATCCGACCAATCAGAGCAGAGTAGACCAATCACAACAGACTGGACCATCTGACCAATCAGAGCAGAGTAGACAAATAACAACAGACTGGACCATCTGACCAATCAGAGCAGAGTAGACCAATCACAACAGACTGGAACGTCTGACCAATCAGAGCAGAGTAGACAAATCACAACAGACTGGGCCGTCCGACCAATCAGAGCAGAGTAGACCAATCACAACAGACTGGAACGTCTGACCAATCAGAGCAGAGTAGACCAATCACAACAGACTGGAACGTCTGACCAATCAGAGCAGAGTAGACCAATCACAACAGACTGGAACGTCTGACCAATCAGAGCAGAGTAGACCAATCACAACAGACTGGGCGAACGAACCGTTTCAGACTCTTTGAGAAATGAGGTGATGCTGTAATGTATATTTTGAGAAAATTAAAGTGTTTTCTGACCTTGGATGCAGGTGAACCAGTTGTAGAAGACCATCAAAACCAAATTAGGACCCTTTAAAACAGAATTTGAGTCTAGGAGTGTGTTTTGTAATTCCTCTGGAACACAAGCGCATTGTTTTCTCTTAAACACACAGTGTCTCGAGTCGAAAGGTCACGTGATTTGTCTACCCAGGTGCTTAGTCGTGGCCCGGAGCAGGACGCCCAGCAGGGGAACGTTGTTTTCTGTCCTTCTTTGATTGCGTCCATCTGTGCGTTTGACCTTTGATCCGACTTTCTCATCTGCGTCACAAGAAGACCCCCAAACCCACGTGATATCTGAGAACAGGCCACGACACGGCCACCCAGATGTATCCCAGCATTCCTTAACGTCAGATAGAACAGCTTAAAACCTCTTCTGGAAAATCTATGTATAGCGACAAGATCATTTTTGGTTGGATTTGAGAGATAGCATTGGTTGTGTTGACGTCGTTTCAACTTAGAAGCATAAAAATGAGGCCAATTAAACAAAATTTTCTGGGTTTACGCAAACAGCTAGATGAAGTTTTAATTTTGTACAGTGCTATAGGATATTCAACAAGATTTAATTTTGACCCGAGCCTCAGATTAAAAAAAACATTAAAACCTCTTTTTGGTCAATACGGGCATGTTTGGCTGGATTTGAGAGACAATTTTTGGCTCTTAGATGTGTAAAAATGAGTGTAATGTATAAACCTTCAGCTGGAAAGGTAACAGTTGGACAAAGTTGGTCAAATTTGTGATCTAAGGCTCAAAAACTTGAGCATAATGGATCATATACTTTTAAAATCAGCATGTATTGACATTTATAACCCATTTGAATCCTGCAAGGGTTGGATTTGAGAGATACCCATGGCTGTTTTAACATCTTTTGACTTGAAATGTATACGAATGAGTCCAACATTAATGAAACGGTTGGACAAAGTTAGTTAACTGGTGATCTAAGGCTTCTAAAACCTGAGTATCATGGTTCAAATTGTTTAAAATCAACATTAAGTAGCATTCATAAGCCATTTTAATTCTGTAAAGCGTTATAGGATATTCAACGAGATTTCATATTGACTTCAACACAATAATAAATAAAAAAGCATAATAAATAGAGATGGAACGATATTGACTTTTTAATAACCAATACCGATTCTGATTATTTGCATGTTTATATGCCTGATAACCGATATACAGAACCGATTTAATGGTGGACTTGCGTGCATTTCTCAAAACGGCCACAAAATTGATTTATCTGTAAATCCTATATAACAAAACCGATACCCGATTATGGAAAAAAATGCTTAAATATCGGGGGAAAATCGGTAAAACCAATTATCGGTCGATCACTAATAATAAACCCCTTTTTGGCCAATACAGGCATGTTTGGTTGGATTTGAGACATAAACCATTGCTGTTTTGACATGTGTTGGTCTTAGATGTATATAAATTCAACAAAATCTTGTGTTTACATGAACAGCCAGACAAAGTTAGTCAAATCAGTGATCTGTGGCTCCAAAAACGTGAACATCATGGGTCAGATTCTTTAAAATCGACGTGAATCGACATTCATAACCCATTTATAATTCTGTAAAGGCTGGATTTGCTGTTTTGATGTCTTTTGGTCTTAGATATACAGATGAGTAGAGATCGACCGATATTGACTTTTTATAACCGATACCGATTCTGATTATTTGCATGTTTATATGCCTGATAACCGATATACAGAACCGATATATATTATTTCTGTTTTTGACAGCTATAACAGCACTGAACTGAACAAACCTGTTTTAATACTTTTTTTCTATACAGTAATTTCTGTAATTTCACTACCTCCATGCATACATAACAAAACACACGTCTGCATCAATAAATAAAGGGGTCTGAAAGAGTGCAAAAAATAAAAAATAAAGTGCACTGTCACTAAAGTGTCTCTTTTAAATAAAAGCTTAATTGTGACATGACTTGACGGATTATCACCATTTATCGGTGATTCCGATTTAACAAAACCGATACCCGATTATGGAAAAATGCTTAAATATCGGGGGAAAAATCGTAAAACCGATTATTGGTCGATCACTAATAGTAAACATCTTTTTGGTCAATACAGGCATGTTTGGTTGGATTTAAAACATAAACCATTGCTGTTTTGTCATGTTTTGGTCTTAGATGTATAAAAATTCAACAAAATCTTGTGTTTACATGAACAGCCAGACAAAGTTAGTCAAATCAGTGATCTGTGGCTCCAAAAACTTGAGCATAATGGGTCAGATTCTTTAAAATCAACATGAATCGACATTCATAACCCATTTATAATTCTGTAAAGACTGGTCTTAGATATATACAAATGAGGCCAAAATTAATGAAACCTTCAACCAGAAATGTAAACAGTTGGACAAAGTTAGGCAAATCGGTGATCTATGGCTCCAAAAACTTAAGCATCAAATTATTTATAAAGTGCCATTTATAATTCTGTAAAGTGTTATAGATTTCATGTTGACTTCAGCCTCAAATAATAAAGCATAATAAACCTTTATTTGGTCAATATGGGCATGTTTGGTTGGATTTGATAGGTAACAGTTGCTGTTTTTAGTCTTAGATGTATAAAATGAGGCCAGTCAAATCTGTGATCTGTGGCTCCAAAAACTTGGCCATCATGGGTCCGATTCTTTGAAATCAACATGAATTGACATTAAAAACACAAGGTTGGAATTGTGAGAGAACCATTGAGCCGATAGAGTTAGTCAGATTGGTGATTTAAGGCTCCAAAGACGTGTAAGCATCATGGGTGAAATTCTTGGACATCAGTGGTGTTTTCAGCACACTTCTGGTGATACATGTGAGGTTTTAAAGGGAGTGTGAGGAATTTTCCCTGTGGAAAAACACCAATTTTGTAGCCAGGAGTAAATGAAAGTGATTGGATGCACGATTTTCACCTGCTGGACGACAAAACACTGCAAAAACCACACAGGAGAGACAATAAGATCTCTTTTCTCATCAGTAGTTTTTATAGGACAGAGATTACACCAGTCTTGTACAGTACATGTGTCACGTTGTGCACTTTGTGTCATAAGAACTTTAATGCCTCCGCATCGCCCGTGGCGCCACGTGAACGAGCGGAGTTACGAAAAACATATCAGAGGGTTTGATTGACAAGCTAATAAGAAAACTATCATCAGCATGTTTTTCCCCAATCATGTCTAAACCCGTTTCAGGACTTTAAGACTAATAAACAAGCGGTTACACAAGCTCTTGTCCATTCAAGCTTATTGCCTGAAGCCAAATTAGTTAGTTAAAGCTGCTAATTAGGTCACAGGTAAGCACATGAATTGTTTATGAGGAAGAAGTGATAGAATGAGGTGAACAGTATGAGTAAAATCATATATCATGGTATGAGTATATTCACATACATCTAAATCATTCAACAATAATAATAATAATTATAATAATAATATTTATAAAATGTATTTATATATATATATATATATATTCATTTATTTCGTAATCTCATTTTACATAAAAAATATATTTTATATAATAACCGAAATAAAATATTTTATTTATTAAAAAAATAAATAAATATATATATATATATATATATATATATATATATATATATATATATATGTATGTATATATATATGTATGTGTATATATATATATGTATGTGTATATATATATATATATATATATATATATATAAAATATTATTATTAATTAATTATATTATTATATTTATATATTATTTTTATTGTTTTCGTAATATCATTTTATTATATATATATATATATATATATATATATATATATACAGTATAATATATATACAGTATATATATTTTTCTGTAATATAATTTTATATAAAAAATATATATTTTATGTAATACCCGAATAAAATATTAAATACAATTGTACCTAATTGTATATGTATATCATGTAAATTATGCATAATGTTTTATTAATTATATAATGCAAAATTGGCAAGTATACTAGACTGGCAATTTTATATTTTATATAAAAAATGTATATTTTATATAATACCCAAAATGTAATAATAATAGTTTAAAACTACACAGTCAACCCAAAGTGCTGAACATACAGTATATAAATAAAACAAATAAAAACAAAACAATAATAAATAATCATGAGAATCCAAAAAGCAAGAGAGCACAGTTAGAGAATAAGAGATGGATGTCTTAGAAATAAAACATTTATTTTCTCTATTTATTTGGCTTTGAGGTTGTTTTAAAAACCATAACATCTGTTTTTGTGTTTTTCAGGTGTGGATGGACGCAGGCACGCAGATCTTTTTCTCGTACGCCATCTGTCTGGGTTGCCTCACCGCGCTCGGCAGCTACAACAAATACAACAACAACTGCTACAGGTCAGAAAACCCTCAGAAAACACACTGGTACATTCATTATTAGCTCTTATTTGTGTTAATTATCTATTAAACATCAATACTAGATACCGACAAGACGCATAATGTGTATCTTTTACTATAGTGACAGCGAGTCACTAATAAACACTGATTCAAACCTCACAGTCGTAAACTATGTGATTGATTCACTAATAGAACTGACTCATTAGAATCATTTGACTCCAAATGAAAAAAAAATAGAACTGGTTCTGAATAAGAGTCGGTTCTCGGTTCCCAAGATTATATAGATATTATATAACAATTTTGTACAAGTATACAATCTCTATATGACGTATATAGAGAATAGATCATACAGTTGCAAGAAAAAGTATGTGAACCGCTTGCAGAATCTGTGAAAATGTGAATAATTTTAACTAAATAAGAGAGATCATACAAAATACGTCATTTTTTTATTTAGTACTGTCCTGAATAAGATATTTTACATAAAAGATGTTTACATATAGTCCACAAGACAAAAAAATAGCTGAATTTACTAAAATGACCCCGTTCAAAAGTTTATGAACCATTGATTCTCAATACTGTGTGTCGTTACCTGGATGATCCACGACTGTTTTTTGGTTTTCTGATGGTTGTTCATGAGTCCCTTGTTTGTCCTGAGCAGTTGAACTGCCCAATGTTCTTCAGAAAAATCCTCCAGGTCCTGCACATTCTTCAGCATTTTTTGCATATTTGAACCCTCTCCAGCAATGACTGTATGATTTTGAGATCCATCTTTTCACACTGAGGACAACTGAGGGATTCAAACACAACTATTAAAAAAGGTTCAAACATTGCTCCAGAAGGAAACACGACGCATTAAGAGCCGGGGGTGAAAACTTATTGATTTTGAAGATCAAGGTAAATTGTACTTAATTTGTCTTCCGGGAAACATGCAAGTATCTTCTGTTGCTTCCGTAGGGCAGTACTAAATGAAAAAAATTGATATTTAAACAAAATAAGAAAAAATTGGACATCTTCATCCTGTTCAAAAGTTTTCACACCCCGGCTCAGTGCATCATGTTTCCTTCTGGAGCATCAGTGAATGTTTGAACCTTTTTTAATAGTTGTGTTTGAGTCCCTCAATTGTCCTCAGTGTGAAAAGATGGATTTCAAAATCATACAGTCACTACTGGAGAGGGTTCAAATATGCAAAAGATGCTGGAAAACTGAAGAATGTGCAGGACCTGGAGGATTTTTCTGAAGAACATTGGGCAGTTTAACTGATCAGGACAAACAAGGGACTCAAGAACAACCATCACAAAACATAAAAACAGCCGTGGATCATCCAGGGAACGACACACAGTATTGAGAATCAATGGTTTATAAACTTTTGAATGGGTCATTTTAATAAATTCAGCTATTTTTTTTGTCTTGTGGACTATATGCAAACATTTTTTTATGTAAAATATCTTATTCAGGACAGTACTAAATAAAAAATAATGCATTTTGTATGATCTCTCTTATTTTGTTAAAATTATTCACATTTTCACAGATGTGAATTTATAAACATTTTCAAGCGGTTCACATACTTTTTCTTACAACTGTATGTTCTGTAGAGAACGGGTTATAGTGTGCTATAGGGCCGAATGAAGAAAGGAAAATAGTTTTTCTCATTTGAAGCTTGGCCTGATCTCATGCTCTATTGTCACATGCCATTTTTTTTATAATAGACTGTAAGTAATATAAAAGTCCTAAACTTGAGAAACGTGTAGCACTGCGATTCATCAGGTCCATGTGGATTCGTCCTTTGAAATCTGATCACCTTTAATTGCTTTAATATTTGCAGACACTTTTCCATAACACACAATGTTTTCTTTTTTTAGGGATTCTTTGGCCCTGTGTTTCCTAAACAGCGGGACCAGTTTTGTTGCTGGTTTTGCCATCTTCTCGATTCTTGGCTTCATGTCTTACGAACAGAACGTCCCGATTTCAGAAGTGGCAGAATCTGGTGGGTTCTGCTTCACCCATCCTATGTGTTTATATATATTTATTTATAAAAATATATTAAACTGTGTTTCTTGTGGCTTATTGACTTTTACTAGCCACTTGACTACTATTATTATTAAAAAATTAATATATATATATATATATATATATATATATATACTGCTTGTGTGTGTGTGTATATATATATATATATATATATATATATATATAAAATAAAATACCTGAAATTTAATAATAATAATAATATTTATTTATTTATATATATATATATATATATATATATATAAATAAAAATATATATTTTATATAATACCCATAATAAAATATTAAATTAAATCTGAATCTGTTTGTTAATTGTATGTGTATAATGTTCATTTTATATATATATATATATATATATATATATGTGTGTGTTTCAATTGATTATATAATTGTTCGTTTTAAATAAATGTATGTAATATGTAAATTGGCAAGTTTTATTAGATTTGCGAGTTTTATATTTTGTATAAAAATTATATATTTTATACAATATCTGAAATGTAATAATAATAAGTCAAGTGGCTAGTAAAAATCCAAAAAAGCCACAAGAAACAGTTTAATATAATTTTATACAAAAATATATTATTTTATAATACCCACATTATAATTAAAATATTAAATAAAATGTGTATATAATGTACTGTTAATTATATCTAATTTAAAAAAAAAAAATATATATATATATATATATATATATAATTATTTTTATTTATTTATTTATTTATTTTTTTATAATATGTAATCATCCTTTTAAACAAATTAAAATCTGATGCAAAATTGTCAGGTTTACTAGAAGCTTTGTTTAGTTTGAAAGGAATATTGAAAAAAATAATTAATTAATTAATTAATAAATAAATAAATAAATAAATAAATAAATAAATAAATAAATAAATAAATAAATAAATGTTTGTATGTGTGTGTGTGTGTGTTGTTTTTTACAATTTTCCTTTCAAAAATGTTATGGTTTATATATATATATATATATATACTTTAATTCTGCACTAGTGAGCCATAAAATTTTCCAATCTGGTATTTTTAGAAAATTGCCCTTTAATCCCTTAATCTCTGTTTGACCCAGTGCACACATTCAGGTTTGTTTGTAAATTACCTTTTTCTGTTAATGTGTCAAGGCCGGTTAAATCGGCTTTACTCACTAAATGTGAGCGGGTTCATGTTTCAGACGATGTGCTCAATTCACAGATTTAGTGATGAATATTTACATTCAACCAAATAAACAGCATATTAAAGAGAATCTGTCATAAATTATGACACAAAAGTTTCTAAAATAATATTGCTCTTGTGTTTTTCTGTGTGGTCTCTTTCAGGTCCCGGTCTGGCGTTCATCGCGTATCCGCGGGCCGTGTCCATGATGCCCATCTCTCCGCTGTGGGCCTGTTTCTTTTTCCTCATGATTGTCCTTTTGGGTTTGGACAGTCAGGTATGAAACTTCACTGTATGCATTGTCAACATTTTATTTTATGCATATTCCTGATTCGTAGCATGAAAACGTTTGCATGCAGTGTAAATTTAAGCCACAGGCCACTGGCTAGTGGCTAGTAAACATCAATAAGCCAGATAAAACCCAGAGTTTAGACAGTGTTTGGTTGCTCTATTTGCAGTTTGTGTGTGTGGAGAGTCTGGTCACGGCTATGGTGGACATGTATCCATCTTTCTTCCGCCGGAAGAACCGCAGGGAGCTGCTCATCCTCGCCGTGGCCGTCGTGTCCTTCCTCGTGGGTCTCATTATGCTCACAGAGGTATTGTGACACTGACGTGAAGATCTCTGAATATCTTTATGAATATCAGATGTATAAACTGTCTGTCTGTCTGCCTGTCTTTCAGGGTGGAATGTATGTCTTCCAGCTGTTCGACTACTATGCAGCCAGTGGCATGTGTTTGCTCTTTGTAGCTGTTTTTGAGACCGTCTGCATTGCCTGGATATACGGTGAGACGTCTGTCATGCTGTTTTAGAGCCTGTGCATTTGTTGTAGGAGGCAAGAAGAATGCCAATTTTATATATTTATTAAATATTTATATATTAATATTAACATTATATAAATGATAAATAATGCAAGGCAGCTCATAAGGTTTTCATCATCTGTTATCTGTCACATTTTTTGGTCATTTTCTTTGATTTTGTTGTTGTTGTTATTGACCTCTCAGGTGCTAATCGGTTTTATGACAATATCGAGGACATGATTGGTTACCGTCCCGGGCCGTATATTAAATACTGCTGGCTCTTCTTCACCCCGGCCACATGTTTTGTGAGTCTTTTACCTTTTATACTTTAATAAGTACAGTAAAATATATTAAGTCATAAAAAATGTTTCTTGAGCACCAAATCAGCATATTACATTATAGATAGACAAACAGATAAATAGATAGATAGATAGACA
The DNA here is from genome assembly GCA_039654105.1 of Coreius guichenoti. Lineage (NCBI taxonomy): Eukaryota > Metazoa > Chordata > Actinopteri > Cypriniformes > Gobionidae > Coreius > Coreius guichenoti. Next base: position 10,089,166 of record CM077191.1, read on the forward strand.
AACAGATAGATAGATAGACAAACAGATAGATAGATAGATAGATAGACAGATAGATAGATAGATGGATGGGTGAATGGATGGATAGATAGACAGATAGATAGATAGATAGATAGATAGATAGATAGATAGATAGATAGATAGATAGATGGATGGATGGATGGATGGATGGATGGATGGATGGATGGATGGATGGATGGATGGATTGATGATGGATGAATGGATAGATGATGGATGGATAGATAGACAGACAGACAGAAAGACAGACAGATAGATAGATAGATAGATAGATGGAGGATGGATGGATGGATGGATGGATGATAGATGGATAGATTCTGGTTACTGCTGCATTTGTAGAAACTCTGTGTTTTAAAGATTTAAGCTCAAGCGCTCTAATCCAGTGTTGTGTTGTCAGGGTACGTTTGCGTTCTCCCTGATCAAGTACACTCCTCTGAAGTATAATAACGAGTATGTGTACCCGTGGTGGGGCTACGCCCTCGGCTGGCTGCTGGCACTCTCCTCTATGGTCTGCATCCCGCTGTGGGTCGTCTATAAACTTAGCACCGCCAAAGGTTCCCTGCGCGAGGTGAGCGACACTAACTCACTCTTCATGCATCACACCACAAGTGAAAGTCAAGTGCACCGCATTGCATTTTAGTGTGCTATGGTTGTATACTTCATATTTTAACAAATGCATTGATAATTTTTTTTTATCCTCAGCGTTTCAATGATCTCACCACGCCCTCGCTGGACCTGCCCAAACCCCGACGACAACAGAAGAAACCTCAGGCCATTTTTACAGCCGACGGCGAGACTCTTCGCCAGCGCAGCGGCCCAACCAAAGACGGGTACTTACCCGTCAGTGAGAAAGAGTCGCACTGTTAGCCCGGCCGTCCCGTGACGGACCTCTATATCTTTCCCCACGGGTGGTGCTTCAAAACCTTCCCATGATACCTCACACAGTTCTGGCAGCCAAATAAGCCTTCCGACACGGCAGGCTGACGCTCGACCTCTAGAGTCTGAGAGGATCTGACGAGCGTCTTCTGATTTCATGCTTGCTCTCGTTGCTCAGAGGGTGAAAAGCCAGTGAGTGTCAATATTATAGACAGCAGAATGTTGAAACACTGTTTGCAACCCGTTTTACTGCTGTAATCACTCTTATTTTAAAGCAAAACATGATGTTTGATGTCTATTCTGGATTTCACTATTTGATCAGACTGGAAAAAGTTACACAAAATGATATAAACAATGAAAAAAAAAAATATATAATATTAAATTGCATATATATTTTTTAATTAATTTAAAATAAAAGTTTGTGTTTACATAATATATATGTGTGTACTGTGTATAATTATTGTGTATATTTGAATACACACATACATGTATATATTTAAGAAAAATGTGTTATATTTATATATAAAATATTTATATTTATATATGATATAAATGATATAAATATACAGTATACACATATTTCTTAAATATTTCTTAGTACACACATATATTATGTAAACACAAAATTTTGGACGCGATTAATCGATTTGACAGCACTAATATATATACAATTTAATATAATATATATATATATATAATTGTTTTCCCATTTTTCACATAATTTTGTGTAACGTTTACCACTTTATATATATTCATAATAATTCTATAACTCTATAACTTTTATTGGATTTGCATTAAATTGATCAGACTGACAAAAGTTACACAAAATTATATCAAAAATAAAAAATATATTAAATTTTATATATATATATATATATATAGTTTAATTAAATTTATATATATATATATATAAAATTGTTTTCCCTTTCTAAAAATAATTTTGTGTACTTTGCCACTTTATATGTATTCATAATAATTATAATTATTTTATTGGATTTGCATTAAATTTATCAGACTGGCAAAGGTTACACAAAATTATATCAAAAGTATTATATATATATATATAAAAAAAAATTGTGTTTAAATTTGTGTAACTTTTGCTACTTTTATATATTCATAATAATTATGTATATTAAATTGATCAGACTGGCAAAAGTTACAGAAAATTATATTAAAATATAAATATATGTTATTTCATTTAATATTATTTTGTGTAACGATTAATTGTTAAAAGATGAAAAAGCTTCAATAATTAAAATTATCACAAAAATACTGGAATAAAAGTTTATAGTTGGGATATAAGCACTGATGTCTACGGAAAATAGAGCAAATCACATTTTAAAAGTAACTTGAAGCTTCAAATAAATATTCTATCAATTACATTGTTACGCCAGTAGGTGATGACAAGTGACAAATAATAAATGTATTTGTCATTGATTCATTCATTCAAGAGATTAGTTCAAAAACGCTGATTCATCCAGTAATGAAACAAGTGAAGTCTTTATGAGTGAGTCATTGATTCATTCATTCAAGAGATTAGTTCAAAAACGCTGATTCATCCAGTAATGAAACAAGTAAAGTCTTTATGAGTGAGTCATTGAATCATTAATTCAAGAGATTAGTTCAAAAACGCTGATTCATCCAGTAATGAAACAAGTGAAGTCTTTATGAGTGAGTCATTGAATCATTCATTCAAGGGATTCGTTCGTAAACACTGATTTGTCCAATAATAAAACAAGTAAAGTCTTTATGAGTGAGTCATTGAATCATTCATTCAAGAGATTTGTTCAAAAACACTGATTCATCCAGTAATGAAACAAGTAAAGTCTTTATGAGTGAGTCATTGAATCATTAATTCAAGAGATTCGTTCAAAAACGCTGATTCATCCAGTAATGAAACAAGTGAAGTCTTTATGAGTGAGTCATTGAATCATTCATTCAAGGGATTCGTTCGTAAACACTGATTCGTCCAGTAATAAAACAAGTAAAGTCTTTATGAGTGAGTCTTTGAATCATTAATTCAAGAGATTCATTCAAAAACGCTGATTCATCCAGTAATGAAACAAGTGAAGTCTTTATGAGTGAGTCATTGAATCATTAATTCAAGAGATTCGTTCAAAAACGTTGATTCATCCAGTAATGAAACAAGTAAAGTCTTTATGAGTGAGTCTTTGAATCATTAATTCAAGAGATTCATTTATAAATGCTGATTCATCCAGTAATGAAACAAGTGAAGTCTTTATGAGTGAGTCATACCCGGTTTAAAAAAATTATTAATTCAAATTTATTAAATCAGCTGTTTTGTTTAGTTGTCTATTCAGAATCGTGGGAGAATCGTGATCTCTATTCTATTTTAAACAAGAACAAAAAAATCGTGATTCTCAATTCGTCCAGAATCGTGCAGCTCTTATAATGTCATTCCAAACCTGGATTTCTCTGACTTCATTTCTTCTGCTTTCAGTAATATTGACACAAAAGTTGACAATCTGAGTAGATTCACAATGGCTTGAATCGAAACGGAAGATCCTTGCAATTCACCCTGAAAGCGAAGGATTTTGCACAAGTTGTTTAGCTCCGGTGTTGTTTATTAAGGAATAGTGCACTCAAAATGTTTATTCACCCTCATGTCATTCCAAATCTGGATTTCAGTGGAACACAAAAGCTCCTGGTCAGTGATTTTATTGTATTTTATTTTGTGTTCTAGCAGAAAAAAAGACAGTTTTGCATGACATGAGTCCAGTAAATATCAACTATTGTCCCCGTCAAACCCTTTGCCCAGCAGGAGGCAGAGAGGAACGCAATCAAAACACATGTTGGAAACGGAAACTGGAGTGTCTTTAGGACTGTTTCAGTTCATACAATCAATGCATCTGCTTTCTAAGGAAGCAAACCAGTGTTTTTAGAATCCGTGTGGATGTACATTATAAATACAGCAAAGCCTGTGAGGTTTATCATGCATGAGTTATAAATGCCTATGAAGATTTTTCTGGTAGTATTACAGGAATAAGGAGGAATACGTGATGTGAAAGTTAGTGTTACACAGGGTCATTGATCAATACTTGTTGTGCACTTGAGAATGTTTTAGGACTTAAATCATTGTATCTCACGATTTTGTATTTCTATTGTGAAACTTTATTAAAGCAAAGTACTTCTGTCGTCTAGAATCTACTGTTTAACAAATGTGTGATACATGCGTATAATTTTTAACGTCTGCACAAATCAGTCAGATTGCATATTGAGGACCAATCAGATGTGTCTGTTTTCACTGATGACGTGATGAAGCATCCTGGAAGCAGACCGCCCGCAGTCTTTGTGTATATAACCTGTACAGAAAGCTTGAGTTTGGGTTTTACAACTTTGTAAATGTGTTTCATTTGAGCCAGATATACTGTATTACTCATGTACATTACATCAATAAAAGAAAAAACTGTTATGCGCTGGTTTGCATTATATTTAATCCAGACAGGAACAGATCATTACAGCAGACGGCTGTTGCATTTAATCAGTTGCAACATAAATCGAAATGATTTCGTTCATTTTATGTTAATGTCAAATTTCCTTGTGAATACTTGCACTCTTCCATTCCACAGTAAGTCACTTTGGCTAAAAGTATCTGCTAAATGTAATGAATAAATCTAAATATAAATGCAATGTTGCAGCCCTAAATTGAAATGCACAGGCTTGCAAGCACATGCATTTTAATAAAATCATTTTTTTTCTCAAAACGAAACTTTATTTGCATTTGCATGAACACAAGAATGCACAAAGCAAAAGAAGCAAAAACATGGTATTTAGAAGTTAAATATGATAAAATATCAACAATAAAGTAGGTAAAAAAATCAGTAAATTTACTGTTGCATTAAAGTAGTTCCAACACAAGCTAAAATGATTTTTAGTCAATTTTATGTTAATGTAAGATTTCTTATATTAACCCTTTGTGAACACTTGACTTATCATATACGTCACTTTTGATAAAAGTATCTAAATGCAATGTTGCAGCCATAAATTGAAATGCACATACATATTAAAAAAAACAGTTTTCCCTCAAAATAAACCTTTATTTGCATTTGCATGAACACAAGAATGCATAAAGCAAAAGAAGCAAAAAAAAAAAAGGTATTTAAGAGGTTAAATATGATAAAATATCACTAATAAAGTAGGTAAAATTAATAAATTTACTGTTGCATTAAAGTAGTTGCAACACAAGCTTAAATGTTTTTAGTCAATTTTATGTTAAAGGTGCTGTATGTAAGTTTTTCAATTTATTAAAGCATAAAAATACCATAATATGTTTGCAGATATTTAGGAAACATGCTAAGTTCACATACTTGTTTCGCGTTCCGTGTCAGAATGTCTGTTTTTGTTTTGGTCTGTGCGATAACGCACGTTGCCAGTTTACCCAATTGTATTTCGACACCACTGGTTGCCAGTTAACGGAAAACACAGCGTATTGCAGCCATGGAAGCCAGTGAACAAACTGGGTCAGAGATCGCAGATTCTACCCGACCTAAAAAGCCTTGGCATCCATCTAAAAATCTCTATGAACGGAAGCACATTAAAACGTGGATAAATTAACTCATCAACTTACAGTGTGTAAGTCTCCTCGCCTTCCATTGTCAATTGCGCTCGTTCCTGTTGCGTGTCCTCAAACTGGCAACCTGTGTGAGCGTCGAGTCTGAGGAGGAGGGGGCGGGGCAAACTATAGTTTGAATTTGGACTGCAGTACCCATTTCAACCACTAGATGTCATTCTTACATACTGCACCTTTAAGAGTTTAAATATGATAAAATATCAACAATAAAGTAGGTAAAAAATCAATCATCATAAATCTACTGTTGCATTAAAGTAGTTGCAACAAGCGTAATTTTTGTCAATTTTATGTTAATGTAAGATTTCTTGTATTAACCCCTTGTGAACACTTGCCTTCTCATCTGCTTCACTTTTGATAAAATATGTGCTAAATTAATAAATATAAATGTACATGCAATGTTGCAGCCCTAATTTGAAATGCACATGCATATGAATAAAAACACCTTTTTCCTCAAATGAAACTTCATTTGCATGAACACAAGAGTGCATAAAGCAAAGGAGCAAAAACATGGCATTTAAGAGGTTAAATATGCTAAAATATCAACAAAGTAAAATCAATAAATTTACTGTTGCATTAAAGTAGTTGCAACACAAGCTTTATATGCATTGTCAATTTTATATTAATGTATGATTTCTTGTATTAACCCCTTTTGAACTCTTGACTTCTTATCTGCGTCACTTTCGATAAAAGTGTCTGCTAAATTAATAAACTTAAATGTAAATATTGCAACCCTTCAAACACATTTCTGTAGCCTAAAGTAATTTTCAAAACTCTCTAAGGAGCAAAAACAATGTGCAGAGGTTAAATATGATACAATATCAATAATAAAGTATGTAATTAATGTGAAAATAATTAAATGAGTATGTACGTTTATTTAAGAGCTGTTTAATTTATTTTATGAACGTTGAAGTAGGCTATAATTCTTGAGGTAATGTAAAATATACTTTTTATGTAGTTGTAAATGTGTTGTTGCAGTTCTCCTGAGCGCCTCGCGGGGGCGCCACAGCGCCGCCCTCCCGCTGCGGATCCGGTCAGTGTTTACGGAAGTGACGACTGACGTGACGTGTCATTTTCCGCACAGGCATTATGGGATCCAGGAATGAAGAAAAAACCATGAAACTCGGGCGAGAAGCTCACGTATAGATCATAAATGTCATAAACAGCATCTGGATCATAACGATCAGCATGATTATGATCATGTGTGCGACACACACGAGCGCGCGCGGCTGAAGGCAGACTCGTATGTTGATGTGTGTGTGAAGCGGTTATTTATGTGTCTCGCGCTGGTGCCTAAACATCCCGGTCGGTTTAATCGAGTTATTAATCATTAATTAGAGTTGAATTGGTGTCGAATTAGTGTGAAGATGTCGACCAGCAGCCCTGAGGCGGTAAAGAAACTCCTGGAGAACATGCAGGCGGATCTGCGCTCTCTGTCCATGGAGTGCAAGAAGAAATTCCCTCCAGTCAAAGAGGTACAGATATACGTTACATATACATATATCATATACATTCACTACAGTATATGTTTATATAATGCAGCTATATGTATTGGTTCATCTGTATGCATACGTGCAACTGTATGTATATTATGCATATATAATATATGTGTACGTAGTGGTTCCTGTACATTGACAGTTAAGATTTTGACTTGACTGTATGTGTATAAATACAAATAATTTATATAGAATATATCTTAATATGTAATGGTATAATTAAGCAAATTCAAAAACTTGTCAAATAAATATTATTAAATAATTAATTTTAGAAAACAATTTGACAATGGCCAATATAAAATGTCAAGTAAATATTATGAAATATTGAAAAAAAAAGAATGAAAATTAGGTAGAAACTGGCCAATATATTTCCTCTGCACATGTAAAAAAAAAAAAAAAAATACAAATAATTAATATATAATATATCTTAATATATAATGATATGATTAAGCAAATGCAGTAAAATTTTAAATAAATATTAAATAAAATTCATTTTAGATAAAAAAAAAAAAAATATTAAAATTAGATAGACTGTGGCCAGTATATTTCTATGCACATGTAAAAAATATACAAATAATTAATTTATAATATATCTTAATATATAACGATATGATTAAGCAAATGCAATAAAATGTCAAATAAATATTATTAAATAAAATTAATTTTAGATAAAAAATGAATGAAAATGAAATAAAAATTGGCCAATATATTTTCTTTGCACATGTAAAACATATACAGATAATTCATATATAATATATCTTAATATATAATGATATGATTAAGCAAATGCAATAAAATATCAAATAAATATTGTTAAATAAAATTTATTTTTGATTAAAAAAAAGAAAATTAGATCAAAATTGGCCAATATATTTCCTCTGCACATGTACAAAATATACAAATAATTAATACATAATATACAGTGGGGAGAACAAGTATTTGATACACTGCCGATTTTGCAGGTTTTCCTACTTACAAAGCATGTAGAGGTCTGTAATTTTTATCATAGGTACACTTCAACTGTGAGAGACAGAATCTAAAATCACATTGTATGATTTTTAAATAATTAATTTGCATTTTATTGCATGACATAAGTATTTGATCACCTACCAACCAGTAAGAATTCCGGCTCTCACAGACCTGTTTTCTTTAAGAAGCCCTCCTGTTCTCCACTCATTACCTGTATTAACTGCACCTGTTTGAACTCGTTACCTGTATAAAAGACACCTGTCCACACACTCAATCAAACAGACTCCAACCTCTCCACAATGGCCAAGACCAGAGAGCTGTGTAAGGACATCAGGGATAAAATTGTAGACCTGCACAAGGCTGGGATGGGCTACAGGACAATAGGCAAGCAGCTTGGTGAGGAGGCAACAACTGTTGGCGCAATTATTAGAAAATGGAAGAAGTTCAAGATGACGGTCAATCTCCCTCGGTCTGGGGCACCATGCAAGATCTCACCTCGTGGGGCATCAATGATCATGAGGAAGGTGAGGGATCAGCCCAGAACTACACCTGGTCAATGACCTGAAGAGAGCTGGGACCACAGTCTCAAAGAAAACCATTAGTAACACACTACGCCGTCATGGATTAAAATCCTGCAGCGCACGCAAGGTCCCCCTGCTCAAGCCAGCGCATGTCCAGGCCCGTCTGAAGTTTGCCAATGACCATCTGGATGATCCAGAGGAGGAATGGGAGAAGGTCATGTGGTCTGATGAAACAAAAATAGAGCTTTTTGGTCTAAACTCCACTCGCCGTGTTTGGAGGAAGAAGGATGAGTACAGCCCCAAGAACACCAACCCAAGAACACCACCAAAGAATGAAACATCATTCTTTGGGGATGCTTTTCTGCAAAGGGGACAGGACGACTGCACCGTATTGAGGGGAGGATGGATGGGGCCATGTATCGCGAGATCTTGGCCAACAACCTCCTTCCCTCAGTAAGAGCATTGAAGATGGGTCGTGGCTGGGTCTTCCAGCATGACAACGACCTGAAACACACAGCCAGGGAAACTAAGGAGTGGCTCCGTAAGAAGCATCTCAAGGTCCTGGAGTGGCCTAGCCAGTCTCCAGACCTGAACCAAATAGAAAATCTTTGGAGGGAGCTGAAAGTCCGTATTGCCCAGCGACAGCTCCGAAACCTGAAGGATCTGGAGAAGGTCTGTATGGAGGAGTGGGCCAAAATCCCTGCTGCAGTGTGTGCAAACCTGGTCAAGAACTACAGGAAACGTATGATCTCTGTAATCGCAAACAAAGGTTTCTGTACCAAATATTAAGTTCTGCTTTTCTGATGTATCAAATACTTATGTCATGCAATAAAATGCAAATTAATTACTTAAAAATCATACAATGTGATTTTCTGGATTTTTGTTTTAGATTCCGCTCTCACAGTTGAAGTGTACCTATGATAAAATTACAGACTTCTACATGCTTTGTAAGTAGGAAAACCTGCAAAATCGGCAGTGTATCAAATACTTGTTCTCCCCACTGTATCTTAATATATAATGATATGATTAAGCAAATGCAATAAAATGTCAAATAAACATTATTAAATAAAATTCATTTTAGATGATAATTTTAATTGAATTAAAGTAGTAATTTAAAGTAGACCAGTATATTTCCTCTGCTCCGATATAAATAGTTTTGTGATGACGACAAGCAACACAGACCAAACGGCAGATTAATACAGCATATTTGAGTGTTTGTGTGGCTTTCGGTTTATTGTAATAATAATAATGCGTTTATTATTAGACACTCCTTAAATCTGTGTGACGGTGTACGAAAGACACACTTCATTGTTACGATCCATTCAAAGTGTCATAAAGCATCTGTCAATCATCTGAAAGCAGATTGACAGGCAGGCAAAGGTCATAAATCACTGATTTAAAAATCGCTGCTCCACACTTTCCTTTACCTATAAGCAGATGTAACGGCACTAAACTGTCCCAATCTGAAAGACAAACTGTGTCGGACTGACAGAAAGAGTCTTTGACTTGTTTTGAGGGCGTAGAGGAACGTGGTTTCGTGGTTTTGCTGCTCCGAATTCTCCATGTGAATGTTTACGGCCTCTCATTTGGCAGTGTTGAATTAATTTGTTTACCAGGGAAAACTCATTTCTGTGGATTAATTCATTCACTAAGAGAGAAACACAACTGTATTTCTAGTGAGTCGGACCGTTTGCTGACTAATGAATGAGAGATAAGGAGAAACTTCCTTTATTTTACATGTCACTTTATTAAATGGCTGTTCGAAAATAGGAAATAGACTAATAGTTTTTGTGAAGATATTTTTCTTCTCAAGTAGATGTAACTTGTTTAAGAATGTTTAGATATTTGACATTATTTTACATCATATCTTAATATTATTACATAATATTAAAAAAAAAAATACTTGTATACAAAAATATACATAATTTATTCCTGTGATCAAAGCTGAATTTTCAGCATCATTACTCCAGTCTTCAGTGTCACATGATCCTTCAGAAATCATTCTAATATGATAATTTATTATCAATATTGGAAACAGTTGTGCTTCTTAACTGTCTTTTTATTCATCAAATAATCCTGAAAAAGTATCACCGGTTATAAAAAAAATATTAAGCCGTACAACTGTTTCCAACATTGATAACAAATCATCATATTAGAATGATTTCTGAAGGATAATGTGACACTGAAGACTGGAGTAATGATGCTGAAAATTCAGCTTTGATCACAGAAATAAATTACATTTTAAAGTATATTAAAAAAGAAAACCGTTATTTTAAATTGTAATAATATTTCACAATATTACTGTTTTTTTTCTGTATTTTTGATCAAATAAATGCAGCTTTTGTGAGCAGAAGAGACTTCTTTCAAAAACATAAAAAATAGTAACTTTCCAAACTTTTGGAAGTGTGTATATATATAATAATTAAAAAGTATAATATAAATATATTAATATATAAAATATAAAAGTATATATACACCGATCAGGCATAACATTATGACCACTGACAGGTGAAGTGAATAACACTGATTATCTCTTCATCATGGCACCTGTTAGTGGGTGGGATATATTAGGCAGCAAGTGAACATTTTGTCCTCAAAGTTGATGTGTTAGAAGCAGGAAAAATGGGCAAGCGTAAGGATTTGAGTGAGTTTGACAAGGGCCAAATTGTGATGGCTAGACGACTGGGTCAGAGCATCTCCAAAACTGCAGCTCTTGTGGGGTGTTCCCGGTCTGCAGTGGTCAGTATCTATCAAAAGTGCTCCAAGGAAGGAACAGTGGTGAACCGGCAAAAGGGTCATGGGCGGCCAAGGCTCATTGATGCACGTGGGGAGCGAAGGCATGGCCCGTGTGGTCCGATCAAACAGACGAGCTACTGTAGCTCAAATTGCTCAAGAAGTTAATGTTGGTTCTGATAGAAAGGTGTCAGAATACACAGTGCATCGCAGTTTGTTGAGTATGGGGCTTGCATAGCCGCAGACCAGTCAGGGTGCCCATGCTGACCATGTGAGCATCAGAACTGGACCACGGAGCAATGGAAGAAGGTGGCCTTGTCTGATGAATCACGTTTTCTTTTACATCACGTGGATGGCCGGGTGCGTGTGCGTCGCTTACCTGGGGAACACATGGCACCAGGATGCACTATGGGAAGAAGTCAAGCCGGCGGAGGCAGTGTGATGCTTTGGGCAATGTTCTGCTGTGAAACCTTGGGTCCTGCCATCCATGTGGATGTTGCTTTGACACGTACCACCTACCTAAGCATTGTTGCAGACCATGTACACCCTTTCATGGAAACGGTATTCCCTGGTGGCTGTGGCCTCTTTTAGCAGGATAATGCACCCTGCCACAAAGCAAAAATGGTTCAGGAATGGTTTGAGGAGCACAACAACGAGTTTGAGGTGTTGACTTGGCCTCCAAATTCCCCAGATCTCAATCCAATCGAGCATCTGTGGGATGTGCTGAACAAACAAGTCCGATCCGTATATAAATATATATATATATATATAATATGTAATTAATTTTCTGTGTAATTTGTTTGCAAAATCAGTCTTACTTAGGTTGTTGCATTTAATTGAATGTGGCTTTTTATATTTTTTATATTTTAAGTAATGTGAATTATTTTTCAGAAACAATTTACAAAGAAGTTCTTTCTCATCATGTTTAATGAATGAGGCTCAATGTTTCGCCACAGATAAAATGTTTTACATCTGTGAATTGTGTGATTTAGTGCTGTTTTCGTAGAAAATTTAAATTTGTCAGTAATTTTCACAGTCTATTGTCATTGAAAAGAAAAGGCACTTAGTTAAGCATTAAAGTACCACAAAATACACAGAGGACATAGTCTGTTTTTTTAACTTCACTTTAATATACCTAAGAATTTAGTCTTTTAATAGAATCCCCTGTATTTCAATGCATTTATGTTTAGTATGAATTTAATACCATTAATAGGAATAATGTCACTCTCCAATAGGACTTTACTTAAAGCCTTTATTTATAATGCATTGTTGTACGTTATGATGCATTATATCTTTTAATAAATAAGTTAAAATGCATTATAATATTTGCAGATTCCTTGTTGCATCTGAAATTGGTTGTTTGTCATGTATTTTAATGCATTAAAGGTGTCACAGAAGTATTATAACTGTGGCTACAATTATTCATGAGATCATACAATGCATTATAAGTTGCATTACAAAGCGTAATTAATGCATTAAAATATTTTAATAATGCGTTATATATATATATAAAGGCTTTAAGTAAAGTGTTACCGAATTGTAAAATATTTTGGGAAAAGTACCATGTTTTTTGTACATGTCAAGTTCATATCGCAAAACTTTCAGTGACTGATTGTGATTTTCACAAACATCTCTATTTGAAAGTTTAAGAAAGAATCACTAATGGAACGAATGTCAGAAAAATTATTTATTTCCAGTATTTTTTATTTTTATTTAACCATTTTATTTGATTGCCCGCTCTTCAATATTCATTGTTGCCAATTTCAGATGCGAAAGAGTCATTTGCATATGGAAAATACATTTGGAATAATCTATAAAAGACAGAGTTATTTTAGTATCGATATACCATTATAGTTTTTGTTAGGGTTGCAAAGGGCCTGAAAATTTCTCCAAAAAATTGTGGAAAGTTTCCAAAAATTCTGGAAAAAAGTTTCCAAAAATTCTGGAAAGTTTCTGGAAAATTTGCAACCCTATTATTTGTTAATATTTTGAATTAGATTTTAATTTTTAGATTTTCTGTTTAGATTTCAGAGGTAAAGTTTTAGTAAATATGTTGTTTTTATTTTTTTGTTTTATTATATCATTTTTATTTGTGTTTTAAAATGTCTATATAGTATTTTTTAGTTTGAGTTATTTTAGTACTTTGACTTAAACTAAATGAAAATGAGAAAACAACTAGCTTGCCAGGTTTTATTTTTTTTTAATTTCAGTTATTGTTTGTTTTATTTCAAGTAATGCTTTTTATGGTTTCAGTGTTAGTTAACGATAATAACCCTGATCTATGCAGCTAGTTTAATTCAAAGTGTCTGAGAGAAGAAGAAAAATTTAATGGAAAAATAAAAATATGACTATTTTTGTTGCAAGACATTTTGACAAATGTTAGTGGATTTCAGGAAAAAATAAATAAATACGACAAAAATGTAGAATATGGCATCTTTGAGTTTATTTTTGACAAATGCGTTTGGATTTTTGCGTTTGGATTAAATCGTTCCTGTGGTTGATGACGGATAAACTAGTATACATCTGTCTGAAATCGAAGCGTTCAGATCCGAGATCTGTTGTGAAACGTCAGACGTTGCTTTTCTCATGCAGAACTCATCACCTTCATGCACTTCACCTCATCAGATGAGGATTCTGTCAAATACGTCCCCTCCAGAGAGGACAGACAGCTGTGTGTGTTTGTGCGTGTGTGTGTGTTACTTTAGCGTCTCGTGTCTTAAACAGCCCGTGGATCTCCCCGGAGTGCGTGAGGAGTCGAGCGAGACGGATGATCAGATGTGACAAGGAGAAATAGAGAGAGGCCGTGATGGAGGCAGCCAGCCGAACAGATAGCGTAGTGTGTTTGTGAAGTGTTTCCCTGCTGTTCGGGGAGAAAAGAGGCATTGTGGCCTGTAAAACTCAGTGGGCAGCACGGCTCGGCACTGACGCGCTCACTCTGAAACGCTTCATTTTTCCACAACATGCTTCTGGATTCTCTAAGACTCAGAGAAACAGTTTGGGTGAAGGGTTTTAGAGCCGTTCATGTCCGAAAGCGTGTTTGAGTTTGACCTCTGAAACACTTCTGGTTTGAAGTCAGGATGAGTTGGCATTCACTGCACATTTTACTTCTGTAATGCGACACGTTTCTGTTTGCAACTGAATATTCAGCAGGAAATAATGTAAGACGGGACCTGGATTTAATTAAATCATAAAAAGCAGAAGTCATTTATGAGGTGGAGAAAGTAAAATATATATACATACATTTATTTATTTATACATGTATTTATTTATACATTTATACATGTATTTATTTATACATTTATACATGTATTTATTTATACATTTATACATGTATTTATTTATACATTTATACATGTATTAATAAATTTATACATTTATTTATTAATATATATTTAACTAATATTTTTACATTGACAAAAAAAAAATTATTTCCAATGGATGCATTAGCTAACAGTACTGTTAAGGTTTTCAGACAATATTAGTGTTTCATAATAATAATAATAATTATTATTTTTTAGTATCAGCTAATATTTATGGGAAAATAAAATAAGGTAATTGTAATTCTCACAATGTGACTTATTCCTTATTATTTCTTTTATATTTTAGTTTTTACTCTGATTTGGAAAAGTTTCCTTTCTTGAAAAGTTATTACTGTAAAAGTACAACAGCCTTAAACCAACTAATCATCCAAATATATTGTTCATAACATTAGTAATTCAAGCAGCAGGCGTTTGTTTGTGACATATTGCAAAATTAATATTTATTAGGGCTCCTATTGGCCCCTATTGTTTTTCTAAGGATGGTACCCGGGCATGGCTGGGGAGCTCAACAGCGCCCCCTTGAACGGGGTCCGAAAACTTGGTCCATATATCAAACACGCTTGCACATATTAGTATAAAACTCGGTACACATATAGATCTCATCGGGCCGAACAATTTTCATGCTCTAGTCATATGCCAGCCCAACAGGAAGTCAGCTATTATGGGTTGTTTGAAAATCGCATGCTCTGGAATTTGATATACTCCTCCTAGGCAATTCTTCCGATCACCACCAAACTCGGTCAGAAAGTCAAGACATTGAGGATGCTAAATTGCAAGCAGATTTTTGATATCTCGAACGGTTTGGCTGTGGCTTTGAAACGAATTTATGGCGAGAAAAGGGAAACAGGAAGTGTGTTATAACTTCTGCAAACATTTTGATTTAGCTGTGTGTTCTTTGTAGGAGGCCGATCACATGGGTGTGACTATTGTCATAGTGACCAACTGGCAGCAGGAAAATGTAGACCTGTGAAAGGATTCTTGATATCTTAAATACTGTTGCCATGGCAACACGTGAAACTTTAATATTCTTGGGTGTTTTTGAGACTCTTATCATGCTTGAAATTGCATGAAACTTGACACACATCAAAGTTTTCAGACAGTAGACATGGGCAAAGCCTTAGATACGGGCGTGGTGGAGGGGCTCAGTAGTGCCACTTTTTGACAAAAGTGGGGGGCTTAGTTCTACCTACAGTCATCAGACTCGGTACATATATTTTTCTCATCGAGCCGGATAACTTTCTAATTTACAGTCATTAGCTCCGACCAATAGGATGTCAGATATTTTGGCTTGAATTGTGAATTTTTTTAAAATAATCAGACTCTAAATTTTTAACTACTCCTCCTAGGGGATTCAGACGATTCACACCAAACTTTCTGAACAAGGTGAAGATGTTAAATTGTGAACGGATATTGGATATCTCAAATGGTGTTGCCATGGCGAGTGATTAAAGTAATGACAAAAAGAGAAACTCAAATCTACTCAAATTTCTACATCGGTTTATCCCCAGCGTTAACGATAGGGATGGGCATTTTTGTCAATTTCTCATTTCGATCATCGATAGGTCTCAAAAAAACGAGAACTCGGGGGGCGGGGCATGTGCGGGGGGTGGGGCATGTCCGTCTTGGAGATAATGAAAATACTGTTACGAAAATTATTGTTGACAAATACAAATGTGACATGAAAACATGTCTATGAAAACATGAACATATAAAACCAAAAATAACTGCTAGATTATGATGCATCAATGTTTTTGAAAAAGAAACATCTAAAAACAAAATTAATCTAATAAAGGATGCGTTTGGTTGAGTTATAACCCAGTCAATAATATCGGGCATTGTATTTGAGCTGAAACTGTGAATAACACCACCCTGCAGAGCTTTGCTAGCGGGTTAATAAACTCAACCAAACGCATCCGTTCTTAGATAATCAGGTATACACCTATTACAACTTAAACCTGCACAAAAGGACTCGAATGCGCATGTGAACTTGACCATGGTAGTTTTTACAGTCTATTGTTTGAAATGGAAACTCACATTCTGAATGCGCTCTTCCCTTAACAACAACACAGGCAACTAAAGCACAGAGAATTTACAACATTCTATTACAATCTTGTTCTATTGTTATAATGCTATGTATACGATGGATTGCCGCTGCACATCTTGCACTTAATTTTATTTTTAATTATCAAAGTGATTACAGACATCACTGCGTGTTTTCGAAGCCATTATGAGAAACAACTTTAAATAAAACATAGGTCTACTGAAAAAAAACATGAGAACAATATACCACTACTGCATTATTAATTTTTCAATGATTTTGAAAAAGAAATAGCCTATCTAAAAAGAATATGACCGTCTCAATTAACCGATAATGTCGGGCATTGCATTTGAGCTAAAACTTGAAGAGAATGAGCCGGTATAACGGCAGCACTTCGCTAGCTGGTAAATAAACTCAACCAAACGCATCCTATATGAGATTAATCAGATATAGACAACATAAAAGTAATCTTACAACTTGCATCTGCACAAAAGGACGCGAGTGCGCACATCTTGCACTTAACTGCGTTTCATGATCAAAGTGATTCCAGGCATCACTGCAGTGCGTCCTTTCAAATCCAGTTTCACTTTATTTTGCCGGTCTGGAAGGCGTGCTTTCTAACGCTAACCAATCAGACCTCAGGTACCGCCCAAAATGCCGTAATAACCCATCAAAAAAAGAGACAAATATATTTTTTAAAGTCAGGGCGATCATCGTTTTCATGATCGATCGCCGCTGTCACGTTCAAGTACTCGAGTACTCTTGCCCATCCCTATTTAACGATACGTCAAGTTTCTTTCCATATTTTCCTATAAAGAATCTCATGTGAGTTTGTTGTCTGTCTTTAGGCCGCAGAGTCTGGCATTGTCAAGATCAAAACCATCGCTGCTAGAAACACGGACATCCTGGCAGGTGAGAGCATGTGTTGTTGAAGAAGTGTGTGTGTTATCAGTGACCCATGTGGTGATTAATAAAGCCTGTTGTGTTGATTTCCTGTTTGCTGTGTCATCAGCGCTGAAGGAGAACAGTTCTGAAGTGGTCCAGCCGTTCCTCATGGGCTGCGGGACCAAAGAACCCAAAATCACCCAGCTGTGTCTCGCCGCCATTCAGAGACTCATGTCACATGAGGTTGTGTCTGAGGTCAGAAAACACAAAAACACTCACTCACTCTCACACACACACACACACGCGTGCACACTCACACTCACACTCACACACACACACTCACTCTCACACACATACACTCACATACTTATACACTCACACACTCACTCATTCACACACTCACTCACACACTCACACACACACACTCACTCTCACACACATACACTCACACACATACACTCACATACTTATACACTCACACACTCACTCATTCACACACTCACTCACACACACATACACTCACACACACATACACACACACACACACACACACACACACACATACTCACACACTTAGACACTCACTCACTCACACACACTCTCACTTACACACACACACTCACACACTTACACACTCACTCATACACTTACATACACACTCACTCACATGCACACACACGTACTCTCTCACTCACACACACACAATCTCACACACACACTCACACACAGTAGTATAGATTTATAACATTGGTTATTAGTAATAAATTGAAAACAATTATTTACTAAAATTTCTGTGTTGAATTATACATCAATTTCCACTCATACTTAAAGTACAAAACTTCCTCCTCACTCTACACAAAATCTTTACTGACGTTCAGCAATCATCTAAACGATTATGATTATGAATGATTATGTCCAAGGTGAGAAAACACACACACACACACACCCTAAGCAATTTTACAAGGAAGCTCAGTTGTGTACCTAGTTAAAGCCTAAATCGACAGTATGGAGCGTTCTGCATATCAAAGTACCAGATGATACCAAGCCATAGCAGGGTTATGAGAGCGCTTCAGTTTAAGAGTAATGACATTAGAGTCTCAGCGGTGGCACTGACGTTTAGATGAGTTAATGAGTGTGTTTGCAGGCGGCGGCGGGGAACATCATTAACATGCTGTGGCAGCTGATGGAGAACGGACTGGAGGAGCTCAAACTGCTGCAGACGGTTCTGGTGCTGCTCACCACCAACACCATCGTACATGATGAAGTCCTGTCCAAGGTCTGTACGCACTCAAACTGAGGGTTAGAAAGGGCACGCTTCGTGCAAAACAGGAGTTTTTTTTGTGCTTTTTTTGTAGGAAGATTGAAGAAAGTCATTGGGGAAACATGACATAAAAACATGTCAGAGTAATATTTTACCCAACAATTAAAAGGAAAATATAACTGAATTGTTGTGACATTAATTTTTTACTTTTACTTAACTAATAATTTTTTACTTTTACTGGGGATATATCAGCACTATGCACTGCAAAAAATGCTTTTCTTAATTAGTATTTTTGTCTTGTTTCCAGTCCAAATATCAAAAAATTCTTAAATCAAGATGCTTTTACTAGATACGTAAAATGGCATAAGATATTTTTTCTCGTTTTCTTGGAAAAAAATCAAAATGAAGTGAATTTTTGCTTAAAAAAAGCAAAATTATCTGCCAATGGGGTAAGAAAAATAATCTTGTTTCCAATAAACAAGAAAAAATATATTTTTACTTATCTAGTAAATGCATCTTGATTTAAGAATTTTTAGATATTTAGACTGGAAACAAGACAAAAATACTAAATAAGAAAAGCATTTTATCAGCCAACATCAGTGTTATAAAAATATTTATGATAAAATATTTAATATAATACAAATATCATTTTAATGGAAGCCGTTTTGAACCTGTCTGAGTAAAAAACAATATCTTTAATTGTGACATTTTATCTCAGAATTGCAATTTTATTTTTCTCAACTTGTAACTTTAAATTTCTCAGTTATGACTTTTACTTCACATTGTAACTTTTATTTTTTATTTTAAACTTTCTCTCACAATTAGCTGTTTTATTTTTATTGTAAAAAGGTAAAACAGCATTATTTAATGTTCATTCGAAAATGCATTTATTTATTCATAGTATTATAGCATATTGTTGAATATAAACCTTTTAGTCTATTTTAATTTTCTTTAGTACAACAAAGCAAGTATATATTTATAACATCGGCCATTAATTGGTTAACGGTCATAACTTGAAAATAATTATCTGTTAAAATAAATGAATTTCTGTATTTTATTATAAAGAATCTCACGTGAGTTTGAAGTATTGTACAATGTGACATACTCACATTTAAAGTCCTTCACCATCCAAAATATTTACTGACACTAAACTGCACAAACGATGGAAATCGTCTGCACGATTATGATGTCACAATGGTGAGCTCATTAACATATGCCCGCCCACATTTACATGTCAACAGCTGTTTAGCATATAACAACTCGACCAACTCAAACTAGAAAATCTGGAAAAATTAGGGATTGTTACTGATTTCCAGGTTTGGAAATGTACAAATTCATGAAAATTTCTATAATGAATATAAATATTTATAGTGTTGTCAGCTTTAAACAAATTTAAAATAATAAATTGGTGTTTGTGTGTATGATCTCTTAAAATGATTCATCACAAACATTAATCACAAATGACTGGAAAGTTCATGTAAAAATGATGGAAATTCAAAAGCTGTGGGAATCCTAATTTACATATTGAAGTTTCAGAGGTGCAGTAGCAAAAATAGCCTGTTTAATTCTAAGTAGGACCGAATGGATGTCAGGGGGAAAGTCCTACACAAATAAGACCCTTTTATATCTCTAGAAAAGCCCTCGCAGTCTTTGCCAATGTTGCTTTTGTGCTTCATCTCAGGCAATCGTTCTGTGTTTCCGGCTGCACTTCACTAAAGACAACATCACCAACAACACGGCGGCCGCCACCGTCAGACAGGTCGTGACCGTGGTGTTTGAGAGGATGGTGGCGGAGGACGAGAAATTCAAAGGTGAAGAAGAATTTTTATGGCCTGCGGGAATGTTTGTATTGCATTTCCTCCTGTGTCCAGAGCCCTGTTGCTTGTTTCTTTATGTGTTTTATATCCGTTCACCGCAGGTCTGACGGAAGAACCCCCTGCTGTCCAGGGCAACAGTAACCGGCGCTCTGTCAGCACGCTGAGACCCAGCGCTAAAGACGCGTACATGTTGTTCCAGGTGCGGCTTCTTTCTATTACAGTCCATCAGTTGCTAGGGGTTTAACAATACACTTCAGGGCCTTTTCTGGGTCAAAAATGGTTTTCGGTGGTGGATGAACACAGCCATCCACACACACACAGTACAAAGTACACTCTACCCATGTGAAATGCTAGCCCGGTTCTGTCAATAACACATTACAGGGCTCCAGACTGCGACCAAATGGTTGCATTTTGCAACCTTTTTTCCTGCTGGTGCCACCACCACGTTGCCCAACTGATAAGAGCTGCCATTTCTGTTACATATGAGAAACATTAAACGGCAAGCCAAAGTTAAACGAAACCGCTCTATCCATTTGAGCTACGCTTCATGGACCGTTATCAGCTCGGAGCAATAATAGACAGCGCAACCTCAGATTAGGCCTACGCGACACAGTGCTGGGAGAGCCAGTGAAAAAGCGTTTGAATTCGCCGCATTATTAACCCTCTTCCGTCCCTCGTACTTTGTAACAAATCCTTCCCTCGCGCGTCAAAATGACCCGAAGCCCTAAAATTATACGTAAATTTTTTTGTCCATAAAGCTTTCATTTCATTTGGAATTTTTTTTATTTTTTAATGCAATTTTTGTTATTTTATTTACCTTTAAATTAATAGATTTTATCAATAAATAAATAATAATTTAAGCACATTCTTCACATTCTTTCAACTTCAATTCAAAATAACTCAATTTCATGCATAACCCTTTTAATTCAGCTCAGAATATCTTACTTTGGGTGTTTTTGCCGACCTCTTGTGGAAAAAATATAATATAAAATGATGTTTCATGACTTTTGCCACTAGATGGCCTTATAGCTCTATATGGAGCAAATGAGCTGTTCCGCTGGGTCCTAAAGTCAGTTTCTTATCAGAATGTATTCAGATGCCTGAAATTTTTTTTTTTTTTTTTTTTTTTTTCTCTCCCCCAAACCAGTTCAGCGGAAATCCCGCCCTGAAGCCAATTCTAAACATTTAGGTTTTTCTATGTGTACTGAAGCTTTCCATTCATTCTTAATGTTGTCAAATTGACCCACGAAGGGAAGGATTTGTTACATTTTTAAATTTCAACCACGAAACTCTTAGAATCCAGTAAAAAAAATGTTTTGTGTATTCGTCGTGGTTCAAGTGCGTCAAAAGTCCTAAGGTCTTGGACCACTCCGACGAACACTCAATTTTTAATAAAAAAAAAAAATTTGTTTTGGGTTTGGGTGCGAGATCTAGTGAGAAGAATTCAAATTCGGCACAGAATTCTCTGTTACCATAGATATCAGATTAAATAGTGTCGACGTGGAAACCAGGAGAAACATTGTGCCATGAACGAACAAGTTATAGAAGGCTTTTCAATTCACAAATCACCAACACTCACCATGGATTTAATGTAGCAACGCTAACTTTAACCATGGTATTGTGGCAGAAATAGCCGAGTGTGTTTTTTTTTTTTTTTTTTTTTTTTTTTTTTTTTTTTTTTACATTATTCATCTCAGGGTTCGTACAACCTTTTAAGAGTGAAATTCAAGCACTTTTCAAAGGCTTTTAACTAGGGATGCACCGTTACCACTTTTTTCAGACCAAGTACAAGTACTTACATTTGGGTACTTGCCGATACCAAGTACCGATACGAGTACTTAATAATACCAGCAGGGCTCGACATTAACGCTTGTCTGGGACAAGTGGATTTTTTTTAAGGGGCAAGTGAAAGAGCATTTTACTTGCCCGACTGGACAAGTATCCTGATTAAAATGTCAATAACAATCAATGGAATCACCAAAACGTAAGAATGATTCTGCATTCATTTAGAGTAAGTGGCGATCAGTAGTGGATAATAATATATAATGTATAATGAACTGACGGTAACAAGGTTGTGCTGTTGACGCTCGCGCAGTCTCTCGAGGAGAAATTAAAACAAATGAGCGCCGCTCACACAGAGAAACTCAGTTAACTTACTGCAGTAAAAATCGAAATGTGGAGTTTTTTATATTTATAACATATGATACAGTCGCAACGTCCAAGAGTGCTGTTTTCCTGTAACCATCACGATTGAAAATGTGACACTGATTTCATATGACAGTTCCATAAACAATTAATTTACATTGTCACTTACATTTTAAATGAAATATTGACTGTATTGATTGTTCTGTTTCAGCAGCAAAAATAGTTCCAAACAAAGATCACAGCAGAACCATAACGCATCTCACAGCAACAGTGTGTTACTGAATGATTCATCATCGCTTATCTTAAAATATCTCCAAACGGCTGACATGGTGCCTCCTCCGACTTTCAACTGGCAAGAGGTTGACGAAGGTCCGTGCGCCCGCGGCAAAAATTACGTCATCGCGGTCGTGCGCGTTGAGAGCGCGAGACCGCTTTTCGCTTGGTGGTGTGCACGGCGAATTTTATAACTTTCTGCGCGGCTCCGCATCCAAAGATGCGTCACTGCTGTTCTGCAAGACCCACTCAGTGTGACTATTGGATAACGCTGGGAAAGCGTGCCCGTCTCGGGAGTCACTGCGGAAGCCGCATCCTCCTAAGGAAGGAGAGGTGGCAATTACACATATGGACTAGCCAAGCAGGGTAGTACAACATATGCAGTCTCTGGGGTGGTTCCAGCCTAGTACTAGGGGGGAAAGAACACCATCAGAGACGACAGAGCGAGCTCTGTCAAAGGAAAGACACAGGCTAGCCAGGTAGGGTAGCCGTACCGTGGAAGAATACACATATGGGGTCGCTGTGGGGACCGCTACATATGGATACCCAGCCTAACACACACATTCCACATGCATACGGGTGTAGGCCTGCCGTCAGACGCTCCGCAACATCTGACGGCCGAGGGTGGCGGAGGAACTCACAGGGTTAGCCATTTCTGGGAAACACTACTGGAGTCAATAAACGCACATATCTGGCCCAGCGGGCGGGAGTGGCGTTGCAAGCCGACACTAGAACGGGTCCTTCGCGCTACTGGCCACTGGGGGCAACTACACGGGAAGATACCGGCTCTACACGGAGGCTATAGAATCTAGCAAACGTGTTAGGTTTCGCCCAGCCCGCAGCTCTACAGATATCTGCCAGCGAGGCGCCTTGAGCCAGCGCCCAGGAGGAAGCTACACTTCTAGTTGAGTGCGCTCGTAACCCGAACGGGCAAGGCATGTCTTGGGACTGATAAGCCAAGACGATAGCATCCACTATCCAGTGGGCTAACCTCTGCTTGGAGACAGCCTTTCCCTTCTGCTGGCCTCCGTAACAGACGTAGAGCTGCTCTGAGGTCCTGAAGCTTTGCGTTCTATCCACGTAAGCCCGCAGGGCGCGGACGGGACAGAGCAAAGATAGGGCTTGGTCTGCCTCCTCCGAAGGCAGCGCTTGCAGGTTCACTACCTGGTCCCTGAAGGGAGTGGTAGGAACCTTGGGCACATATCCAGGCCGGGGTCTCAGGACGACGTGAGAGTTGGCCGGCCCAAATTCTAGGCACGATTCGTTGACCGAAAATGCGTGCAGGTCCCCTACCCTCTTGATGGAGGCCAATGCAGTCAAGAGCACTGTCTTGATGGACAGGATTTTTAACTCTATGGACTGCAAGGGCTCAAAGGGAGGTCTCTGAAGTGCCCTGAGCACCAGAGCTAGGTCCCAAGAGGGTAACGAGTTAGGGTGAGGAGGATTTAGCCTCCTCGCACCTCTGAGGAACCTGACGATTAGGTCGTGCTTTCCCAATGACTCACCTTCGACTGCATCGTGATACACCACGATTGCTGCGACGTACACTTTAAGGGTGGAGGGAGACAGCCTTCGCTCCAACCCATCTTGCAGGATAGAAAGCACGACGCTAACCGAACACTTTTGGGGGTCTTCCCGGTGGGAAGAGCACCATTCAACGAACAGGTTCCACTTCAACGCATAGAGGCGCCTCGTAGAGGGGGCTCTAGCAGAAGTGATGGTGTCTACCACAGCCTGTGGTAGGCCACCTAGAACCTCCGCGTCCCGTCCAGGGACCAGACATGGAGTTTCCAGAGGTCTGGACGCGGCTGCCATAGAGTGCCCCGTCTCTGAGAAAGTAGGTCCTTCCTCAGAGGAATGGGCCAGGGAGGGGCTGTCGTGAGGAGTGTGAGTTCGGGGAACCAGGTCCGGTTGGGCCAGTACGGCACAACTAACAAGACCTGGTCCATCTGTGAACCCCACAGCATGCCTGGACACTTGTTCTAGGGGAACTCCTGCCCGTAGAAACAAAGGGTCCGACCACGGCTGAAGGTTTGGCGACAGTACGGAGTAACAGGAACCTGGTACTTGCCGCTCTGCCACGCCCATCTCGGGATCAGCGCCGTGAAGCCAGTGCTGAAGCGGTCTCATATGAAGCAATCCGAGCGGCGTTACCGTGGCTGCGGATGCCATATTCCCAGGAGCCTCTGAAATAATTTCAGTGGAACCGCCGTCCTGCCATTGAACGAATTCAAGCAGTTCAACACTGACCGGACGCGCTCCTCTGTGGGGCGCGCAGTCTGGTTGACCGAATCCAACTCCATACCGAGATAAGAGATCCTCTGCTCTTGTCTCAGTTGACCAGAAGTCCCAACAGGCTGAGGTGACTGAGCACCATGTTTCTGTGTTCGCACAACTGATCCCGAGACTGAGCCAGTATGAGCCAGTCGTCGAGATAGTTGAGAATGCGAACGCCGCGTTCTCTGAGCGGAACAATGGCTGTCTCCGCGACCTTCGTCAAGACGTGAGGCGACAGGGACAGCCCGAAGGGAAGGACCTTCAGGTCGATCGCTGCAAACCAATCTTGGGGACGGATGCATTCGAAAGTGGTGTAGCACAGCCACGGATGCACAGCGAAGTGGAGGACAGGGCCCCGACCCAAGAGGCATAGCGTCCTGAAGTGGCGTCTGAGTGCGCAAAGCAGCACCTACCTGCCCCCATGGTTGGACAGAGGGTACGAGAGAAGGCATGGTAGCGTTCTCAAGCCGTACGCTGCTGTCCAGTGGCGACTGAAGGAGAGGCTGAGAGCGGCGAGGCTTCGTGGCGTCGCACACTGTCTTCCTCACCTCCTTCCTCAGCGGGGAACGAGAGCGGTGAGGCATAGCGTCGCGCACTGTTGTCCTCGCACCGCTGAGAAGAGGGGAACGAGGGTGGCGAGGCTCCCCGGCGTCGCACGCTGCCATTCCTGAGCTCCCGAGACCCAGAGGTATTGGAACTGCTCTTATTAAGAATTTGGGTACCACTGGCTGTAACACCAGTGGCAGAACAGAATTTACAAATGATTCTCCACCCGGCCCTCCTCCGGGGAAGAGCAGCTCCGACCAAGTCCGGGTCACCCGTCTCAGCTGACCACTTGGCCCCTGAGACGGGTGGCATCGTGGACCGATGCCCATGGCGACGAGCAGACTGAGGGGCAGCCCACGAGTGACTCTAGTCGTGTCGGGAACAGCTACTCAGCCTGCTTTTGAACTGTGGAGGACTGCTGGGCACAGTCACCGACGGTGTCGCCGAAAAGGGCCACCTTGTGAGATGGGAGCATTGAGAAAGCGTACTTTGGCGACCCCTGCAAGGTTAGCCCAAGGGCGTTTCTGGACCACCAGGGTGGACATCGTCTGGCCGAGGGCCAGCGCTGTGACTTTAAATACGGTCAGTCACTGTACGCAGCTCAACCTTGGCTCAGAACTATCCTCGTGCACTAAGAGTGCAGGGCAGAGGACACCCCACTGATGAGGGTAGTGAGAGAGGGGAAAACTTTATACAGATTATGGCCCCTTTGGTGTTCCATATTTTGGCACCAAATAGTTCCATACTGCTAAGTTTTCCAATGCACATCCGGGAAAAAGGCAAGGGGGTGGGCAAGGCGTTTTACTTGTTGCACTACGCCTCAGCCACCCGGGAAAGCATGGCTGTCAACTCTGATTCTGATTCAGCATGAGAACACACTATTATAGTGGGAATCTCAGCATCATCTTCATTTTCAGCGCATAACAGCCCTCTCTCCGATGCAGCGATTGACATCTGTCCTCTGCCAGAGCCCCAAATGAAACACTAGGTCCCCCCTTTTTTTTTAAGGACCAGCAATCCCATCTGTAAGCTACCAGCAGACATGAGACAGTGAGTGTGGCTGTCAGACTCGACGGCACACGGCGTGCTGAACGCTCGCCCTTATGGAAAAAAAAGGCCGAACAACGCGCCGACGTGGTCATGTTCTCATAACAGAACATGAACCACCCACGAACACAGTCTCAGCATGCTTGCGATCCAATAGAGGAGTGGGGGGCCCACGGAGACGTACTCGGCGGGGAAAGCCCCACTGTAATCCTCAGGTCACCAAGGCTTATTAGCTGAAGTAGCCTTTTTCTGGTGCATCAGAAAAGAAACTAAATCGGGGAATAGGCAAAGGGACTCCACCCTGTTTGAGGTTTCATAGTCTCGACCGTGCATCTAGAGCGCCGAGTGACGCGCTGGGTTGCCGTGACAACCCGCGCTGTCAGCCGGCCGTTCGACGGCACCAGGCGCACTGAACGCTCAAGCCCTTACGAGAAAGGTGAGACGAACAGCGCGCCGGCGCGATCACGTTCTCCTCAGAGAACATGGATCACCCACGAACGCAATCTCACGTTTATATGTGAGAGAGATCGTGGCCGTCAAATGAGGACAGGAAACAACCGCATCCAGAAACACACGGTTTGAATGACATCTTGAAAAAGACGCAGGGTCAAACCGTGTAAGCTCTTTTAGATGGAAATTGCTCTTTTAAGTGCTGAAGCACACAGGGGAGATGACCGTGGTTCACAACAGTTCTGACAGTGCAAGCCTGTTGTGAGCACTCACTCTCATTAAAGACGCAACTCTCCACACCCAGACGAGATCGCGTCCACCACTTAATGCGCCGCTACACCCGCACCAGACCAGAGCGTCCTTCCAAAAGGCAGACTCGTCTTGAATCACTCTTCCTAGAAAACAACAAAACAGCAGTTGTTCGCCTCTGAAGCAAAAAGCAAAGATGCGGTGCTTCCACTTCCTTATTTATACCCGCGCTGCGGGGAGGAGCGTGGAATGTGTGAACCGCATGCCAATGTTCATTGGCTCGTTTAGTTACACTCAAAGTAGATTGGTCTCTGAAAGCGATCCCCAACTGAAAGGGAACTAAAACTTTGTGGCAAACAAACACTTTTATATAAAAAGAAAAGACATGAAATTACCATTATAACCAGTAGATGGCGGCAGAGGAGCACTTATTGACTTAGGCTATGTCTCCATGACAACAATGTACTAAAAACAGAGGACAATGTGTCAAAACGATCCCTGTTTACATGGATCTGCGAAAATGACTAAAATGGCTGTATTATGCATTATGTTTATACTTTGTTCTTTCACAGAATTAGGGCCCTATGGAATCAGTTTTATTTTTTTCCAAATTCTGTTTAAATTTTTCTGAATTCTGTTTTTTTTTTTTCTCTTTTAATTTTTTGGACTGCATTTTAATGGTTAAATTAAATTTGTATTAATTAAAAAGCATGTCTAATTAATTGAAAACATGAAACATAATATAACAATTTATTAAAAGTTTCACATGTTTAGGGCCAAATTACATGTTTATGAAATATGTTTTTTTTTTTTTTTTTCTCAAATTCCATCATATATTTTTTTTACTAAATTATGTGTTTTCTGTTTTAAGTTTTCTGGATTCCATTTTAATGGTTTAATTACATTTTAATAATCAAAAAGAATGTCTATTTAATTAAATTCATAAAAACAAAATAATTCCTATCAAATGTTTTTTTCCCCCCACAAATTGTTGTGTGTATTTTCTGGTAATCAAATGAAGACATAAAACATTAATTTAATTATTAGGGTTAGTATTATGATTACATTGAGACGTATCTAAATTCTACTGTACAACAGTAATATATTTCTGTCAAGTTAAACCAAACTTTTATTTTGACGGGTTGCCGTGAGGACCTTTGAGTTTCTGTGTGTTTATGATATGATGATAGTTTTTCTCAAATGAAATGCTAAAATGCTCATGAAGTGACTCTCAGAGCGGCTCTGGAGATGAAGTTCATATCCTCATATAGTGAGGCGGCAGAGGCTGAAAACACTGTGAGTGTCATGCGTGCTTCTGTGTCTGTGTGTGTGTGTGAAATTAAAATATTCGTTCACACAGAGACACTCAGAACATGCAGGATTCATATTTAAATAGTCTTTTTGTGGTTTAATATTCACAGACACTAGTCTATATCGTGATTTGATTTAAGTGTACTGACCTGCTTTTGATTTATTCATCAAAAATTGGACAAATTACGTGAAATTACGCATTATACAGTAAATTCCGTTTTATGACTGGATTCCGTGATTGCATCCACGTTTTCTGCATCGCGGAAAAATCATAGGGCCCTACACAATGCTTGTATGTAAATTATATTGACTAGTTTTTTGAGCTTTCCATACATATAAATGTCCCTTTCTGCAGGATTTGTGTCAGTTGGTGAACGCCGACGCCCCCTACTGGTTAGTGGGAATGACCGAGATGACCCGGACGTTCGGCTTAGAGCTGCTGGAATCAGTTTTAAATGACTTTCCTGAAGTTTTCCTGCAGGTAAACACCACACATCCTGATGAAAACAAACCGATGGCTGGTAAATAAACACGAGAAAATGACTGGTTCCCAGCTGTTGACCTTCCGATCGCTCCCTAACCTCTGTGTTGTTGCCGTCTCTGTGCAGCATCAGGAGTTCAGTTTCCTGTTGAAGGAGCGTGTGTGTCCGCTGGTCATCAAGCTGTTCTCTCCCAACATCAAGTTCCGGCAGGGCAGCTGTTCCAGCGCGGCGTCTCCGGCGCCCGTGGAGAAGCCGTATTTCCCCATCTGCATGAGACTGCTGCGGGTCGTCTCGGTCCTCATCAAACACTTCTACAGCCTCCTGGTGAGACGCACGGGATGGGACTGTCAATAGAGGCTAATGTATTTATTAGGGCTGGGTATTGACACAAATTTCACAATTCGATTCGATTTCGATTCGATTCAATATCGATTATTTTGGATATATATCAGGTACAATATATGGCAAATTTTCTCAAGGAAAACAAATCTCTTAACTAGTAAACTATGGGAGTCAGTTGTAGCCTACTATAATATTGAAGGTTAAAATTAACTGATTTGTACACAAACACTTAATTTTCACTTAAACTTTTTTTCTAATAATTAAGTTATATGAAATATAAACATTTAAATGGTGGCTGTCATAAAAACTTGCCAAATTTATTCAAACATGCATTAAATATTGAAGAACATTAAAAATGATAATGAATATGTGATATGGGGCATATATTTATCAAAATGCTCCTCTCTAGAGTTCATTTTTCTAGCTGACTAACGAGTTTATAGACACTGGATATGGTTTTTCTGAGGTAAATGTGACGTTACATGACATTTTTTACAAGCTGTTTTACTGACGTCTTTCCACGGTTGAAACACTGATTGAGCGATTCCATGTGACATGATGTGGATTTTGGTAATTGTACTCTATCTTTAACACACATATGCTCATTCATGTTTATTTCGCGCTGTAACTGGTATTAAAGCGGAGGAAACGATCAGTTCACGTGCGCTCCGCGCTGCCGCTTCTGTTGAGCTGAGCTGTGCCAGAGCGATTTTATGTTTTTGAATTTCGTAATAAAATGGACGTAATTTGAAATCTGAGACTTTGTTTCATATCAATAGTAACAAAGCACAAAGATTATTGCGATTTATTGGATGGGAGGTGCTACAATGTTCCGCTCATTCATCAACTGAAAACAGGATGACTAATCGATTCTTGGGATATTTTTTTACCCAGCCCTAGTATTTATAATGTTAATGAAGGTTTCTTCATTAACATTATGCCAAAAAAGTCATAATTTCATTTTTAATGACCATTTACATTCAAAAGTTTCACTCTGATTCTTGCAATATACTGGTTTACTATTTTAAGTTTTATTCCTGTCTGTATTCTGAAGGGTTTGTTCATATATCATTCGCCTGATTTATGGAACTTTTTTTTTTCTGTCCATTGACTATTTTCTGATTTATAGTGATCTCAAAAATAAAAGGAAATCCCGCACATTATCGATACTTGCAGAAAAATATCAAAAACTTTTTATTAGCAACGTTTCGGTCTCATGACCTTCATCAGGCATATACACATATTACTCAAACTCCATCACATTTAAAAAGATAACATGACCAATCATTGCAGAGAACCATTGATTAGTAATCACACTCAATGACTGAATATATCATTAGCAAAATCATTAGCGCCACAATATCATATATATATATATATATATATATATATATATAGTTACATAAACAATTGTAAATAAATAACACGACAAAATTTGATATATTTTGTATTTTTTTAGGAGATCACAATGAAGTCCGAGAATTTGTGTCCTTTCTAAATAACTTAGTTGACGATTTGGAATTTACTGCGGAAGTCAATTCTTCCAAAGTACATTTTATAGATATGTGGGTACATAAAAATGAGGGCAAGTTGATTACGACTTTGTTTACAAAAGAAACGGATCGCAACACTTTGTTGCTTGCTACCAGCTTCCATCCAGCTTTTTAAAAAAAGGGGTTGCCCAAAAGTCAGTTTTATAGACTGAGGAGGATTTGCCATTCTGATCTAGATTTTATTGAAAAATCGAGAATAATGAAAAAGAGATTTTTAGATCAGGGTTATCCCTCTGAATGGATTTGATGATGCATTTAATACATCTTTTCAAAAGACACGCTCTGAGTTAAAAAAGAAGACAAAAAAAGTAAAAAAAAAAACTGTCTTTTACTTTTATTACAACTCATTCATCCAAGTCTTATTTGATAAGATCTATTTGTAAAAAATATAGGCATTTGTTGACTTCTGATCCTGAATTGAGTGCTATTTTCCAGCATACTCCGTTGATTGTGTACAAACGGGCTAGGAATTTAAAAGGTCACTTAGTACATGCTCATTTTCAAAGTGATGCTCCGAGCCCATCTCAGTAATTACTCAGCCCAAAACAGAAGGGAAATTATCGATGTGGTAATTGTGCTCAGTGCAATAATACATTTAAAACATCTTTTTTCTGTCATCCAAGGTAAAAAATATAGAATTAATTCTGTGATCACGTGTGTCTCTACGCATGTTGTTTATTTGGTCCGATGTCCTTGTGGTTTGGGTTATGTTGGAAAAATGCCACGTCAATTAAAACAAAGAATTAGTGAGCATAAGAGTTCTATTAGAAGAAAAGATGTTAATTATCCGGTTGCGGCCCACTTTTGTACATTTGAATCACAGTGTGTCCTCTTTACGTTTTTGTGGGATTGAAAAAGTGAGTGTGCCACCTAGAGGGGGCGATATTGAATTGCTCTTACAGAGACGTGAGTTGTTTTGGATTTTTACCCTTCAGACTTTATCACCTATGGGTGTGAATGATGAAGCATTATTTAATGTGATGTTATAATTTTTGTCATGTGTTATTTATTTACAATTGTTTATGTAACTAAATATATATATATATATATATATGATACTGTGGTGCTAATGATTTTGCTAATGATATATTCAGTCATTGAGTGTGATTACTAATCAATGGTTCTCTGCAATGATTGGTCATGTTATCTTTTTAAATGTGATGGAGTTTTTTAGTAATATGTGTATATGCCTGATGAAGGTCATGAGACCGAAATGTTGCTAATAAAAAGTTTTTGATATTTTTCTGCAAGTATCGATAGTGTGCGGGATTTCCTTTTATTTTTGAGATTTTTGGATTTGTTTATCCTCTTTCCTACGCACCTATCTATTACTAACAGGTGTGCGATGGTAATTGTCAATTGTCTGATTTATAGTGATAAAACGAGAAATTCAAAACCTTTGATGTCCACAAAATGAAACAAGGCTTTATTCGAATGTTCAGATTTCTGAAAATGTATGCAAATGAGTGCATATTAAATTAGATAATGCCTCATATGCATATTTAAACAAGACATTTCAGAAAACTTGCAATACAAAAAACATTTGCAATTTTTTAACGCATTCAATCAACTGGGGATATAAGGTGATATTTATTAGTTAAATTTTTACCCTATTCACCTGAGGCAAAATTGCTTTTTTACTATGTAATTGAACTCTTTTATGAGTCCCCTCTGTTCATCAGGACGGGTTGCTGAATAATAAAAAGGTGTTGATGTGTAAATAAAGGTGGCCATATGTTAATACGCTCATAACCATGAATATTTTGAAAAGAACAAGAAAATCCAGTTTACCCCTTTAATATCTGTATTTTAATGCATCTTATTGCACATGCATTTAATTATATTTGTTTGCGGTGCATTTCTGCACTGGGAAACATTTTCTAGAGTTGGAGGCATTATGTGTTGTGAAATAATGATTTCTACATCTACAGCTGTCATTGTGTGTGTGTGTGTGTGTGTGTTGCAGGTAACAGAGTGTGAGATCTTCCTGTCTCTGCTGGTGAAGTTCCTGGACGGAGAGAAGCCGCAGTGGTTGCGAGCCGTGGCCGTGGAGTCCGTGCACAGACTGTGTGTTCAGCCACATTTACTGCGGTGAGCACTCACACACACACACACACACACATTTATTATTCTGTCATGGTGGAAGTTTCCTTTGACTTCTGTTATATTAATGCAGAAAAATAATTTTTAAAAATGTAGAGTAAATATCCCCACCCATACATAATAATATAAAAAGCATGTTTTGCTGCCTAATTTATGGGTTTGCTGGCAGTCGTGAGATATTTCGCTTCTTCAGGAGTTCATGACGATCTGATGAGCGTGTGTGTGTGTGTGTGTGTGTGTGTGTGTGTGTGTGCGCGTGTGTATGCGTGTGTGTGAATGCAGGTCTTTCTGTCAGTCGTATGACATGAAGCAGCACTCCACCAAAGTCTTCAGAGACATCGTCAACGCTCTGGGATCCTTCATCCAGTCCCTCTTCATCCTCCCCAGCACAGGAAACACTTCATCCACCAGCACACCTGCAGGTCACACACACACACTGACACACAAACACACACACACACTGACACACACACTGACACACACACACACTCTCTCATACACACACACACTCTCTCTCTCTCTCTCTCTCTCTCTCTCTCTCTCTCTCTCTCTCTCTCTCTCTCTCTCACACACACACACACTCACTCTCTCTCTCTCTCTCTCTCTCTCTCTCTCTCTCTCTCTCTCTCTCTCTCTCTCTCTCTCTCTCTCTCTCTCTCTCTCTCACACACACACACTCTCTCTCAAACACACACTCACGCTCTCTCTCACACACACACACACACACACACTAAAACACACTCTCTCTCACACACTCACACACACTCGCTCTCACACACTCACACACACTCTCTCTCTCTCACACACTCACACACACACACTCTCTCTCACACACACCCTCTCTCTTTCTCTCACACACACACACACACACACTAACACTCTCTCTCACACACACACACACACACTCACACTCTCTCTCACACACACACACGCACACACACACATTGTTGTACATCTCTTTGTCTTCACTGCAATGGTCCTCACAAAGATAGTGAAAGTACACACACACACACACACACACACACACACACACACACACACATGATGATTGTCTCATTTTAAAGTCAATTATGGTCTCTCTCAGGTGGGTCGGTGTCGGGTTCACAGGCGTCTAGTCAGGGCGGTCCGGGTGCGGCAGGTGTAGGTGGAAGTCTGACCACACAGGCCGCTTTTGAGTACCGGGGCACGTGGATCCCCCTCATGAACGTCAGCGTC
This sequence comes from Coreius guichenoti, assembly GCA_039654105.1. Taxonomy (NCBI): domain Eukaryota; kingdom Metazoa; phylum Chordata; class Actinopteri; order Cypriniformes; family Gobionidae; genus Coreius; species Coreius guichenoti. The sequence continues at coordinate 10,123,678 of CM077191.1, forward strand.
CAGGGCAGTGCCAAAGCCACCTAGTGAGTGACCAGCACTTTCAAAATGAACTACTCGGGGTCCTTCAAACCCTGCAGATTCCCTGCGACTCTTTACTTTCACGGCGCTGTTGGTGTTTTTAACTAACGTAGTGTTTCTTCTCAGCCTGGAGATGCTGGATAAGGTGGAGCCGCCCTCCATCCCTGAAGGTTACGCCATGTCTGTGGCGTTCAGCGCCCTGCTGGATCTGGTGAGGGGCATCACAATGATGATCGAGAGAGAGCTTGCCAAACAGGAACAGGAAGCCGCTATGAGAGAGGAGGAGGAGGAGCCTGTTTCGGCCCCCCCTCAGGAACCCAGTGAGTGTGTGTGACTTTAGAGATGTTTGTTTGGGGAGCCCGTCTGAGATTTTCATCTCTGATTTCTTTGCATCATCCTGAAGTATTTTTGGAGAACACATTAATAATGAGACTCTGCTCTGTGCTGACCTCTGGCCGCCACACGGGAAACTGCAAAACCACTATATTCTAACTTGTATGTATTATATAATATATACAATCATTTTACTAATATAAAATTTAACAGAATTCATAAAATAAAAGATGACGCAATACATTTTACAAATTAATATCATATAATAGATATAAACAGAAATATGCAATTAATTGTACAAATTAATATAATGAAATCGAATATGACCATATAATATATGATATAATGAGTAACAACTACATTTTACAAACTAATATATAATATAATATAATATAGTAACATGCAATACATTTTACTAATTAATATAATTTAATTAATACAATACAATATATACACGGTAATATAACATTAATAGTAACAATTTACAAATTATTCGAATGTAATGCAATCTAATATAACTATATAATATGATCAGTAACACAATACATTTTACAAATTAATATCATATATTGTGTTATCATCTGAATTGATTTTTGGGAAAAGTCAGAAAATGTGATTGAAAAAAACAAACATATTTAAACAGTCTATACTGAATAGCAGGGCATTGTCAGGGTCAGTAAATGTAAAATTTAGCACACAACCCGAGCCTGCTCCTTATATATGCCAAAATCAGTGGTGTGTATTTGTTGTGTGACAGTGTGTTTTGCTCCCTGTAATGATACTGTGTGTGTTTTGTAGTGGCTCATGAGGTTTGGGAGGAAATGGTGAACGCCTGCTGGTGCGGCTTACTGGCGGCCCTCTCACTGCTGCTGGATGCCAGGTACAAGACACAAACACACACACACAAACACACACAAACACACACACACACAAACACTCACAAACATACACACACACACATACACACTCACTCACTCACTCTCACACACTCACTCACTCACTCACTCACTCACTCACTCACTCACTCACTCACTCACTCACTCTCACACACACACACACTCACACATTCACTCACATACACACACACACACACACTCACAAACACTCACAAACACACACACACTCACTCTCTCTCACACACACATGCACACACACACACACACTCACTCTCTCTTACACACACATGCACACACACACACACACTCACTCACACACATACACACACTCACACATACTCACACACACACTCACTCACACACATACACACACTCACACATACTCACATTCACACATACATACACTCACATACACACTCACTTACACACACACACACACATACTTACACACACACACACATACACTCGCACACATACATACACACACACATACACACACTCTCTCACACACACACACACACAAACACAGACAGACAGACAGACACTGGCACACACACACTCAATCACACACACACGCACACAAACAAACACTCACAAACACACACACACACACACACACGCTCTCTCTCTCTCTCTCTCTCTCTCTCTCTCTCTCACACACACACACACACACACACACACACACACACACACACACACACACAAATTCAAATTCAAATTCAAAAGAGCTTTATTGGCATGACAAATTGTACATTGTATTGCCAAAGCATTTATATGAGCATGAAAAAAATAAATAAATAAAATAAAAATCAACAAAGTAGAAGTATTGAACAAGTGGGGAAAAACAGGGGGTAGGGGGGAAAAGAGAAAAAAAAAATGTATGTACTTTAAGTGGTGTGTGTATAAGAGTTTTTGGGAGTTCATGTGTGTCAGTGTGTGTGTGTGTGAGTAAATGGATGCATCACTGTTTGGTCGACTCTTCCCTCTTTTTGTGGCAGGAATTTATGAATTTTGCTGCTAGTGAAATGCAGTCTCTCTTTTCGCCAAGTAAATATTGAGCTTGTGCATCATTCTTCAACATTTTGAAGTTGGGACAAATAATTTTAAATTTGGGAAAAAAGTGTTTTCGAATGTCATTATAATTAGGGCAGGTGGTTATGAAGTGCAGCTCTGTTTCTATTTCTCGTTGGCTACAGTACAGGCATAACCTGCTCTCTCTTATGGCAAGCCATTTTGACTTTTATTCATTCACAGGATATGAAATCTTGATATCAACAATTCAATTTTCACTAGTAAAAACTCTAATTCTTGATATCAGTAATTGTATTTTCACCAGTGAAATGTCACCATAGGCTGCCATTCAAATGTTGAGATCAATATAATTTCAGATATCTAAAATGGCTTTCTTACTAGTAACAATCACATTCGTGATATCAAAAATGAACATTTTTACTAGTAGCAATTCAATTGTTAATATCAAGAATTGAATTTGAATGGCAGCCAATGGTGACATTTCACTGGTGAAAATACAGTTACTGATATCAAGAATTAAAATCCTGTGAATGAATAAAAGTCAAAACGGCTTGCCATACTCTCTGGGCAGCCAGTTCTGTCTGTATCTGCCCTTCTCTATAGCCAGTCTGTGGTCACTCAGTCTGTACCTCGTGTGTGTGTGTGTGTGTGTGTGTGTGTGTGTGTGTGTGTGTGTGTGTGTGTGTGTGTTTGTGTTTGTGTTTGTGTTTGTCTGTGTGTGTGTGTGTGTGTGTGTGTGTACAGGCATAACCTGCTCTCTCTGGGCAGCCAGTTCTGTCTGTATCTGCCCTTCTCTATAGCCTGGCTGTGGTCACTCAGTCTGTACCTCGTGTGTGTTTGTGTTTGTCTGTGTGTGTTTGTGTTTGTCTGTGTGTGTGTGTGTACAGGCATAACCTGCTCTCTCTGGGCAGCCAGTTCTGTCTGTATCTGCCCTTCTCTATAGCCTGGCTGTGGTCACTCAGTCTGTACCTCGTGTGTGTTTGTGTTTGTCTGTGTGTGTTTGTGTTTGTCTGTGTGTGTGTGTGTACAGGCATAACCTGCTCTCTCTGGGCAGCCAGTTCTGTCTGTATCTGCCCTTCTCTATAGCCTGGCTGTGGTCACTCAGTCTGTACTTCGACATGTTTTTCCTCAGTTTGTGGTCTCTGACTGTGCTCGGGTATTCTGCTGTCGTGTAATCTCTGTTTAGGGCCAAATAACATTGTAATTTGCTTTGTTTCTGTGTTGTTTCATTCCAATAAGATAGGTAATTTTCTTTTTGTGCATTAATCATTTGGTTGGGCTGGATTCTGTGGATGAGGGTGTCAGTGTCCTGAGGCTGATTATTGTTAGTCCGTTTGTTGAGCCTCAGGACCAGCTGAATCAGGGGACTCTTCTCAGTGTTCATTTCATGGTTTTTAAGGGCTTCAAAATCACACACAAATTTTTAAAAAAAATGTAAAATTAAAAAATGTAAAATTACACACAGTCACACTCACTCACTCTCTCTCTCTCTCTCTCTCTCTCTCTCTCTCTCTCTCTCTCTCTCTCTCTCTCTCTCTCGCACTTGCACTCGCACACACGCACTTGCACTCGCACACACGCACTCGCACACACGCACTTGCACACGCACTCACTCACATGCACTTGCACTCACAGACTCACTCATAGTCTCTCTCTCTCTCCCTCTCTCTCTCTCTCTTGCACTTGCACTCGCACACACGCACTTGCACTCGCACACACGCACTCGCACACACGCACTCGCACTCACTCACATGCACTTGCACTCACTCACATGCACTTGCACTCACAGACTCACTCACAGACTCTCTCTCTCTCTCTCTCTCTCTCTCTCTCTCTCTCTCTCTCTCTCTCTCACTCACACACACGCACACACACACACTCACAGACTCACACTCACTCTTTCTCACACACACACACACACATACATATTCACACTCGCACACACACACTCACTCAGACTCACTCACTCTCTCACACACGCACACACACGCACATACACACTCGCACACACACACTCACTCAGACTCACTCACTCTCTCACACACACACGCTCACTCACAGACTCACACACTCTCTCTCTCACACACACACACACACACACACACACACACTCACTCATGGTGTTTATTACTCATATGTGAGGGCTAAAACTTCATGGAAAGAGTCAAAACTATGCATTCTTATATAATATTATTATTATTTACTTTATACTATATTTTGTATTGTAATATGTAATGCATTATGCAGTGTATTGTACTTAAGCTTTATTTGGCATATGTGAGTTATAGAGCCTGACTGTTCTGATGATGTTTGATGTGTTTGTGTCAGTACGGACGAGACGGCCACAGAAAACATCCTGAAAGCGGAGCTGTCCGTGGCGTCTCTGTGTGGCCGTCTGGGTTTGGTGACGCCACGTGACGCTTTTATTACAGCCATCTGTAAAGCCTCTCTGCCTCCTCATTACGCCCTCACCATCCTGAGCAGCAACGCCACCAACCTCTCCAACAAAGGTACGAGAGCCAGCGCATGCATCAAATACAACGTGTAATAATCACATATTCATAATCAGGTAATGAACTTTCGGTTTTGGTCGAAACCATTTTGGAGGGTTAAAATCATTGACCAAAATGGTGACATTTAACTAGTGATATCATATAATACAATACAATACAATATAATATAATTAATGTAATATATAAATAGTAGCATACAATGAATTTTGCAAATGAATATTAATTATGTTATATTAATTATATTAATGTACAAAATTGATTTATTTGAATGATACACATAGCAGAAAATGTGTGCAAATCATATATTCGTTGGCATATTAGAGCTATAATAATAATTTTAGATTTTAATGAATTTTTGGTTTCATCCGAAACAGTTTTGGAGGGCCGAAATCATTGGCCAAAATGGTAACGTTTAATTAGCGCTAATATAATATATAAACAGTAATATACAATACATTTTACAAATAAATGTATATACAGTAATATACTATATATAATATAATATAATAATATATATAATATAATGTAATACACAATACATTTTACAAATAAATGTATATACAGCAGTATACTATACATTTTATAAATAATTCTAATATAAGAATTATTTTTATATAAAAAATTAACACAGTAAATGTATCAAATTAATATAATATATAACCAGTAATATACAATACATTTTGAAAACAAAATTAATGTATAAACAATAAATTTTGCAAGTTTATATAAGATATAAAATGTGAAAAATTTATTCATTTGAATGATACACATAGCAGAAAATGCATGCAAATCATATATTTGTTGGCATAAATAATTACAGAGGAGCATTTTGCTAAATATATGCATATACAATATTACATATTCATTATATTTTTACATAACCTGTTGTCTTCATAGTTTAATGCATGTTTGAATAAATCTGTAATGAAAACAGCCACAGTTTAAGTTTTTATAATGAGTATATTATATAATTAAAAAGTTAAAATAAAAACTTGTAATTTAAATGCTTAGTTTTTATTTGGGTGTTGATTAAGTTAATTTGATTAATTAATTGATTATTAAATACATTTTCGGTTTCGGCTGAATCAAGTTTTCTGTGTTGAGTAAAAAAAAAAAAAAAATTGTTTTGAAAAAAATGAGTGTGTGTGTGTTCAGTGTACTCCATCCAGGGTCAGAGTGTGCAGATCGTCAGTCCGTCCAGTGAATCACACCAGCAGGTGGTAGCAGTGGGTCAGCCGCTCACCGCACAGCCGCAGGGCACCGTCGTGGTAAATCACATTTACGTTGCTTATAGCTCAACCGAACGGTTTTCCACGCGGATTACAAGGCCTTCACTTTTTCTGTCTCTCCGTCAGCTTACAGCGAAGAACATTCAGTGCATGCGGACGCTGCTCAATCTGGCTCACTGTCACGGTGCTTATCTGGGAACCTCATGGCAGCTGGTATTAGCCACACTACAGGTACAAACTAACTCACACACACACACACACACACACACACTCTCATTCTCTCTCACTCACTCACTCACATACAGACATACACACACACACACACACACAGAGACACATACACGTACACACACACTCACAAGCACACACTTTAAATATAAACACGCATACACACTTAAACACTCACACACATTCTCTCTCTCTCACACACATTCTCTCTCTCACACACACATTCTCTCTCTCACACACACACATGCGTATCATACATAGTCACTCACACACACACGCACACACATAAACACTCACACATACTCATACATACACACACACACACTCACACACACTCACACACACATACATTCACACACATACATACATACTCTCACACACATACACACACTCACATACTCACACACACACACACTCACACACACTCACACACACTCACTCACACTCACTCACATACAGACATACACACACACACACACACATACACGTACACACACTCACAAGCACACACTTTAAATATAAACACGCATACACACTTAAACACTCACACACATTCTCTCTCTCTCACACACATTCTCTCTCTCACACACACATTCTCTCTCTCACACACACACACGCATATCATACATACTCACTCACACACACACACGCACACACATAAACACTCACACATACTCATACATACACACACACACACTCACACACACATACATTCACACACATACATACATACTCTCACACACATACACACACTCACATACTCACACACACTCTCACACACACACACACACACACACACACACACAAACATACACTCACACACATACATACATACTCTCACACACATACACACTCACATACTCACACACATACTCACACACACACACACACATACACACACACATACACATTTTCACTCACTCACACACACACACACACACACACACACACACACACACACACACACACACACACTTTAATCTCCAGGAAGTTTTAACAGTAATTAACCAATCACAATCCAGAGAACTGTGTGATAAGGACATGTCTGTTTGTTCATTGTACAGGGATGTGACTTTTTTTCCGTACTTATACAGAATTCCGTGCCTTCTGACATGAGAAGTGTGACCCACATGAACTGTGACACAAATTTTCCTCTCTTTTCCCCTCAGCATCTGGTGTGGATTCTGGGTCTGAAACCGGCTGTTGGAGGAGTTCTGAAACCGGGACGGGCTGTGGAGGGTCCCAGCACGGTAAAAACAGCCTCGCTCAGCTCCCCGTTCAAAACCCAGTGAGCTAGAAAGCACTTTGAGCATCAGAGGCGCTTTGAGATGCCCGAGTTTGTGTGCACCATAGTTGCCAGACAACAGCTTTTTGGAGCATAATAAGTGATAGTATTATCTTTGTACATCATAGGCACTTTCTGAGTCACATTTTTGTCCTTGATATTTCACTCCAGAAATGCTCAGGTGCCTTGAAACAAGTCCAAAAATGTTGTCTAGACAGGCAACCTCATATTTCCAAAGGCCAGATGTTTACATTTATGCATTTAGCAGATGCTTTTATCATAATATACAATACTATGCAATGCAGAGTAAATGATTATGACTTTATTTCTCTTCTGTTGCAGGTTTTGACCACTGCGGTGATGACTGATCTGCCTGTCATATCAAATATCCTTTCCAGACTCTTTGAAAGCTCACAGTAAGAATCCGCCGACGTCAGAATAGAAATGATTCAGTGTGCATGAATATCACTGATACTTAAATAGTTTCATTGTTTAGATAAGTAGTGTTTCCGTAGAATTACATGGTGTGTGTGTGATTGTAGATACCTGGACGACGTCTCTCTGCATCACCTGATAAACGCCCTCTGCTCTTTATCCATGGAGGCCATGGAGATGGCTTACGGAAACAACAAGGTGCGGCATTTATTGGAGCTGATGATCCTTCAGATGAGTGCAGTAATGATGCTCAAGCCAACTGCACATTCATTTAATCATGTTTTACTCTCCCTTATCTCGCTCAGGAGCCGTCTCTGTTTGCGGTGGCCAAACTCTTAGAGACCGGACTGGTCAATATGGACCGGATCGAGATTCTCTGGAGGCCGCTGACGGCTCATCTACTGGAGGTGAGACCAGGGGCCGATCCGAACAATGCAGCTCCTCGTTTTGAATTCATTAATTCATAATATTATTTTAAGACTGTTTAAGGCTTGAAGTTGCCTTTGTCCATTTGTTTTATATGTATATATTTATTTAAATTGATTTTATTTATTAATTATTTATTATGTATATAATTTATTTAATTATTATTTATTAATATTTATTAAAAAAATATATATTTACTGTTTTGTTTGTCATCTTTATCTATTTGTTTTGCTTAAATTATATTTATTTATTATGCATTTATAACTTTTTTTATTTAAATTGATTTTATTTATTTATTTATTTATTTATTATGTATATCATTTATTTTATTTATATATTCATTTTTATATTTACTGTGTTGTTTTAGTCATATTTATCTATATGTTTTGCTTAAAAATTATATTTATTTATTATGCATATATAATTTATTTAAATGTATTTCATTTATTATTTATTTATTTATATATACTGTTTAGTTTTGAAGTTGTCTTTAAAATGTGTCTTATATTTTTTATTTATTTATTAGATACTTGTATGCATAATTTATTTAAATTGAATTAATTTATTATTTATATATATATATATATATATATATATATATATATATTGGCTTTATTTATAATTTACACAATTTAGTTTTTTTTTCCTGTGTACTCTATTAATCACTAATAATATTGTTTCAGGGTCTTGAAATACTACTAATATTGCTGAAACAAATATTACTAATATCAGTACAACTAATCACAGTAAATAACTGTTGTAATGAGATGAGCCCTATTCTGAAATGTTAATATTTAATATTTGTCGGGCCGCTCTGATCAGTCTGGTCTGTACTTGCTGTCTTTGTCTGCTATACTCACACTTCTTCTGTAGTTATATATATGCTAAAGCACCATTCATGTCCTCATGCTGTCTTATTCCGTCTTTTCCCCTTCTCTGTCTCTTGCGACATATCTGTTTTGTAGAAGGTAAGTGCTGAACTTTCTTTTTCTCTCTCTTTGAGGAGAGACCCTTCTTTTTAAATCGGTCTGTCTGAAATCGTCTGTTTTCTCTGTAATGTTTTCAGGAATGAATCAGCCTCCGTTTTGTTTCGTTTCATGTTTTTTTTTGTTGCGTTAATCAGATGTTTTTGTTTTCAAAATGATCTTGGTTGTCACATGACTTGTGCTGCTTTGACCTCTACATTGAAAACCACATTATTTTGAGATTACTTTTACATTCATAGAACACACCAATCTGTGATCTACAAATCCAATAAATGTCTTCTCTTGTGATCTAAAAAAAATCAAACATAATTTATGAATATTTTGCAAATCAGTCCATTTATATTTTGTGTAATAAATGGATATTTAAATGCTTTATTTGCACTTTAAATGCTTAAATGCTTTATTTGCACTATAATTTTGTTTATAACCAATATCTATTGCTTTGCTTTTTTTCTTGTGTTAATGATGTTATTTTGTCCATCCATGTGTTGTCACCCTCCATTTGCAATGTTTGATTCGTCTGTCTGTATTTCATTAATGGGTGAATCTCACCCGATGTATCCGGGTCATATTTCATCACAAAATCAAAAGAAAATAATAACAAAATGATGTGTTGCATAAGAAGATGAAGCCTAACATGCCATTATCTTGTCAGGTGTGTCAGCATCCTAACACTCGTATGAGGGAGTGGGGTGCAGAGGCCATTACCTCGCTGATCAAAGCTGGACTCTCCTACAAACACGAGCCACCACTGTCCCAAAACCAGGTAGCAATTCAGTCGGATTTGAGTTTGGTTATTGATTGGACAACACTTAACCAATCCCCTGTCCTCCTCAGCGGCTGCAGCTGCTGCTTCTGAACCCGCTGAAGGAGCTCTCCAACGTCCTTCACGCTGATATCCGACAGAAACAGCTGGAGTGTGTCCTACAGATCCTACAGAACCAGGGAGACAGTCTCGGACCGGGATGGCCTCTGGTACTGGGGGTCATCGGAGCGATCCGCAATGATCAGGGGTGAGACACACTGCCTGACCTTCAGAAAAGGCCATCCTAACCCTCTGGTGCTGTTCAGTAATTTTTTGACCAAAAATAATTCGTAATGGTAGGAAACTTAGTAAAGGTTTTGGCACTTGCTATGTGAACACACACACACACACACACACACACAAAATCATGGACATGATTCGAAAAGGTTAAAAAAATGGTCCTGAAAAAAAATAGACACACTTGTACTCCTCGCGGTCAAACATGAAGCATTGGAAACGAATGGGAGACGAATTTCATCTAGTGGAAGCGTTTTGGTACTGCGCCCAAACAAAACATTACTGATAGCTCATTTTTTGAGATATCAACCTCAAATTTGGAACACAACTTGTTTAGATTTATGGCTTTGATGTTCTTGCAGTTTTAGAGTAAAACATGTTTTGGAAAATATATATTTAATGTAAAAATTAAAAATAGTATTTGTGCATTTTTCATAACAATACATACAAGTTATAGTATTTTATAACTTTAAGTTCACTTTTTAAAAAGTTTTTCACTTCAGCAAGTGTCGTCTTTTTTAAAAGAGACCAGGGATAGTTCACCCAAAAATGAAAATTCTGTCATCATTTACTCACCCTCAAGTTGTTCCAAACCTGTATAAATTTCTTTGTTCTGCTGAACACAAAGGAAGAATATGGGTAACTAAAGTTGACGGTAGCTGTTGACTTCGATAGTATTTTTTTCATATTATGGAAGTCAATGGAGCCCATCAACTGTTCGGATACCCGTATTCTTCCTTTGTTCCATACGAACTTCGTTTTTGCCTCATTTTGTTCGAAATGACGTCACACCAGTTTGTTTTTCAAGCAGCTTTCTGTTCGTCAATGCGTTAAATCTGTAGTGAAATCTGTGTGGCTGAATCTTTCAACCTTGCGTGAAATTCCCAGATCGCATGAATTCCTATTGACTGGATATCGCCCAAATTCACCGAACAACAGTAAATGTCACTACAACTTAGACAAGCAAGAATTTTCATATTTTCATTGGTCCTTGTTGGGTTATGCTAGCTGGTGCTTGGTCAATCATGAAGACTTCCTTGGTCAACCAGCTTCACAAGAGGGACCAGGCAGGCGGGTCACCTCTTGTGAAGCTGGTTGAAACCTTAATTTAGCTAGTTGGCAGCTAGCATCCAAAAGTCACACTTAAAGGGTTAGTTCACCCAAAAATGACAATTCTGTCATTAATTACTCTTCTCTTGACCTTCATTCATCTTCAGAAAGAAAGAAAGATATTTTTGATTAAATCTGAGAGCTCTCTGACCCCTCCATAGACAGCTATTTAAATACACTAGGATACACTTTCAAGGCCCAGAAAGGTAGTAAAGACATCGTTAAAATAGTCCATGTGACTCCAGTGAAAAACAAACAAACAAAAAAACAATGGCTAGCTCCTGCGTCAGCATCACACACATGTGGAACAGCATCGGCCAATGGTGAGCCGGCATTCTGATGTAGAACCCGGAAGCGCTGCACTGCAGTAACAATGTCAACAGCGTAGGAGACTGGCACAGACGAGAAGAAAGTGTTGAATAAAGTTATTTTTGTTTGTTTTTTCCCACAAAAAGTATTCTCGTCGCTTCATAACATTAAGGTTGAACCACTGGAGTCACATGGACTATTTTAAAGATGTCTTTACTTCCTTTCTGGACCTTGAAAGTGGTAATTAAATAGCTGTCTATGGAGGGGTCAGAGAGCTCTCTTATTTCATCAAAAAGATCTTCATTTGTGTTCTGAAGATGAATGAAGGTCTTAAGGGTTTGGAACGACATGAGGGTGAGGAATTAATGACAGAATTTTCATTTTTGGGTGAACTAATTCTTTAAAGTGTTGATCTTGGATAGTCTCTTTGTACACATATTTCCTTCCACAGTGAATCCCTCATACGAACAGCATTCCAGTGCCTGCAGTTGGTGGTGACCGACTTCCTACCCACAATGCCTTGCATGTGCCTCCAAATTGTGGTGGATGTAGCCGGCAGCTTTGGGCTCCAGAACCAGGAGCTGAACATCAGCCTGACGTCTATCGGCCTGCTGGTGAGGACTTCGGCTATTAAAAAATCCTTGAAGGTTTTATAAAATGTTGATTGCAAGTCAAGTTCCATTGGATAGATGGGTAGACTAACTTAACTAACAATCTTCCCTTTGTCCACTGCAGTGGAACATCTCCGACTACTTCTTCCAAAGGGGAGAAGCCATTACAGAGGAGCTGGAAAAGGAGGAAGCAGTTCTTTTGAAACAGGCCCAAGATAAAGGTGAACCTCTGAACCGACCCTTCCACCCTGCACCGCCCTTTGACTGCCTGTGGTTGTGCCTGTATGCCAAACTGGGCGAGTTGTGCGTGGACCCACGACCGGCTGTGAGGAAAAGCGCCGGCCAAACAATGTTCTCCACCATTGCTGCTCACGGAACGCTGCTGCAACCACCGACCTGGAACATTGTGGTTTGGAAGGTACTGGATCAGACTTGGCCAGTGACCAAATTAACCCAATTTGCATTGTTATTGTTGCCTAAAACCTCTGTAACGTTGCTCCGCAGGTTCTCTTTCATCTGCTGGACTGTGTAAGGAAGTCCTCCACCACGGCCGACAAGGAGAAGATCGAATCTGGAGGTGGGAACATCCTCATCCACCACTCACGCGACACTGCAGAGAAGCAGTGGGCGGAAACGTGGGTTCTGACGCTCGCGGGCGTAGCTCGGATCTTCAACACCAGGAGATATCTGCTCCAGCAGCTGGGTAAGCATTGAAAGATGTGGTTCTCAAAGGCTACTTCTACACTAATACGGATATATTTGAAAACACAGCTATTTCTCTACATTTTGGCCTGCCGTCCACACTGAGATGCCATTTTTTTTTTTGTCCTGCAAAAACACTCTCCCAATTTGTAGTTTGGACTGTGAAAAAGGAGGTCTGAAAATGATTCATGTTTAGTTATGTGACGCATATTGTACTGATAGATATCTGTGGCCCTGTTTACACCTGGTATTAAGATGCATTTTGGTTGATTGGATCACAAGTGGACGACGCTATTTGTCGGTGTAAAACGTTTTGAGCTTGTTCACTTTAGACCACTTCCAGAGATAGTTGAAAACAGGATTGCTTTCGTAGTGTAAATGTGGTTAAATGCACATGAACAGCCACTAAAAGACCCCCTACTCTCCACCTACTGACCTAATGCGTAAACATTATGGGAAGTGCTGGCCAGACGGGATTTAAATGTCGGCTGAGGACCCAAGTTTGGTTTGAACATGAAAAACGTACCAAGCACAAGAAGTTCTCTCTCCATTCCTGATTTCTAACACACACGCACAGCGTTCGGCTAGTCTTGTGGCTGTCAGAGCAGAAACTAAAGTTGCTGCTCTCCGTGTGTTTTTCCGTCGTCTCCAGTCGTGTTCATATGTAAATTACGTGATCTTATTTCGTCCTTTAGATGGAAAGATCTGAAAAAACCCATACATTTACCCGCCCATAGACCCTCCCCTCTTAAGAAATCAGGACAGAAGTGGTTGAAAGTGGACAAAAGAGACGGATTAAAACACCAGGTATAAACGAGAATGTGTCTTCCTCGTCCACTTGTGATCCGATCGACCAAAACGCATCTTAATACTAGGTGTAAACAGGGCCTATGTTTATACCAGTATGTGCCTGCTTTGTGTCTGTGTGGACGAGAAACTTTTGGAAAATGCTAGTGTGGACAAAAAGCTTTTTGAAACAAAAAACGCCATTTTCAAATGTATCCGAATTGATCCTAGGTGTCAGATCTCAGGTTCTTGCTTTCTTGCAGGTGACTTTTTCAAGGCTTGGGAAGTTCTTTTGGACCACATCCAGTCCGCTGCCCTCAGCAAGAACAATGAAGTTTCCCTCGCCGCCCTCAAGAGCTTCCAGGAGATCCTCCAGCTAGTCACGCCCATTAAAGACACGGATAAACCCGATGCTCTCGCAGCTATGGATGTTCCTCCTGTCCTCATGGAGTCTCTTCAAGGTTCCGGGCCAGGAAGACCCCTAGTCCGATCCGATTCACTTGCTGAGCGACTAGCCCAGCGTTACGGCGTCCAACCTTCGCTTCCGCCACCTGGAGAGGAGCTGGACGACTCGGCCCTTTGGTGGTCAGCGTGGAACACTTGGTACCGGGTAGGAACCGAGTGTACGCGACCCCCTAGTGGTGGACCAGATAAACTAGTGTTCGTACCCAGCCAGCCTTTCCTGACGGCGCTAATACAGATTTTCCCAGCGTTGTACCAGCACATCGCAGGAGGGTTCAGCATGGAGGATCTCAAGAAGCTGGGGGTGATTCTGTATGGAGCCGTGTCGGTCCCCATAAGTTCCGACTCCTCGCCATTCATCTTGCCCTCCTACACGGAGGCGGTGCTCACCAGCCTGCAGGAAGCGGTCCTGACCGCCCTCGATGTCCTGCAGAAGGTACAGCACATCCAGAATCTACATAAAGGGATAGTTCACCCAAAAATGAAAATTATCCTATAATTTACTCACCCTCAAGCCATCCTAGGTGTATATGACTGACTTTCTTCTTTCAGCCAAACACAATCAGAGTTACATTAAAAAAAATATCCTGGTTCTTTCAAGCTTTATAATGGCAGTGAATGGTACCTAAGATTTTGAAGCCCAAAAAAGTGCATCCATCCATCATAAAGTAATCTGTATGACTCCAGGGGGTTAATAAAGGCCTTCTGAAGTGAAGTGATGCATTTTTGTAAGATAAATATCCATATTTATAACTTTATAAACTATAATCACTGGCTTCCTGTAACGACCATACACGAGTCTAGTTCCGGCGGAAGAGTGACCTCTGACCCGACGCATGACGTAGGATGTAGGAGTAGCGTAAGCTCAGGTGAGAGTAGACGCCTCTCACGGTTCAAACAACAAACTCAAGCTCCTCCCACATTTCTCTTTAAAAACTCTCGTTTTAGACTCCAATTCATGACCGGTGTTTTTGTTTTGCTCTATCCTCTGCGCTTCCACATTCGCCAATACATCATGCGTCGGGTCAGAGGTCACTCTTCCGCCGGAACTAGACTCATGTACGGCTTTTACCGGAAGCCAGTGATTTATAGTTTATAAAGTTATAAATATGGATTTTTCTTCTCTTCAGAAGGCCTTTATTAACCCCCTGGAGTCGTATAGATTACTTTTATCATGGATGGATGTACTTTTTTTGGCCTTCAAAATCTCATCCCCCATTCACTCCAGGAGCCAGGATATTTTTTAATATAACTCAGATTGTGTTTGGCTGAAAGAAGAAAGTCATATACACCTAGGATGGCTTGAGGGTGAGTAAATTATGGGATAATCTTAATTTTTGGGTGAACATTTTTGGGAGCCTGTTAACATTTAAGTGGAATGTCGAGTTTGCTTT
This sequence comes from Coreius guichenoti, assembly GCA_039654105.1. Classification (NCBI taxonomy): domain Eukaryota; kingdom Metazoa; phylum Chordata; class Actinopteri; order Cypriniformes; family Gobionidae; genus Coreius; species Coreius guichenoti. The sequence continues at coordinate 10,139,475 of CM077191.1, forward strand.
TGGTTGCATGAGGTTGTTTTCACTCTGTGACGCTTCTGTTGTTTGGATTTCTCCTGTGTGCCGTTATATTTGCATTAGTACCACATGAGCACTAATTAGCTGTTGAATGACTAGACAAGTCATCCATTCAGTCCCATCTTTATTTTTCTCCCCAAACAAACAAACAAACAAACAAACTTGTGTTTACACCAAAAACAAGCCTGAAAATTATGGATTACACACCTATTATATCAACTAGATCAGTTGATTGTGATTGAGTGTCTGAATGAGATTGTGTCATTGTTCCAGGCAATTTGTGTGGGTTCAGAAAATCTCCAGGTGATGTATCCCGCCATCTTTGAGCAGCTCCTGCTGTTCGTTGAGTTCTCCTGTAAACCTCCTCAGTATGGAAAGATGGAGACCAAACACGTGGCCAATGCCAAATATAACCAGGTGAGTCTCTGTCCTGTTTCCACCTCAGATGGGCCTCACTCTTCAGCTGTTCTCAAGATGGTGGAATTGCTTTTGTTCCATTGTTTTGTGACTCGCCATACATACACTCATCGTCATCATACAGCATTCATTTCCACATCTGTTTCCGGATAATATGAAGGAGATGATCTTTATTTCTGCTCAGGAGCATTTTGAATGCACACATTGAAGGACATCTTCACTTCTGCTGTTTATAATCATGTCTTTATAGCATTTTTTTTTTTTTTTTTCCTGTTCAGTTTTTATGTGGCTCTAGGATTTTACAACACCTTTTTCATAATTATTTTGCGATTTTTAGATACATTCAGTGGCTTTTCCTCTCTTTTACTGATTGTTTTTTTTTAAAGATTTTTGTCTTCGCATGGTGTGGTTTTATTTTCTTTTAGTCATGTCTGAATACTTTGGACCACGTTGTTTCTTTTCAAATTCAACTTTTCAACATTTTTAGGGTTTTAAACATGTACAGCTTTAATGATATTAGGGATGCACGATATATCGGCCACCTTATCGTTATCAGCCGATATAAGTCCATTTTTAATGTTATCGGCCCGATAATAAAATTTGGCCGATATATTAAAGCCGATAAATAATGTATTATTTCCTTTAGCGGAGACACTTCAGATGCGCACTGTTCACCATGATGGGTTTGAATTGCTTGAAATATGATTGGAATCAGTTCAGTTCAAGTCTGTCATACAGGCTTCATAAAATTATAATGGAAACATCATAATTGTGTTTGAGGCATGACTTTTAATGGTAAGACTTTTGTTTTTGTAATCAGGCTCTCAAAAATTATATAAAAATCTGGATTTAGATTTATCAGCCAATATATCCGTTATCGGCTTTCAAATATAAAGAATTATCGGTTATCGATATCGGCCAAAATTTTCATGCCGGTGCATCCTGTCCAAAATTTTCGAGAATATCATGATATAAATTTTAATTGCTTCTCCCCATATCTCAGGTTAAATGCAAAGTATTTTTCAACATGACTTTCAAACCAAAAGTTTGTTCGTCTTTGTTGTTGTCATCGTTTAAAGCAGTTTCATTAGTGTGTTGTTGTGATCAGCAGTGGTAGTAAACATTTGTCTGCTCTTCTCTTGTTCTGTTTTTGTACTTCATACGGATCCACTTTAGATCCAACTGTTTGCACCGGTGAGTTCTTCCTCCCTCCCCTCTTCCTCTATATCTCTGTCTCTCGTCTGCTTTCTGCCACGTTTTCTCTTCCTTTTTTTTTTCCTTCGGCTACTCTTGAGCTCCATTTAACTGCTCTATACGACAACCTTCGCTCTTTCATACTCTTATACCAGTTCTCCGCTCATTTCCACCAGCCACGTTTATTCATTCATCTCAAAACTGCCAAAATAAACTAATTCCAGGGTTATTTTATGGCATTCCTTAGAACTCTCTGTTGAAAAGTTCTGAAATTTGGCACAATTATAGTGGAGAGTCTCCTCTTCTATCATGCCAGTTTTTCAAACTCTCTAGCACCACCAACAGTTATTTTTGTATACTTTTTAAACTTATAATCTTTGAATTGTGTGGTCAAGAAACACACTATGTTTGAAATAGCATACTATCATACTACTCTTACTATTGTGGCAGAGTGTAGTATGTATAATCTGCATTTGTCTGCATGCATAGAATACTAGTACATTTATCAAAATATACAGTCTACAATACTACAAGAAATACAGTATCCCACAATGCAATGTGCTTGACTTGACCTTCCGTTTCCAGTGTTTTAACAATTTAAATTTTTAACATTTTGGTTTCCTAGATGATAACTGGATTAAACTTGCAAAATGTTGACAATAAATTTGCTTGCTATTGTTTTGTTGCGCAAAATACCATTTTTTAAATGTAATATGCAGTATATACTACACACTTTTCTGCAAGTATTAAGCTATTATTCCATTCTGAACACAGCCTAAATTTATTGCCTTATATCTAGCTTAAGGCACATGGTGGTTTCAATTTTGTCCAAAACCTACTTCTAAACTTTAGCTTTCATTGGCTCTTCCCCAGATTTTGTTCAGGTTATTAATGGTTAAAAGTTATTAATAGCCTTTTGATTTACCAGTTTGCATGTAACGCATCTATGAATTGGTCGACAAGGATGCCAAACAAGAAGTAAGGATGTATCTTCTAGAGGTTGACAATGTACTGTACTTTTTAAATATAAAAAAATTAATATATTATTCAATAACTAATATGAAGAGATACAACTTTAAAATGTAATAAAAATGTATTAGTAAATCTTGAAATTAACAATGAACAATACTTATCAAACTTATGTTTCTAAAGGTCTCTTATTGTAAAGTGTTACCATTTATAACTCCAAACAGTCATGCTTAAAGATGGCACATAAATATCTATATCAGATAAATATCTACACATAGCGTTGAAATCAGACGCATTTGTATATTGTGTGTATACTCTCACACTTGTATTTGCTTCTTATTTAGAACACTTGATGATTATCTAATCAAAATAACAAAATATGTATTACGGTGATGATAAAAAAGAACTAAAATCGAATGTGTTTCTGATTTGTTTATAGGGAGCGGCTATTGGCACTAAGTGAAAATAGCATGTTTTCTTAGCGATAGATGCTTTTTAAACAGTTTAAATAGCAGTATATTCTATTTACACTGTAAAAATAGGAGTAATTTCTTTGCAATAAGTGTAAATAGTAGTTAGATGCTATTTATACTTATAAATAGTAGCAGATATTATTTGCACCTTAGTGTTGTTGAACATTAAACGGTATGCAATATTATATATATAATATAAATATTTATTAAAATTATTAAATGGATGCCGCCTTATTGGGACAATAAAGCCCTCCCTACACCTACACCTAACCCCAAACACTTTATTATTAAACACACGTTAGACACTTTATTTACACCTTTTCGAATATTTTCTTCATTTTTATTGAAAATAAATGGCTTTCTGATCTGATATGTGATGGGAAAAGTGAGTAGAGCGAGTTCGACAAAAGGCGGATTCGAACACGGGTCAAACTCCACGAGACGTCAGTGATGGCGTCAGTGATGGTTGTGGCCTCTAGAGGCCGCTCTTGTGCTGTGTAATGACAGCGGATCCTTCTCAGCAACAGACGCAACACAGAAAAAAACTATCGGGATGGATTTTTTTGCCGATAACCGATTGTCCCAGTGCCGATTAATCTGCAAAACCGATCGTCTCAGTGCCGGTGATCGTCCCCTTTGACTAAGTGACTTGAAACTTGCTAATGTAGCTCTACCTATTGTTCAGAATGTATACAACCAAAAAAATTTAGTAAAACAATAAAGCATAAATCATTTCATTTGAAAAATGCCTGTTACATGGTGAAGATACCAAACAGGCTGAATCTCAGCAGTTTATGTGTGTGTCATTGTCACAATAAACCCTTTTAGCAGCACAAACATTGGTTGCATACAGTGTTAATTTTGACAGCAAATTTTGATTTACTTGGTCTAGTTTTAGTCGACTAAAACCTAATGAGTTTATTTAAATTGTAATGCATTAATTGAGCATTCAAGCATTACATAACCGACTGTTACTTGAATGCATGTCAAAAATGACATTTTGACATAATTGTGTTTTTGACCATTCAAGCGCAAAAATACACGAAAGATTAGCGGTTAGCTGTGGTTAGATCAGCACGTTACAATTCAAATGTGCACATCTATTACACAGGACATCAGTACTGACTGGATCCCTAACATTTTCATCTCGTTTTTATTCGTTGACGAAAATGACAGTAGATTTTCGTCATAGTTTTTGTTATCCAAAACTGTTTTTTATTTAGTTATCGTCTTGTTTTTGTCAGTGAAGAAAGGTTATTTAAATTAACACTGGTTGCATATAAAGTTTAAATGATTATAAATATCATTATTTTGCAATTGAACAAATTCAAATAATGCTGAATCTAAAGCCTTTGAACTACTTTTGCTCGAATCGGCAAACTCATGCACTCTTGTGTGTATCAGTGGCGTGCTTGGCCTGTAGTTGCTGCTTTTCATATAATATTATGGACTGTGTCAGAGTAATGTGGGACTTGTCATTGAAATTTGACACAAATGTTATTAGTGTTGAAGTGGAAATCTGTAGGGGCTGTTCCTCCAGTCATCTGCAGCATTTAAGCCCCGTCCTGTAGATCATTTTACAGATAGTGGGGATAATAAGATAAAAATCAGATTTAGGTTTGAACTAAGAGCCCATCTGGAGACCGGTGTCATGAGAAATCGAGCCCCCCGTCCGTTGAACCAATGGGATCACTCAGGGTCCTAAAGGAGACCCGATTCCTGGGGCGGGGGGGCTCGATTTCTCACCACACCGGCCCCGAAGATTTAGTGTTTGTGTTGACTATTCACAATCCTCCTCTGATATTATATTATTTTACAAGTATTTATGTCTTTGAGGCTGACTTTTGTTCTTTTAATAATACATTTTAATATGTTAAATTCCCTCTTTATTTCATGTTTTTGTTTCTGTCTGTGTCCAGGCGGAATGGGTGGCCTTAAACTACGTGCCGTTTGCGGAGCGATCCCTGGAGGTGGTGGTCGATCTGTATCAAAAAACGGCCTGTCACAAAGCCGTTATCACAGAGAAAGTCCTGCAAAACATCATTAAGGTACAAAGCAAAAATCATCCGTTTATTACATTTATTAAACTGACGGACCTCACCAAATATAATTAAATTGGCTTGAGATATGCTAATCATGTTAGCAGTATGTTAATCATGTTAGCAAATTGCTAAATCATACTAGCAAGATGTTAAATCATGTTAGCAATGTGCTAAATCATGCTAGCAACGTGCTGAATTATGTTACCAACGTGTTGAATCTTGTTAGAAACGTGTTAAATCATGTTAGCAGCATGTTAAATCGTGTTAGCAACAGGCTAATGATGTTAGCAATATGTTAAATTTTGTTTGCAACATGTTAAATCATGTTAGCAATGTGTTAAATCATGTTGGCAAGATGTTAAATCATGTTAGCAAGATGTTAAATCATGCTAGCAAAATACTAATAATGCTAACAACATGTTAGCAATGTGTTACATCATGTTAGCAACATGTTAATCATGTTAGGACATGTTAATCATGCTAGCAAGGTGTTAAATCATGTTAGCAACATTAAATCATGTTAGCAAAATACTAATCATGCTAACAACATGTTAGCAATGTGTTAAATTATATTAGCAACATGCTAATCATGTTAGAACATGTTAATCATGCTAGCAATGTGTTAAATCATGTTAACAATGTGTTAAATTATGTTAGTGACGTTAAATTGTTAGCAGCATGCTAAATCATGTTAGCAACGTTAAATATATGTCTATCTATCTGTCTTTCTGTTTTTCTGATAGACTATTGGCTTCAAATCATTCAGTCTTTGAACTTTAAAATTACTTAACTGAAAACCTTCAAACTTCAAGCTTTTAAACCTTTTTTAAGACTTTCTGGTCTGGCTTTCTCAAGCTAAGACGGTCTTGATGAACTTTTTTTATCTAGTGGATTTTTTTCATGCTATGTCGTGAATTAGTAGTTTTGTATATATTTATGTAACATGTTAGACACTGCGTCAGGCTTATCTGTGCATGTTTAAAGCAGAAGCTTCTTTGTGTTTAGACTCTGAGGATTCCTCTGGGTCTGAAGTATGCCTGTCCCGCTGAGAGCACCTGGAAACTGGCCGTGTCCTCTCTGCTCAAAGTGCTTTCCATTGGACTCCCTGTTGCCCGGCAACAAGCATCCTCAGGCAAATTTGACACGATGTGGCCGGAGCTAGCGAACGCATTTGAGGACTTCCTATTTACCAAAAGGTGTTCAATTTCTTTTGGAGGATCTCAACATGATAGCATGATATATTAAACGCAAACAGTGCTCACTTATGTTTCTCTTGTATCCCACAGCACACCTCCAGATAATCTGTCCATACAGGAGTTCCAGAGGAATGAAGCGGTAGATGTGGAGGTAATTTCATCTGACAGTACATCCACATGGCCACATATTACTGTTATGAAACCAACATAAAAATACAGAGGTGGAATTCCAGAATTATTGGTAATAAATGCCATTAAAAAAAGATTGATTCATGATAGGCTGATATAACCGGCCGATTTGTAAGGCTGATATTTGTGATAATAAAATTAATTATATTTTTAGTAAGTATTAAGCATATATTGTCTAAAATAAGTGTTTAGTTAAATACAGCAATTTTGTTTATGTATTATTTGCTGTGTGTGTAAATATATATGTGTGGGTGTGTGTATACACTGATCAGGCATTACATTATGACCACCTTCCTAATATTGTGTTGGTCCCCCCCAAAACAGCCCTGACCCGTCGAGGCATGGACTCCACTAGACCCCTGAAGGTGTGCTGTGGTATCTGGCACCAAGATGTTAGCAGCAGATCCTTTATATCCTGTAAGTTGCGAGGTGGGGCCTCCATGGATCGGACTTGTTTGTTCAGCACATCCCACAGATGCTCGATTGGATTGAGATCTGGGGAATTTGGAGGCCAAGTCAACACCTCAAACTCGTTGTTGTGCGCCTCAAAGCATTCCTGAACCATTTTTGCTTTGTGGCAGGGCGCATTATCCTGCTGAAAGAGGCCACAGCCACCAGGGAATACCGTTTCCATGAAAGGGTGTACATGGTCTGCAACAATGCTTAGGTAGGTGGTACATGTCAAAGTAACTTCCACATGGATGGCAGGACCCAAGGTTTCCCAACAGAACATTGCCCAAAGCATCACACTGCCTCCGCCGGCTTGCCTTCTTCCCATAGTGCATCCTGGTGCCATGTGTTCCCCAAGTAAGCGACGCACACACCCGGCCATCCACGTGACGCTTTCGGCGGCGGACAGGGGTCAGCATGGGCACCCTGACTGGTCTGCGGCTATGCAGCCCCATATGCAACAAACTGCGATGCACTGTGTATTCTGACACCTTTCTATCAGAACCAGCATTAACTTCTTGAGCAATTTGAGCTACAGTAGCTCGTCTGTTTGATTGGATCACACGGGCCAGCCTTCGCTCCCCGCGTGCATCATTGAACCTTGGTCCTTGGCCCATGACCCTGTCGCTGGTTCACCACTGTTTCTTCCTTGGAGCACTTTTGATAGATACTGACCACTGCAGACCGGGAAGACCCCACAAGAGCTGCAGTTTTGGAGATGCTCTGACCCAGTTGTCTTAAGCTTGCCCATTTTTCCTGCTTCTAACACATCAACTTTGAGGACAAAATGTTCACTTGCTGCCTAATATATCCCACCCACTAACAGGTGCCGTGATGAAGAAATAATCATTGTTATTCACTTCACCTGTCAGTGGTCATAATGTTATGCCTGATCGGTGTGTGTGTGTGTGTATATGTGTGTATATATATATATATATATATATATACACACACACACACACACACACACACACAAAATAAATGTAAATAAATGTTATATATGTATATTGTAATCTATTAAAAAATATATTGTGTTTTTTGTCCTCTAGGTGGTGCAGTTGATCAGCACAGAGATTTTACCATTTGCCAATTTCATACCCAAAGAGTTTGTAGGTCGTATCATGAGCATGCTCAATAAAGGATCGATTCACTCCCAGTCTTCATCATTCACAGGTACGGAGTGAAAATCAGCCATTTTATTCTGATCAGAATGTGTCAACTGTTCTTATAGCAATAGTTCACTCACTGAATGAAGATCATTTACTCACTCAAAAGATGATGTTAGGAAAAATGTTCATGCTGCTGTTGTCAAGATCCTAAAAGCATCAAATAGTCCATAAGACTTCATATGATAGGCTTGTGTGAGGAACAGAATGACATTAAAGGGGTCATGAACTGCACTTATAATGTTATCAAGATTATTACATCAAAAAACATCCTAATATAGAAGCTATTTTCTGTCCTGTTTTTGACCCTCTCTTTCGAACACGTTTTGATGGGCGTATCGCATTCAAGACTTGGAAGTAAACGCCCACTGCTTTGATTGGGTTACAGTTTTGCATATTAAAATACGTAAGTATTTGGAGTTACCACAGTTATAGTTGACAAAAGGATGAGTTGAATGAATGTACCATTGTTTGTCACACTGTCACTTTTATATTACTATATTCATAGTTCATAAATGCTGAAGCAAAGGAAAGAACAGCAAATCACAACTATTCAGTTTGACTGCGGCGCTACAGTATAAATACTCAGCACATCAAACGATCTGTAATCCTCAGAGGCGTCTTTATGGTTTTGTTGCTGGAGTAATCCTGTGTTTCCGTCTGTCTCGTATTTACTACTACATGACGTGTGAATCGGTGGGCGGGGCTAAAGAGGTGATGATGTAGAAGTGGGCGTTGATCTTCTGCAGAGGCGGTCTTCCGCCGCACTATGACGTAATAATCTGACAAAATCCGAAACGAGTCGTTTTCTGAGCTTGGTTGGACTATCGAGGAAGTTTTGAGTTTTGAAACTTACAGGACATTTTTATAGTGAGCTCTTATATGTCAAAAGATCAAGGAAAATGCGATTTGGTAATTCATGACCCCTTTAAAGTCGCTTAATAACAATGGTCAAAAGCAGGATTTGGAGTATGAAGGCACTAACTGTCCCGTCTCGTCCCGCACAGAGGCTGAAATGGACATCCGTATGCGGGAGGAGTTCTCTAAAGTGTGTTTCGAGACACTCCTGCAGTTCTCCTTCAGTAATAAAGTGTCGACGCCGCAGGAGGGCTACATCTCCCGTATGGCGCTGTCAGTGCTGCTGCAGAGGGCGCAGGACGTGCTCCGACGATACGTGGAGGACGAGAGACTCAGTGGACGCTGCCCGCTGCCCAGGTCAGCTGACGGAAACACACACACTCAGGCCCTGTTAGGCTGGTATTAAGATGTGTTTTGGTCGATCGGATCACAAGTAGACGAGGGAGACATTCCCGTTTACACCTGGTGTTTTATTCTCTTTTGTCCACTTTCGACCACTTCTGTCCTGATTTCTTCGAGGGGAGGGTCTATGGGCGGGTAAATGTATGGGCTTTTTCAGATCTTTCCATCTAAGGGATGAAATAAGCTCACGCAATTTACATATGAATTCTCATATTTACACTTTGCATAAAGGATTTAATGCTAGGTTCCCTGTTCATTGCAAAGCAAGGCAAGTTTATTTATATAGCACATTTCATACACAATAGTAATTCAAAGTGCTTTACACAGAAAAGGAATTAAAATATTCATAAAAAAATAAAAAAATATAACCTGAATCACCCCTATCTGGATTGCTCAAATGACATTGTATCAATGGAACGTGCATTTTCTGTAATGCTGCTTTGAAACCATCTTTGTAAAAAGTGCTATACAAATAAACGTAAATTGCATTAAGAAAAGCGTATTGTTAGGATTCACCATTTATCGGTGAATCTGATATTACAAAACCGATACCAGATTATGGGAAAATGCTTAAATATCTGGGGAATTGTCAGTAAAACCGATTATCGGTCGATCTCTAATTTTTAGGATCATTTAATTTAGGGATGCGCAATATATCAGTCAACATATCGGTATCAGCCGATATATGTTCATTTTTAATGTTATCGTTATCAGCCCAATAAGAAAATTTGTCCGATATATTAAAGCCGATAAATAACGTATTATTTCCTTCAGCTGAGTCACTTCAGATGTGCACTGTTCACCATGATGGGTTTGAATTGCTTGAAATAGTCTGAAGTCTGTCATATAGGCTTCATAAAATTATAATGAGAGCATCATAATTGTGTTTGGGACATGGCTTTTAATGCAGAGACTTTTGTTTTTGTAATCAGGCTCTCAAAAATTATATAAAAATTTGGATTTAAATTTATCGGCCCATATATCGGCTTTCAAATATAAAGAATTATCGGTACTGGCCAACATTTTCATATCGGTGCATCCCTAATTTAATTGCAAAATTTCTTCTCAGATTACTGTAATAAAAAATGAAAAAAATTGTCTTTGATCTTGGCAATACAAGATCTTGAATAAATGTTATGTTATTTCCACCAAGAGGTGCATCAATTTTTGGTCAAGATCTTGTATTGACAATGCAAGAGTCCAGCACTCTGTAAAGTCTCCTCCAGCACATCCCAAAGACTTTGAGTGAATTTAAGCTCTGGACTCAGAGGTGAAAATGATTCTTTATGCTTCCTCCCAACCATTCTCTCAGCCTTATGAATCTTGACATTGTCATCCTGGAATATGGCCATGATGTGTCTTCCTACATGGTTGTTTAAGAAATGAAAAGCTACACACTCCATCAATCAGGTTTAAAAGAACTGTTGCCAAACATATAACATGCTAGAAACATAATAATCACTGCAACAATGATCCAATCATTGACTCTTAAGCATTTGCCTATTTAAATCCAAACAGGCATACAGGGCAGTGTATTTTGGCATTGATTTGATGAAGAAATGAAAATAAAGCACAATGCAATAAGTCCCAATGCAAAAAAAATATTAATATTTCTAAAAATAGGCTTCAAATTTTAATGCAACATGTAATTATTTTCTTTCTTTTGATTTTGGGATGAAATGTATGGAAGCTTGTTTCCGACACGGAATAGACAATTCTGAGAAAAAAGGTCTCAGTTACCTTTTTTATTTTTTTATTCCGAGGCAGAAACAAGCTTCCATAGAAATGTGCGCTGGACATTCGCTTTGACTAACTAAACTGCACAGAACTTGATTCTGATTGTTTTTCACTATTTCTTTTTCAAGGCAACAAGTAACTGAGATCATCTTTGTGTTAAAAGCCATCAGCACACTCATGGATTCCTTGAAAAAGACTCAACCAGAGAACGGTGAGACGGCTTTGTCCTTCATCGTTTTGATTATTTTAATGCAGCCATGACAAACTTCTGCATTTACATGAAACAGACTAGAATGAATAGAATGTTTCACATCTGTGTCTCAAAACCTAGGGCGTTGCCTACCTAGACAGCATTTTGAGGCATCATAGGCAAGTTTTGCATCCTTGTTTTTGCTCATTTCTCTTCCTCTTCCTCTTCGCTGTCCGGGCGTCAGTGGATGGGAACGTGTGGGCTCAGGTGATCGCGCTGTACCCGACGCTGGTGGAGTGCATCACCTGCTCATCTCCTGAAGTGAGCTCCGCCCTCAAAGACGCCCTGGGGCCCTTCAAAGACTTCATGCAACCGCCCGTCTCCAAAGTGCAGAACGGCGAGTCGTGACTGAACGTTTTTATTCCACCGCGAACATGAATGTGACTGTTTCATACACCACGCGTGAGGACTCCAATTCACCCCCATCGACATGGCAAACTGTTGATTGACAGCTCCAAATCCCATCATTCTTAGCTTCTTCTAATACGAGCTGACGGTAGACTCTGATTGGCTGACTTTAACGATGTATTAACTGCTACGTTAAATTTGCAGTGTTTGTTGTTTTTATGGGTTTTTGGTTTTTTTTCCCCCCCTTAATGTACAGTGTTTGGTGATAGTGTTAAAGATGTAATGAAGAATTACGTATTTGGATTGAAAATCAAATCCAAAAAAAAAATCATTTAAAAAGAGAGGACTGAAACATCATCATAAATACATGAAGGATGGTCTTTTTTTTGTGAAATTTTCTCAACAGCAATGAATTTTATGCAAGATCTTACTGTAACATTCCATGTCATCTTTAGCCGCATTGAGAAGGGTTGAACCCGGTGTGTGTACAATAATAAATGGTACAGTTCTATGAACATCAAACGTATCGCTCCTCTGGTTATTCATTAAACGCATCAGGCAGCGCCGGTGCAGAAGTTCATTTACATTCAAATATGACTGTATGAAAAACATTTCAAGCTCTGAATGTACATGAAGCATTAAATAAGTAAGTTTTAACGTACAGTCAGCCAGTAATTATCACAGGATAATTGCAACCTGACAAGGTGATCAGGATCCCAGAGCCTGTCCTGTGTTTGACATGCCATACTGCATCTAAAACTATTTTAAACTATTTTATTATTATGAATGCATGCAGCTTGTATCATATTGAGAAACTAGATGGGATATTTGTGCTTTAAAAAATGTTTCACCACAGAGCCATTTAAAACAAGGCAAAAACTGATTAAAAACTTAAAACAAATGATGACCTAAAATGTTTTCTAATCTACATTAATAAATTTCCCATATACATTTTACTTATAAAAAATAAAAATAAAAAAAAACATTTCACTTGCATTTGTTTTACAGCCAAAAAAAAAAAAAAAAAAATGTTTGCTGTCAGATTGGCTTCACTTTTGAGTTAAAGGGATAGTTCACTGTATGGGTCAAAATTAGCAATTTTTCTTTTATGCCAAAAATCATTAGGATATTAAGTAAAGATCATGTTCCATGAAGATATTTTGTAAATGTACTACCTTAAATATATAAAAAATGTATTATTAGTAGTAATATGCATTGCTAATGACTTTGTCTGGGCAACTTTAAAGGCGATTTTCTCAATATTTAGATTTTTTTTTTGCTCCCTCAGATTCCAGATTTTCAAATAGTTGCATCTCGACCAAATATTGTCCTATCCTAACAAACCATATATCAATGGAAAGCTTATTTATTCAGCTTGTATACATATCAATTTTAAAAAAATGGACCCTTATGACTGGTTTGTGGTCCAGTGTCACATATATTTTGAAGAATGTTGGAAACCAGACAGTGGTAGCCATTGACTTCCAGTTTTTTTTTTTTTTTTCCCTACTATGGAAGTCGATGGCTACCGTCAACTGTTTGATTACCAACATTCTTTATAAATATCTTCTTTTGTGTTCAGCAGAAGAAAGAAACCCATACAGGTTTGGAACAACTTGAGGGTGAGTAAATAATTTAATTTTTAAAGTGAACTATCCCTTTAACGGCAGGTTTTTTATGTTTTTGCAAGCAGCCATTTCACCTCAGCACGACTGGGACGCCGTATTGACCAATCAGCATCCAGGACCAGAACTATCCGTTTTATGAAATATTTGTATTGAATAGTTTTTTAAAATCTGAAAAAGCTTGTACAAAACAAGTAATTTGCCAATTTAACCCACTATTTAAGAACACAAAGTCTCTCTCGGGTCTTTACAGCAAGTGAGAGTGAGTGTCGATCAAAATCAACTCATTCAAAATCACGAGCTCATGTCTCGTGTGAACGCAGGACAGCGCCATTGGCTGGAGAATTCCGGAGGCGTGGCCCCTTTTGGGGGTGTGTGTGTCGTGGGCGGTGTCCCTCTGACAGCCCATTGGCTGCGCTCCCAGCCAATGGCGGAGCAGCTGAAGGGAGTGTAACCCGCTCACGAGACGAGTACTACGACCATTCAGCTCGGAATCTTCGCGCGCTCTGGAGCGTTCAACGCGAATTCTTGGAATTCTTTTTAAACGGAAGTGAATTCCCTGCGTTTTACGGACTACGAATCCGATTTAGCCGTGTACTGGCTGAGGTAGTAGTTTGTGCTGTTGGTTGGGATGTGACATTGCCCGTTATGGAGATGACTGCGCAAGCTACTCCCTTGCCAGTGCTGGTTACATTCTTCCTAAGCTGGAATTCGCTTTGGAATCCAAATCGTCTGGGGAAATATGTTTTATGAGATGTGTATGTAAATGTGTGTGATAGTCATAGTTGTGTGCGTGATAAAATTGTTCTGAGAGTTGTAAACGTGTGGTAAGTCTTCAATAAATGTTTATCTTATGAAACACGCTGCAGTCTTAAGTGTCTAATTTTTTGCTTTTATTAATCATTTGTTGTAATGAACTGTTCTGTTTGCCACTGTTAACGTACACTGAACTGTGAATTCATGAGCCATATGGCCCAGTTTTCTTCAGTTTTTTTTGTCGAGCACAGCAGAAAAACAGGTATTACCCTCGGGAACACGACGGGTAGGGTTATTCATTTTAATATATACTTGATTTTGCGCTTGGGATGGTTAATACATGTAGGTCATACTCTACTGTTGCTATGAAGAGATCTGTGACGTGGCTTTTTCTGCCCACTACCGTAGAATCATCGATCGTGACGTCACGTGGTAACTAACGACATTACCTGAATGGGATAGTTTGGACTACTCAACCTGAGCACGTGCAATTAGTGTAGTTAGGTTAATAATTTAATCCGTGTGGATAAAGTGTAGTGTGGGATATTGAATGACGTGCTCTGGTGTCATGAAAGGGTTATCCTCATTTAACCCTGAAGACCCCCGTTAAACTATAACTTAGAAATATGACTATGTAGATGTATTACACGTTTTTTTCTTTATCTGAATCCTTACATTCCAGTTTCATTCCAGAAGGGAAGTACTAATATCTTTACAACGTGTGTATTAGAAGTTATAAAATATAATATTGATAAACGCATCTTAACACCATTTTAACATCGTATTTTTGTTAACTGCCACTGCTCAAATATATAAATAAATCTATCTATCTGACACTTGATCTGGTGCGTGTGCTGGTGCGTGCACCGTTAAATGGGTTTTATTGCGGAAGTACATGATTAATGTCGATAATGTGCTAACGTCATTCACGCAGTGAATGCAGCAGGTAGGATCAAAGCCTTTTGTGTAAATCTGAGAGAATCCTTAATTTTTTCACTTCTTTACCAGGTTCATGACCTAGAGATGAAACAAGGTCCTTCAGAAACTCAAACGTTTAAAGACGTTCATGTTTGGACAAGATCGTTACAGGGAGTATCGAACTCTTGGAATATTATCACAGCTGTTGGCAAATCCATCCATTTGTCAAATATGTGAACTTCAACTCACTCTCAGATCATAAGATTAAAGACTATAGGCTACAATTACTTTATTGCCAAGGACAGATCATTCTCAGAGGATGAATGGCCAAAATTTAGTGAAATATCAGCAGATTATCTTTCTTTGTTGGACAGAATATTAAAGGGTAAATTCAAACCAAAAATAAAAATTAGTATCCCCCGTCACTCACCCAAACCCGTATGATTTTCTTCAACACTAAAAATGTGTCGTTTACAAAAAGGACAAAACACCGAAACCTAGTCAAGATAGATCCCGTATGTATTTGACACGAATTACACATGATAGGCCATTCAGTGTTGTTCTGTCATACTTTAATCTTACATTTAATTTTAGCAATTTCTAAACTCATTTTAGTGTTATATATGACTTAAAGGGGACATATTATGTCCCTTTTCACAAGATGTAATATAAATCTCTGGTGTCCCCAGAATGTGTCTGTGAAGTTTCAGCTCAAAATACCCCCCAGATCATTTATTAAAGCTTGTCAAATTTGCCCCTATTTGGGTGTGAGCAAAAACACTGTTTTTGTGTGTGTCCCTTTAAATGCAAATGAGCTGCTGCTCCCAGGAGAGGACGGATCCTTTACACGAGCTTCGGATACTCCGTCAACAACAAAACAGGCCAATCTCACTCAGCCAAAATAACCAGTTGTGGAGATGTAGACTCGGACACAGATGGAGAGACTCAGGAAGAGGTTGACACTGTTAGACACACATGGACGTTTCTGAATTAGTTCGTTAGTTGTTGTGAAGTTACGTTGATTCAACTCATCGACTAGCATGTACCGTCATGTTAATCTATAAATTGTTGTATAGGTGCTCGTGTGGGAAGTAAAAAAATCCGTCACCCGACTATACAATGCATAATAAGCGAAGCATTAGTATTGACCCATCCTTCAGAAACAACTTTTTCGCGAATCCAGCGTTGTACTGACCCGCGTTGGTGAAGCAGTCATGCGTAAAATGATTTGCGCAAATATATAACGTTTTACCAACGGCACATCTTCGGCACATTTCCTTTCTAAAATGAAATTTAACCACAGTGTCCTCAGTGGCTCGGATGCCAGGAGTCTATGATACTCGTATGTTCATTGGTACATCAACAACATAACATTAGTAATGTTTTTGGCGCAGACATTGTAATACTTGAGCGCTGATACAGCGAGTAAACAGAAATGGTTATTTATTTTTTTCTGGTTATTTTGCTTCTCACTCAGGGGTGTGTCTATGCTATAAGGGCCAATCATCAACAGTCATGGGCGGTGTTTCCCTACTCTTACGTAGGAGTAGGGGGAAATATGAAATATGAGAGATTGATGATTGATGGGGATTATAAAAAAAAGTATTGGGTGGATTTTTACCATTATAGGCTGGTTGTTTACACACACTGTAGACACATCTATGTTCAAACACCTTTTAAAATTTTGCATAATAGGTCCCCTTTAACGATCAACACCAACGACTGTTTCTATACTTCACGGCATTGATTTCATTCGCGCCAAAAATGGTTTAACTGCCTAAAGTCCAATAAAAATATAAAAGTATTCTAGAGCACTATGTACCGAGTCTTCTTTAATCATATAATAAATGATGGTCTCAAAACTAAACCATTACTCACTGAGAACATCCAGCTCACAAATCGCTGAAATTTGGCGCTTGAAAAATGCAACGGTAAATTTGAATTTGGAGAAGAGCCAATGAGATTCGAAAGGCGCGGCGGCAGGAAATTATAAGCGAATAACTGACATCACATACAGTAGAAGACATGGTCAATAATGCCAAAATGTTCAATTTGGTGTGAACCGTCTTTATTCTTTTAACAAGTGAATGTTTTACATAGGGAGTACATCATTTGGGAAAACATATGAAATTATTCCTGTTATTTTAGAAACATTTTAGTGAAACATCTTGAGTGAGCTTTTTATTAAAATCTGTCGGCCATTTCAATAAGCATTAATGGAGCCACATAAGCAGTTTATGAATCATTTTTGCAGTGCATTTGTGTGCATTTCCCAGAATGTTCCTTTAGTAAGCATGTGATGCCCTTGCAGTGCCGTCCACCCACACAAACGACTGCGCTCAAGTGTGTTAGAGAGCGGTACACACACACACACACACACACACACACACACACACACACACACACACACACACACACACACACACACACACACACACACACACACACAGCTGAATCTCTGGCCAAATTAGTCTTGTTTTGGTCACACTCAGGTTGTGCTGACCAGATGGCCACTCTCTAGGGGAGTGTGTATATGTGTGTGTTTGCACATTGTGTGTGTGCGCGTATATGAAAGCCTTTCCAAATGCTCACAGCGGGTTTGTGCTGTAGAAGAGGAAGGTGCCACTGTGAACATGATGTATCGCAAGTCAGACCTCAGCGAACCTCCACACGGGAGCCCTAAAGAACAGATTGCAGGTAGGTGTTAATTCACGACGAAGGGAACGCTCGCTATACATGACACATGATTTACTGTTCCTTAATGCATCATCCTAAAAATCTTACTGAGATAAATGGAAGATCAGGTCGGCATTATTTAGCTTAGTACCTATTGCAAATATACAGCGCACAGGAGAAACAAAACAATACTGATTTTTTTTCTTCATTTGAAAACAGGATGTACAAATAACAGCCAGAATTGCTTTGATTTCAGGGAACGCAAAGAAGGAAAACCGCAAACTAAACATTTAGAGGATAAATGAATATCCTGAAAGGACAAACAAAACACGGTTGGTTCCGCCTAGCTGCCAGATGAGTGCGGATAAACAAACTGCGGAGGGTGCGCATCTGTCCACAGAGAACTTCAAAGAGCCGGACCCTCCTTTAGTCATTGTGCAAAGTTATAACTTATATACTGATCCCACCATCCCACGCGGAGGCTGGGAACGTTGACGTGGGTCTTCAAAGTCAGTAGATGTTAACTTTTAAGTCTTAAAAGCAAATGTCCGTATTGTAAATGAGCTCAAACGCACAGTGAGTTCCACAAACTCCAGCAGGACGCTGTCTGAGCATCTGAGCGACGCATTAGAGATGGATTCAGTCCGATTCGGTTGGCGCCCTGCCTCCTGATTGGTCAGCTCGGCTGAGGCTGTTTATTGCCGTGCATTAGAGGAATTATGAAGACGGAGATGTCATCTCCAGAGCCGAGCCGGTCTCCGGCGATTCTCCAACCTCGGTCCCTCAAGACGCCTCTGGCCTTCATCACCAGGTCTTGAGCTGCCATAGTGTACCTGAAAAACAATGGAGATGCTCTTCAGTTAGGTTCTCCAAAATGAAGGGAATAGTTCACCCAAACATGACGTTCTGTTATCATATAATCCAAACCCATATGACTTTCTGTTTAGCAGAACTGCATAAGAAAGTCATGCAGGATTGGAAAAACATGAGGGTGAATAAATGATGACAGAATTTTTGGGTGAAGAAGAAAGCCAATATCTTCATGTGCCTTAATTAATGGTGATGGTTCTTGGCTTGAACCTCCAACCCAGACCAGTCTTCAACCACTACACTCACAAACATAAAGCTTCTTTATCGGCATTTATGGCTCCATCCACAAAGTAAAAAACCCATTTTGTTCCCCAAAGAACCTTTCATTGAACATTCTAAAAAGAACCTTTTGATCAATGGAAACGTTCCATGGATTCTAAAGGTACTTCATGGAATTATCAATGCCAATAAAGAACCTTAATTTGCACAGTGTTCTTTAGAGTGGAAAAAGGTTCTTTTTAGAATGTTCACCCAGATAGCAACATAGTGTTGGCCCAGATCTGGCCCACATCTGGTACACGTGGAATCCACACATGCCAGATGTTGGCCAGATCTGGGCCAACACTATGTTGCTGTCTGGGGAACCCAAAATAGCACGTGCAAAAAAAAAAAAAAAAACTTTTTGGAACCTTTATTTGTAAGAGTGTAGGCTTCATCATCTCATATTAAATGCAAAACCCCATTCTCTTGTACGTTGCCCAAAACCGCCCATCATGCTGCACTGTGTTGTCTTCAGGGTTGCACGAGTGGATAGCTGATGCTCTACAAAAACTGAGGAACCTGCCTGTGCTGGTCATCAGGGTCACAGTTTCCAAGGAAACCAGATACCGCCTCTGCCACTTCCTGATTAGACAGCACGTCCCAGAGTCCATCTGTAGCCAGGATCATGACATCATCAGCGCCGTGCTCATGCTGAGAGAGGTTATAGACCTTCACCTGCAGAAATGACATTAGAATACACAAACATTAATAGAATCCTACTTTAATGCGCCAATAATTAGTACATCAGGGATTTTAGATTGTTGTGTAGCTTGACAACTGTAAACACTTCACAAATTAGCTATATAACATGACAGAAGAACTGTTTAGTGTGATTATTATCATTAATCTAAATATTTAAATATTCTAATTTTAATATTTCAATATTATACTATTAAAATTTTGTCCGGTAAGTGATAAACTACTTTATGATTTTACAAATGGAAAATTTAATAAATATTTTTAATTTATTAATTAAAAAATACCCAATAAATAACATTTACAAATGAATCACAACATTTTTGACACAAAAGATTTTCTAAAGACTACATCTAACTATATTATTAGTATATATATTTTTTAAATGTATTTATTTATATGTGTGTGTGTGTGTGTGTGTATGTATATATATATATATATATACAGTGGGGAGAACAAGTATTTGATACACTGCCGATTTTGCAGGTTTGCCCGCTTACAAAGCATGTAGAAGTCTGTAATTTTTATCATAGGTACTCTTCAACTGTGAGTGACAGAATCTAAAACAAATAAATTTTTAAGTAATTAATTTGCATTTTATTGCATGACATAAGTATTTGATACACCAGAAAAGCAGAACTTAATATTTGGTACAGAAACCTTTGTTTGCAATTACAGAGATCATACGTTTCCTGTAGTTCTTGACCAGGTTTGCACACACTGCAGCAGGGATTTTGGCCCACTCCTCCATACAGACCTTCTCCAGATCCTTCAGGTTTCGGGGCTGTCGCTGGGCAATACAGACTTTCAGCTCCCTCCAAAGATTTTCTATTGGGTTCAGGTCTGGAGACTGGCTAGGCCACTCAGGACCTTGAGATGCTTCTTACGGACCCACTCCTTAGTTGCCCTGGCTGTGTGTTTCAGGTCGTTGTCATGCTGGAAGACCCAGCCACGACCCATCTTCAATGCTCTTACTGAGGGAAGGAGGTTGTTGGCCAAGATCTCGCGATACATGGCCCCATCCATCCTCCCCTCAATACGGTGCAGTCGTCCTGTCCCCTTTGCAGAAAAGCATCCCCAAAGAATGATGTTTCCACCTCCATGCTTCACGGTTGGGATGGTGTTCTTGGGGTTGTACTCATCCTTCTTCTTCCTCCAAACATGGCGAGTGGAGTTTAGACCAAAAAGCTCTATTTTTGTCTCATCAGACCACATGACCTTCTCCCATTCCTCCTCTGGATCATCCAGATGGTCATTGGCAAACTTCAGACGGGCCTGGACATGGGCTGGCTTGAGCAGGGGGACCTTGCGTGCGCTGCAGAATTTTAATCCATGACGGCGTAGTGTGTTACTAATGGTTTTCTTTGAGACTGTGGTCCCAGCTCTCTTCAGGTCATTGACCAGGTCCTGCCGTGTAGTTCTGGGCTGATCCTTCACCTTCCTCATGATCATTGATGCCCCACGAGGTGAGATCTTGCATGGTGCCCCAGACCGAGGGAGATTGACCGTCATCTTGAACTTCTTTACAGACCTCTACATGCTTTTTAAGTAGGAAAACCTGCAAACTCGGCAGTGTATCAAATACTTGTTCTCCCCACTGTATATATATATATATAAGATTAAAATAATTACACACACAAACACACATATATATTAAAATTATATATATATATATATGGAAATATAGATAGATTATAATAAATAATAAAAATATATAATATAAATATAATATAATAATAAAATATAATAATAATGAATATAAAAATATATAATATATTAAAATACATACATTTATTCTAAATTGAAACATTTTATTCAATATTTAAATTATAATATTATTATGATTTAATTAATTTGATTTAATTCATTTAAATAATTATTTTATTTATAATATTAATCATAATGTATCATATATAATTATTATACATAAATTATGATATTCAATATATTTAAATAATAAATCAGTTTTTTATGTAATTACCTATACATTGGTTTATTTAAAATATATTTTAGAATATAGAATATATTACAATAATAGAGTAGAATAATTATATATATTAAATATTTTAATTTAATATATATAAGATCATATTTGATGCAAGAGTCTGGTTGTCCTCGGTGACCCATCCTTTCACCCAGTGTTTGTGCAACAGACAGGAAATGAGCGACTCGATCCAACCTCAGTCCGCACCGCATGCACAGTTCACACAGTTCTACATGTTGCACAATCGTCTAACGGGGGAAAGTGCATCGAGGAGGAGGAGGAGGAATAAGAAAAACAGATCAAAGAGAAGCTGAGAGAAAAAGCTCGGCTGAAGCGCAGACGGCGGGATGAACCGTGGATGAACTTTATACAGCGTGTGAATTAAAGATCAAGAGAGCTTCAGAAGATTCGAGGAGGGGAGAGACTCGTGTCGCTGGAAGATCCGCTGCTGCTTTAACTCCACAACTTCATTCTGAAACTGTCTTAAAGCAGCGAGACGCTAAAAATCACAGGAAACACTGATATACAGCACATTATCTATATATCTGAGGTTACATAACCTATAGAAGCTTCTTTACTTCAATAAGCAAAACAGAGCTGATTTCTGACCCAGAAACCCTTGCAAAAGTACTGTGGTGGTGCCGGCATCAGATGGGAATACTATAGTACTTTTATATACAGTAGATACTGATACAGAATGATTTCATATTTACTGACATTTTCAAGGTACTTCTGAAAAACAAGGCATAACTATGATACCTTTTGTGGGGGGAACATTGTGATACTATAGTAAATGTCCAAAAAAACATGATAATACCATAGTAAATGTCCACACAGTATGGTAATACCATGGTACCATATCCAGAATAATACCACGGTACCTTGTTTAAAAAACATGATATTAACAAATCATGGTATCACCATGATACCCTTTCCAAAAACATGATAATACCATGGTAAATATCCCCAAAAACATGATAATACCATGGTAAATGTCCACAAAAACATGATAATACCATGGTAAATATCCCCAAAAACACAGTAATACCATGATACATAAAAAAAAAAACAGTAATACAGTGGCTCTTTTTTACAAACAATATAGAAATACCACGGCAAATTGTCCACAAACCATGGTAATACCATAGTATCATATCAAAAAACAATGGTATTACCAAACTGTGTGGACATTTACCATGGTATTTCTATACTGTTTGGAAAAAACAGAGCAATTGTATTACTGTGTTTTTGGACATGGTGCTATGGTATTACCATACTGTGTGGACATTTACCATGGTATTACTTAGTACCATTTCCAAAAACACAGTAATACCATGGTACCTTGTTTAAAAAAAAACATGATATTAACAAAACCATGGTATTACCATGGTACATATTCAACATATTTTCTAAAAACACAGTAATACCATGGTAAATGTAAGTATCATTGATATACTATTATACTATTTGTATTATTATTTTTTTTTATGTCTATATAGTTTTTTTATTATGTTTTATTTTCTTTGGTTTTAGTTATTTTAGCACTTAATAGTAATCATTATTTAAATTATAATATTAATCATAATGTATCAATTATAACAATTATTAATTATAATTATATTCATTATTAAATTAAAAGTGTCAAAGTTGTACATTTAAAATGAGTATAAATAAATACATTTATTTCATATTTAAATAATAAATGTATATAATTATCCATATATTAGTTTATTTAATATATATAAGATTAAAATAACACACACAACACACACATATATACAGTATATTAAAATAATTATATATATATTATATAGAAATATAGATTATAATAAATTATAATAATAATAATTAAAATATATATATAATATATTAAAATTAATTCATTAACTATTTTAAATTAATACATTTTATTCAATATTTAAATTATATTATTATGATTTAATTCATTTGACTTAATTAACATAATTATTTTAATTTATAATATTAATCATAATGTACCATATATGATTATTAAATTATTATAAATTATGATGTTGTATTAATGTTTTAAGAAATGTGCACTTGCATTTTTTGTAAACTAATTTATTCAATATATTTAAATAATAAATCTGTTTTTTTTTTTATTCAATTATCTATTCATTGGTTTATTTAAAATATATTTTAGAACATAGAACAGATTAGAATAATAGAGTAGACATTTTTAACATTTTTATTTTATTTTGTTTTAGTTCATTTAGTACTTCAAATTGAACTAAATGAAAATGAGAAATGTTGCCTTGGCTTTCAGTTAATGATAATAACCCTGCCACACACACCATAGTAATACCACGGTACCATATCCCAAAAAACAAACAAAAACTACAGCAAAAGCATAATTCCTAAGTACGTTACAAAAAGCATGGCAAAACCACGACCAAACAACATGGTACCATGTTTAACAAACAAATTACCATAACACGTATTCAAAAAAACATGTTGCATGTGGAGCGTGTTCAAGTCATCTGGACTGTGTTTATGTGTGTAAAGTGAGTTCCAAACCTCAGGAGAACACGAGAGGAAGGGCTTGATAGCGATGTCGGAGTCGTGAACCTTCAGGTCGTGATCGCCGAGTCCTCGAGTGATGCCAATGGTGGCCAGAACACGAGCCTGAGCGACACAAACACAAACACACTCACTTAATGCCAACATGAGAGCTTTCCAAACCATTTTCCATCTCTACATTCCTAAAAATAAAGCTTCTTTATTGGCATTGATGGTTCCATGAAGAACCTTAAACATTCCATTCCACTAAAGGTTCTTTAGATTTTTAAAGAGCTTCCACGTTCATCTTTCTTTAGTGTGTAATGTTGCTGTTCTTCTCTATATCAGTGTCAGTGCTTCTGAACTCCCTGAAACGCCTCAATTGTAGTCTTGAGTTTTCTTCCCGGGAACGAACATGTCACAATATTCCTCATTTAAATAATTCATATGCAGAATAAAGGGGCGGGGTCTGGTTGAGTTAGTTAGTTCTGGCGGTTATGGTAAGGGGCGGGACATTTCCCAAACACGCTGGAAGCGCTTGACCAATCACAACAAACTGGTCCAGCCAACCAATCAGAGCACAGTGTGCTTTTCAAAAGGCGGGGCTGCATAGAGACAGGAACTAAACAGATCGTTACTGACAGACTGGGAAGAGAGGAGCTGCAACAATGGAGAATATGAGGAAAAAAATCAACATTCAAGCATTAAAACCTGCTCTAGTAGAGCCCAAAAACAACATCAGGGGCATAATATGGCCTCTTCACACTAATGGTATTTTTTAAGAAGGTTCTTATGGGAACCAAAACGGTTCTTCTGTGGCATCACTCCTTTTTGGAACCTTTATTTAAAGAGTGTACATGAATATGGTTGATACAGAGGGAATTCAGCGAGCAGATCTTTCCCAGAATGCCCCTGCTGGTTAATAATACACATGCCCTCGACCAGCTGCTTTCTCAGACTCCCTCGCGCCACAGAGTGGTTTTTGATATCTGCTCCCACAGACGGCGGAGACTCGACTGAACGCTGTCGAGCCAGAGACGAGACGAGACGAGGAGGGATCAGGACTCAGAACAGATGCCTTGTGAAGCTCAGACCTCCTCGAAGACGTCTGGAGGCCGCTTTCACTCGTCACACCACACTGATCTCAGTTCAACACACTAACAGCCGGAACATGTCGCTAAACTCTTAGAAAAAAGGTTCAGTGGTTCCATTTAGAACTCTAGGGTTCAATTTTAATTTTAAATGCCAGGAAGGTTCTAAAGTTCTTAAATGATCGCATAATACTTTCATGTTTGACAGGTTATTTCAAATTTTTCTTTATGAGCTGCTTAATTCATAAAATTTCATTTAAATAAAAAATGAATTAAAACAAAATTATTAATTAAAGGAGACCTATTATGCTAAATTCACTTTTACATGCGTTTGAACATAAATGTGTGTTGGCAGTGTGTGTACACAACCATCCTATAATGGTAAAAATCCACCCACTCCTCTTTTTTAATCACCATAAATCATAAGCAGTGTCTCAGAATAAGCCGTCTATTCGTGACGTCACATATGCTTAGGTCCCGCCCACAACTGCTGACTGACTCCGCCCTATTAGCTTAGCTCCGCCCCTCTGTGAGCTCAGCCTGCCATGTTTATCTCCTCGCCAGAGCATTCAAGTGAGAAATGTATTCTTAATAAAAGCTACTAAATTTATTCAGTCGAGAGCAGTGAGTGATTTTCTGTTGTTTGATTCATATTAACAGCAGATATAGCAGTAGGTACTGTATATATTACACTGCTGTCACTTTAATACACATATCTAATATACACATGCGGTTTCTTTGCGTTCACAGACATAACCGACTGTGTTTATGTGAACTGTGTGTGTTTTTGACATAACCTTGTGTGTATTTGACAGTTTAAGCGCAATAAGACGTGAAAGAGAACTTGAATACTCACGGGACGCTCTGTCTGACATCCAGCTTTCTGTGCGCGTGCTTCGGGTGTGCGCGGAAACCATATATCAGAAGTTTAGACTGATATGACTTTAAAACACATGAAGATAATAAACTCTCATGATGATGAAGAACTGCAATGTCACGTGAGCGCGATAGAGATGATCATCAAAACCAAACAGATGTTTTCGTTTTTGACAGAGTATCGGAGGCACGAGCTGTACAGGCTCCGCCCTCTTCCGGATAGGGGGCAGAGCAAAAGCTCATTTGCATTTAAAGATACATGCATGAAAACAGCATGTTTTTCCTTCCACTCAAAAATGGGCATTTACAACATGGTGTAATAAATGATCTGTAGGGTATTTTGAGCTGAAACTTCACATTCTGGGGACATCAGAGATTTATATTACATCTTGTAAAAAGGGGCATAATAGGGTTCCCATGATGGAACCCCTAAAAGGTTCTATATATGAAGCACCTGACGGAACCCTTGAAGGTTCCATATAGAACCTTTTCTTCTCAAAGTGATATGAGTGAAAAGTGTCCATTAGTGGTGTTTATGATTGACTTAAACACCACTAATGGACACTTTTCACATTTCCAGGGTTCTCAGAATCTCCCATTTGCCCCAATAGCAAAAAAAAAAATGATAGTGTTTCTATGACTTTCCAAAAGAGGAAAAAATATTGAGAGATTGATCATGTTTGGTCCAAGCGGCAACCTCCCCCAGTTTCTCTTGAAGCCAATACGGAAGTGACTTAAACTGCAATTCATCAACCGGCTGCTAGGAACAGGCTCCAAAAGGGAGCAGAATCTCATTGAGCCCCATGTTAAAATGCCCAACTTTACAGCAGAAAAAAACATGTTTATAGCCTGGTACAAATTGTGGTTTTGGTCTATACAGCTAATTTTGCCCTTCATGACAACTGTGAGGGGGGTGAATTTTTTTAGAACTCATTCGTTTACATTATATAAAGCCTTAAAGTTCTGCATAATTAAGGGCGTGGCCACTTTGAGTGACAGGTGGATTGTCGTTTGTCTGCTGTCTGTTAGTCATCACGTCACCTCAGCTCCAGCCAGTCCCGCCTCTTTGCCCATTTTCTGTTATCTGGGTGTGACGCGTGGTGGCGCGCTGCCAAGATGGCATCGGCCAGCTCGACCCTACTTTACCCTTCAAAACTGCTCTTCAGAATCCTATGGGTGACGTCACGGACACTACGTCCATATTTTTTTACAGTCTATGGTTTGGTCAGAAGAGAGAAAGATGTCAAATTTGCCACCACTCCCTCAGCCTTTCTTTTTGCAATCGCTCTGTCTCGCTGACATCAGAACAATAGACGTGAAATCTCATGCCGCAATTGCTTCAGAACATCTGAAGATGATGGAAGATTTTTTTTTGCTGGCCTTGATGGTTTTTTTCTTTCTCAACTTCTCTGATATGATGGTTCATTCTCCAAATTTGGAAAAGAAAGATCCTTATAAAGGTCATCGAGATTTTTTTCACCTTTTAATTCTTTCTTAAAGAGACAGAACTTAAAAAAACATTTAACTATGGAGCTAAATCAGTCTCTAATCTCTACAAAATGGCTCAAAAATGCGTAAAGCAAACAAATTTACTTTCACAAAAAAGTTTAGATATTTGCAAGCAGCAATTCACAAACTCAACCAAATTCATATTCACAAAATACCATTTGCAAATGCACAAACAAATGTACATTCACTAATGCAAAAGACAGTACACAAGTATTTTTGCACTTTTCTAAACGTTTCAACATACATGTACGAATTAATTGTTGAATCTGCTGGTTATTGAATTTGAAAATCATCCTGTATGTGTAGATTGCTATGAATTTGTGTTAGACTATATGGAAACTTTCTGCCATAAAGTGTTCTTTAAAACTGAGTAAAGAACCCTAGATTTCTATACACTGAACCTTTTTTTTTTTTTTCTAAGAGTGTAGAAAGATAGAGATACAGGCAACTAAAATCATTTAAAGACATATATAACTCTAAGATGACCCTCTTGTGATGGAGTGAGGTGTGAAGAAGGAATAACTTCCGTCTTACCTTTTTTCCTTCTCCGTATATGAGTGGAAACTTCAGATCTTCTTCCTGAACTGTTTTGTACGCCCTGCACAAAACAACACAACAAACATCAAACAGAGGTGCATCGAAGAGACGCTCAAGTGCAGGAAAACTCAAGAGCGTCTGAGATTTCACTGAAAGAAGAGAGTTTCGGCTACAGAGCGTTAATACTGATTCGAAAACTTAGTATGGTTATAAAATCATCTACGTTAGTGTTGAACAGCCACATTAACTTTTTTTTTTAAAGAAATTAATAACATTGATAATAATCAGAAATGTTTCTTGAGCAGCAAAGAATGATTTCTGAAGGATCATGTGACACTGAAGACTGGAGTAATGATGCTGAAAATTCAGCTCTGATCACAGAAATAAATTACACTTTACTATATATTCACAATTTTACTGTATTTTTGATCAAATAAATGCAGTCTTGGTGAGCAGAAAAGACTTTAATTAAAAAATAAAAAACATTTTTAAAAAATTCCGACCTCAAACTTTTGAACAATAGTCTATATTATATACAGTACAGTTTGTTTAAATAACAGAATCAATGATGCAAATTTGGAATCTTGTGCAAGACTCATTGATAACGGTTATGGTCCATTTATGATGCTTTTGAATCCTTTTTATTGCTAGATTCATTCTCCACTGATCACAATTGCATGGAAAAAAGATACAAGCACATTATTCAAAACATTCAAAATCATTTGGGTTTGGAATGACATGAACATGATTTTTAGGTGAACTACCCCTTTAATCAATTCAGACATTCAAGAACCTTTTTTAAATTAATTATTTTATAATAAGAGTTTTTTTGGTCTGTGGTATCATGATAAAGGCACATAAAATTAAAAATGGTCCCTTTACATGTCAGTCAGACAGTCTCTTCCTAAATGGGCGGCTCTTGAGCAGAATAATATTAACTGTTGCCAATAGTCAAACTCACCATCCGTTCATCGTGAAGTCTCGGTACAGCATTCTTTTCCCAACCTCTTTTTTCGTGACCCTTCTGGGAAACTCCAAGTGCGTGAAGTCATTTCCCAGCAGAGACGGCTGCAGGTGAGCCTGGAAGGAATGAAAAACAGTGAGTAAAACCACAAACATGCTCCATAATCTGGGACCTTGTCCTTGAAATAATTCAAACAAACATTTGAGTGCGGGAAAACCATTTTCCAAGGCAAGCTGCTGAACACAACACAACTGAGGAATAAACGTTCAGTTTACTGAATAAACTGGATCAGAATTATCTGGGAAATCCAGATTTCTCTCACCAGGAACTGAAGTCTCTGGCGCTCCGATTCTGGAGTGAAGGAGCTGGACATGGGAATGATCTCCCCTGCGCGAACGATCAGAGCCCTGAAACACACAACAAACTGATGCAGAAGAGCTTTCATACATAATAAAACTTACCAAACACAGGACTGTGTAGTTGACGCGTGATGCAGAATGAACAATAGATACTTTTAATAAACACCAAGAATTACCAAAACACACTACACATTAACATAGATGGCACAGAACCATGAACAGAAAGAACAGAGGGCTAATAAACACACACAAGGATAATCAATGGAACAAGAAACAAGTGCTCAATTAGAAACTATAGAAGATACAGAAACTATAGAAGCTATATAAACTATAAAAACTATAGAAGCTACCGAAACTATAAAAGCTATAGAAGCTATAAAAACTATAGAAGCTATAGAAACTATAAAAGCTATAGAAACTATAGAAGCTACCGAAACGATAAAAGTTATAGAAGCTATAGAAACTATAAAAACTACAGAAGCTATAGAAACTAAAAAACTATAGAAGCTATAGAAACTATAAAAGCTATAGAAACTATAGAAGCTATCGAAACTATAAAAGTTATAGAAGCTATAGAAACTATAAAAACTATAGAAGCTACCGAAACTATAAAAGCTATAGAAGCTATAGAAACTATAAAAGTTATAGAAGCTACATAAACTATAGAAGCTATAGAAACTATAAAAGCTATAGAAGCTATAGAAACAATAGAAGCAGAAACTATACAAGCTATAGAAACTATAAAATCTATAGAAGCTATAAAAGCTATAGAAGCTACAGAAACTATAGAAGATATAGAAACTATAGAAATTATAAAAGCTATAGAATCTATAGAAACTATAGAAGCTATAGAAACTATAAAAGCTATAGAAGCTATAAAAGCTATAGAAGCTACAGAAACTATAGAAGCAGAAACTATAGAAGCTATAGATGCTATAAAAGCTATAGAAGCTACAGAAACTATAGAAGCTATAGAAACTATAGAAGCTATAAAAGCTATAGAAGCTACAGAAACTATAGAAGATATTGAAGCTATAGAAACAATAAAAGCAATAGAAACTATAGAAGCTATAAAAGCTCTAGAGGCTACAAAAACTATAGAAGATATAGAAGCTATAGAAATTATAAAAGCTATAGAAGCTATAGAAACTATAGAGGCTATAGAAACTATAGGAACCATAGAAGCTATAGGAACTACGAACTAGAACTCAGCAAAACAGTGACGGAAAACTATGCAAACTAAACAGAACATGAGAATTAAACTATGAACTAAGACATGAACATGACAAGAACTGAATTAAATTCTATCAATTCTATTCTGCTCTGTTCTATTCTATTCTACTCTGTTTAACATAATATAACAGAACAGAATTAAAATATTTGCACAAAACAGAATTGAATAATTAAAATGTGTGTAATCTCCCAGAGAAGAATAGAGTAAAATAGAAAAGACAATGACAATGCTGCTAAAAACAAAGTAAAATAAAAACTAAATTTATTTTCCATTCCATTTAATTATACTTGACCATTCAAAAGTTTGATGTCAGTAAGTTTTTAATATTTTTGATCACCAAGGCTGCATTTATTTGGTCAAAAATACAGTAAAAACAGTGAAATATTATTACAATTTTTCTGTGTGAATATATAGTAAAGTGTAATTTATTCCTGTGATCAAAGCTGAATTTTCAGCATCATTACTCCAGTCTTCAGTGTCACATGATCCTTCAGAAATCATTCTAATATGATGATTTGATGCTCAAGAAACATTTCTGATTATTATCAATGTTTGAAAACAGTTCATATTTTTGTGAAAACTGTTATACGTTTCATTTTTCAGGAGTCTTTGATGAACAGAAAAAAAAGAACAGCATTTATTTGAAAAATAATCTTTTGTAACCTTATAATATGTCTTTAGTATCACTTTTGATCAATTTAATGCATCTTTGCTGAATAAAAGTATTAATTACAAATCTTACTGACCTTAAGCTTTTGGATGATAGTGTATGTATTATTGAAATTATTATTAATATATATAGTCATTACTATCTCTTCAGTCTAGACATAAGCTCTCTTAAATTAAAATAAATGAAATATGCTTTATGAAATGGTGATGTGGTTTGGTAATATTCAGTCTCACCTGCTATCGCCAGCATTGGCCACGTACAGTTTTCCGAGTAAATACATCACCACTAGCGCGGTACATCCTCCAGAGATAGAGTACACCGACCTCTCTCGAGCGATGTGAGCGTCCTGAGATTACACAAACACACGGGGAACTCAACCCTTCACTAAAACACACAAGACTGGATTCAGTTGATGTTTAGGTAAAGAAACAAAAAACACAAGCTATTTAAAAATCAATGCAATAATTTTTTTTCTGAATATGTTAAAATGCAAGTTATCCCTGTGATCAAAACTGAATTTTCAGCATCATTACTCCAGTCTTCAGTGTCACATGATGCTTCAGAAACCTTTAAAATCAATGCAATCATTTACATTAATGCATCATTCATACAAGATCTCTGCCTGCCATCTAGTGGCCATGTGAGATACAGTTCACTGATCCAAATGACTCACCATTTCCTTGAAGGCGTTTTCTATGGCTCCCACCACCAGACTCTCCTGTTTGATCTTCTTCTCCATGAAGAACCGCGGGGCCATTGTGTTAGGGGACCCCGGGGCCCCTGCGGCCCCTCTGAGCGAGGCCGCCCTGGACAGCCCTCGCTGGGAGCAGCCGCCAGACGGGTGGAGGTGGTGTACGGGGTTCTCCTCGCCCAGGCAGGTGGGCGGCTGGAGCAACGGGTTCTGCAGGATCTCCAGCACCTCCTGGAGCTGCTCCTCTATATGGAGGTGGAGAAACTTGGCCGCAAAAACAGCAGCTCCAGAACCACCGTGGCCGTCGAACAGAGCCCAGTAGTGGAAGTCCAGCTCCTTCACCTCCTGCAGAAACAGATTTATGGAAAAACAAATGAACGATTCACACAGTGGTAGATCAAGTGTTGGATCTTCATTGTGTGATTATTCAGCAGTGTATGTATATGATCTGATCCCAGCGATTGTTGAAAGAAAAGATGCAACTTTTGCCCACAGTAAGGTTTTTTCATACAGTTTGTTGTTTGTACACTGATCCCATTCATTGTCATTTGTTAATAATGTAAGATGCTAATTTTAAAGTGGTAGTTTTAAAGTGCCCCTATATGCTTTTTCAGCTTACCTTTCATGTAGTGTGTAATACAGCTGTTTGTGAATGTAAAAGGAAAAGTTCTAGTTATTGTCTCTCAAAAGAAAGAAGCGATTCTGAACTGCCTGAAACGAGCGGTCAGTAATTCCAGGCTCACTTCTAGGTTTGTAACAAATTTGCATAATGCCCACCTATGGTCTTCATTGGCTGCACACAAACAATGACATCAGATATGGTAATGTACGTTTTGTTTTCATCAGAGCAGAGTATACCAATCACAACAGACTGGGCCATCTGACCAATCAGAGTAGAGTAGACCAATCACAACAGACTGGGCCATCTGACCAATCAGAGCAGAGTAGACCAATCACAACAGGCTGGGCCATCTGACCAATCAGAGCAGAGCAGACCAATCACAACAGACTGGGCCATCTGACCAATCAGAGCAGAGTAGACCAATCACAACAGACTGGGCCGTCTGACCAATCAGAGCAGAGTGGACCAATCACAACAGACTGGGCCATCTGACCAATCAGAGCAGAGTAGACCAATCACAACAGACTGGGCCATCTGACCAATCAGAGCAGAGTAGACCAATCACAACAGACTGGGCCGTCTGACCAATCAGAGCAGAGTAGACCAATCACAACAGACTGGGCCATCTGACCAATCAGAGCAGAGTAGACCAATCACAACAGACTGGGCCATCTGACCAATCAGAGCAGAGTAGACCAATCACAACAGACTGGGCCATCTGACCAATCAGAGCAGAGTAGGCTCTCGAAAAGAATGGGTTTAGAATCTTAGTTTGAACAGTTTCAGACGCTGTGAGAAAAGAGGTGATTCTGTATTGTATATTATGAGAAAATTAAAGTTTTTTTTGACCTTGGATGCATGTAAACCTGTTGTAGGAGATCCAAAACAAAATTAGGAGCTTTTAAAACATCATAACAGGGGCACTTTAAAATCTGAGTGTGTTCTCTTAGTATAGATGTGATCCTCACCATGCTGTCGATGGTCTCCAGTATGTCTGCGCTGGGCAGCGAGGAGCGTCTCCTGGTGGGCGTGTAGCTGGGACTGGACGGGTCTGCGGGTCTTTTCCTGAGCTCCACCACCTCACAACACGCCTGGTCCTCGTTTAGGGCACTTTTACCTGCATTGATCACCCTGTAGAGAAGATCACAGAAGATCATCACAGCTACAGTTTCCTCATTAACACAGTATTGGTATTTCACTATGTGTGGGTATTAAGGAGATGTCAGCTTTAAAATCAGCATTGAAGTTCTGTCATGACAACTCTCTGAGTGTTTGGCATGGTAATGGATATGAAAATGTTGATATGTTTGGTATTGGCGGAATAGATCTGCTAAACTGCTACTGTTATTGATGCTGCTGCTGTTATATTACATTACATGTTTGTCACATGACAAACATTTGCCATAAGGATGATGGAATAGTTAATCTTATTTAAGTTTAAATCTACAACCTTCTTCAGGTCTTCATCAAACAAAGCTTTTCAAGCTCCTAAACGCTACTTGATGATGCACAACTGCCATCATCTCCTCAGAAGAGTCACAGCGTGAGTCTAAAGAGCAGAGGACAGCATCACGAGCATCTGATAATCGCCCCATCACAACAGGGTTTCCACGGAAACTGACTTCTGCATCCTCATTTGTTAATGAGGATCTAACAAGGTTCACACAGTCCACACCATCGGCAGGGGCATTTGTGACGTCTCATTCGTGTTGCTGGAAATGCTGCTTTTTATGTACAACATGTGAATGGATTCAAGGAAGAACATTTCTCACAACCAATCAGATTGCAGGGTCAGGTTCAAGGTTAAAAACATAATCGCTCAATTTATACGTAGTTTATGGTTAGGATTTTTGCCAATGATTGTTTAAATGTTGTTTCAGGATGTTGTACATGACAAAATACATTTCTGTACACAATGTAGATAGACAGACAGACAAACAGACAGATAGATAGATAGATAGATAGATAGATACACTATATTGCCAAAGGTATTGGGACACCTGCCTTTACATGCACATGAAGATGAACTAATGACATCCCATTCCTAATCCGTAGGGTTTAATATGGAGTTGGCCCACCCTTTGCAGCTATAACAGCTTCAACTCTTCTGGGAAGGCTTTCCACAAGGTTTAGGAGTGTGTTTATGGGAATTTTTGACCATTCTTCTAGAAGCGCATTTGTGAGGTCAGGCACTGATGTTGGACGAGAAGGCCTGGCTCGCAGTCTCCGCTCTAATTCATCCCAAAGGTGTTCTATCAGGTTGAGGTCAGGACTCTGTGCAGGCCAGTCAAGTTCCTCCACACCAAACTCGCTCATCCATGTCTTTATGGATCTTGCTTTGTGCACTAGTGGGCAGTCATGTTGGAACAGGAAGGGGCTATCCCCAAACTGTTCTCCCAAAGTTGGGAGCATGAAATTGTCCAAAATGTCTTGGTATGCTAAAGCATTAAGAGTTCCTTTCACTGGAACTAAGGGGCCAAGCCCAATCCCTGAAAAACAACCCCACACCATAATCCCCCCTCCACCAAACTTTACACTTGGTACAATGCAGTCAGGTAAGTACCATTCTCCTGGCAACCGCCAAACCCAGACTCGTCCATTGGATTGCCAGACAGAGAAGCATGATTGGTCACTCCAGAGAACACGTCTCCACTGCTCTAGAGTCCAATGGCGGCGTGCTTTACACCACTGCATCCCACGCTTTGCATTGCACTTGGTGATGTATGGCTTGGATGCAGCTGCTCGGCCATGGAAACCCATTCCATGAAGCTCTCTATGCACTGTTCTTGAGCTAATCTGAAGGCCACATGAAGTTTGGAGGTCTGTAGCCATTGACTCTGCAGAAAGTTGGCGACTTCTGCGCACTGTGCGCCTCAGCATGCGCTGACCCCGCTCTGTGATTTTATGTGGCCTACCACTTCGTGGCTGAGTTGCTGTTGTTCCCAATTACTTCCACTTTGTTATAATACCACTAACAGTTGACCGTGGAATATTTAGTAGTGAGGAAATTTCACGAATGGACTTATTGCACAGGTGGTAACCTATCATGGTACCACACTTGAATTCACTGAGCTCCTGAGGACGACCCATTCTTTCACAAATGTTTGTAAAAAGCGTCTGCATGCCTAGTGCTTGATTTTATACACCTGTGGCCATGGAAGTGATTGGAACACCTGAATTCAATGATTTGGAGGGGTGTCCCAATACTTTTGGCAATACAGTGTAGATAGATAGATAGAACGATAGATAGATAGAGTTCAAAAGTACAGTCTTCCACTCTCTTTGTGTTTAAAGGGGTCATGAACTGAGAAATCAAATTTTCCTTAAGCTTTTGACATACAAGAGGTCACCATACTATAAGAATATCCTGTAAGTTTCAGAACTGAAAACTTCCTTGTTAGTGCAACAAAAGCTTTTATTGACACCAGGCCCAGCAAACGACAGGTTTTTCAAAGTGGGAATCTATGACGTCAAAGGGAGGCAAGCACCGCCTCTGCAGAAGAAGATCAACGCCTACTTCATCACTGCCTGTTTAGCCCCGCCCACCGATTCACGCATGTCATGCAATAGAATAGGTAGCCTAAAAGTAACATAGGCCTACGTGGTGTTAAACCAGATCGAGCTACCAAGCAATAAACATGCCGTTGAGGATTACAAAATATTGTGCAGTGCCTGGGCTCGACAGTAATGCAACTTGTAAGTAACTGTGTTAATTCTAATGCCTGATCTGAAATGTAATTATTCATGTACAGTCAGATGTTCTTTGTCTGTGTGTCAGTAAATCAAACCAGTGACTAAACGTCAACTTGCGTTGTTTCTCTTAGTAGGATGAAAATAATCTGTTATTTAACAGTGATTAAATTCTATAAAGAAAGCGATCAAAGAAAGCTCCCTTTTCAACCGTTGGAGCAGCGCGCGCTGGAGCTGTCAATCAAACTGCGAGAGTTTATCAATGACGCGTTTATCAGTGACTCCCATTTTTATTCAACGAATCTCTTAACTATATCACGTTTGCACTGCTAGTGAAGATGAAAGCATTCGTTAGTGTACAGAAACTGAGTTGCAATGACGAGATCACTGCTTTCATGCGCTCTGCATGTCTGTGATCGGAGAGAGTAATACTTAGCTATTTCAAATGGAAAGACGTTAGCCAATCACAGCAGTGGGCGTTTACACTGAAGTCTCACAGCAGACACGCCCCTTAAAACAGAGCGTTCAAACCAGAGGGCTAAAATCAGGGTAGGAAAAATGCCTTTTATTTATAAATTATGACAATTTTTGATGTAAAAAGCATTCTAACATTATAAGTGCACCCCAGGAAACATCATAAAACAATAAAACAATAAAACAACACAGTTCATGACCCCTTTAAGGTCAGTTGTTCTGGTTAATTCTCTACTTCTCAAGTTAAAGATTGACATCAGACCAGTGGACATTAAGCCTGAGACCGCGGGACCCAGAGGACATGAAGAGCCGCTGAGGCAGAGAATGTTCTCCTGAGAGAAGTCATGTGACCAGGCCTCCTTCGAGAGCTCTTTCCCTGTGAATCTCACTTCTCTACACCGACATCAGGAAGGGAAGTGAGCGAG
The DNA here is from genome assembly GCA_039654105.1 of Coreius guichenoti. Lineage (NCBI taxonomy): Eukaryota > Metazoa > Chordata > Actinopteri > Cypriniformes > Gobionidae > Coreius > Coreius guichenoti. The sequence goes on from CM077191.1 coordinate 10,176,629, forward strand.
TCGCGCTTTAACATCCTCATATCAGAGTCAAAGGTGAATTCATCTTGAAGATGAATGCATATATATTCCCCATTCATTACGAGTAATGACATAATCTAATCACTGATTAGAGGTTATACAAAACATGCTTATTGCTAAATATTTTCATATTGTAGCTGTCATTCTTGTAAGTTGCAGTTTGTAAACCATAAATATAAAAAAATAGTTTTTGGTAATTGAAATAAAGCTGAAATTAAATAAAATAGAAATATTAGATGGAAAAACTTCAACTAAAACAGAAATAAAAATAAATTAAATATTTAAAAACATAACAAAATTACTAAAATTTAAACTAAAATTAAACTGAAAATATAAAAATAATGGCTAATTCAAATTATTAATACATTAATAATAAAATAACAAATAGGTCAGTATTGATCATCATCTCACTGTCATATTAATAACAGCATTTGTTTACATATTCTCAGTACAGTTTGAGTCCAGATAAAGCATTCTGAGTTTGGGAATCAAACTGCATATTAAAAACAGTATCCATATATTATTAATACCAAACACCTAGACTGTCTGAAATCTTAAATGTGACCCTGGACCATAAAACCAGTCATAAGTCTCACGTGTATATTTGTGGCAATAGCCAACAATTATATCAAAATTATCCATTTTTCTTTTATGCCAAAAATCATTAGGATATTAAGTCAAGATCATGTTCCATTAAGATATTTTGTAAATTTCCTATATAAATATATCAAAAATGTATTATTAGTAGTAATATGCGTTGCTAAGGACTTCATTTGGACAACTTTAAAGACGATTTTTAGATTTTTTTCGCACCCTCAGATTACAGATTTTCAAATAATTGTATCTCGGCCAAATATTGTCCTATCCTAACAAACCATACATCAATGGAAAGCTTATTTATTCAGCTTTCAGATGATGTAGGTTATTATAAATCTCAATTTCAATTTGGTTTTGTGGTCCAGGGTCACATATTAATAACAGCTTTTGTTTACATATTAACAGTACAGTTTGAGTACAGATAAAGCATTCTGAGTTTGGGAATCAAATTATCTGCATATTAAAAACAATATCCATATATCATCAGACTCTTATTTCAATGCGGTAATACTAGAGTCTGCTGTGTACAGTTTATCTGAATCAGATTATGATATAATGCGCAAAATGCGCGCATGCGCCCTACTTAACCTGCATGGAAATGAAAGTATGGATGTGTGTCATGGATCTTTCATTCTCTATTCCTCATGCGATTATCATCACGAGAACACACACATTCCGCAGCATCCGCGTGGTCGGATCCGCGCGCGCGCGCCGGTACTCACTCCGCGTATCCGGCGGTCCAGGGCAGCTTCATCTCCTTGAGGATGAGGATGGGTCTGGAGATGTGATCCGCCGAGCACTCCACCTCGTCCGGCGACAGCGCGAGGAAATCCGGCCTGCTGTACTGGAACCGGGTCGGCAGGTCCGGGTGGCTCTCGTGCCCGCTGGAACCCGAAGCCATGATGCCGCCGATGATGTTGGAGACGGCGGACCGCACGCGTGTCATCATCATGATGATGTTGGGTGGTGATGATGATGATGGTGGTGGTGATGATGATGGTGGTGGTGCACGCGCACTGAACGCTGGTGCTCAAACGCAGCGCACCTTCAGTAACCGGACGGAACTGAACCCTGGATGACGTCATTGTCATTGGCGACTTTGACCCTGACATTTATTTTGCTTCCTTATTATCTGATGTACGTTTAAAAAAAAATTGAATTGCCCTTTCACGTTCCTTTTCTGTCTCCATCAAAAATAAGTATTTACTATCATGTTTTTTTAGACATCGTACCATGGTTTTCTTGGAGTACCATACAAATACCACCACTGTACCATGGTAAATCCCAGCGAAAGGTATAATTGTTGCAAAAAATGCATAATTATGCAACTTACCCTTACCATATAGTCAATATTATTCAGTACTTACATTGTAACAATGACAACTTAAAGGTGCAGCGGCATCTAGCGGTGAGGTTGTGAATTGCAATCACCCACCACTCACCCCTCCCTTTCGAAGCACATAGAGAAGCTACGGTGGCCGACACAAGTCAAACATGTCGTCGTCTGAGACAGCAGGGAGTAGCTAGCGCTCTGTAGAGAAGTTTGTCCATTTAGGGCTACTGTAGAAACATGACTGCGCAAAATGGCAGCTTCACTGTAAGGGACCCGCGGTGTATGCAGATAGAAATAGCTAATTCTAAGGTAATAAAAACATAACGGTTCATTATGTAAAGTCTTTCTTTATACACCACTGAAAACATAGTTATGTATCTTATATTGCATTTCTGTCAATAGATCCTCATAAATACTACACACTGCACCTTTAAAATCAAGTGCTATTTTCCCCCCCATAAATTCAGTTAATATCAGTTCAACCATCAACAAAACAAATAGAGTATAATTTCAATATTTTAAGTATCAGATAACTTTTAATTATCAGTATAGTGGATAATTTTTAATATTTAAGTGTTGATCTTGTCTTAAATATTATTTGTCCCAGACTGTGTCAGCAAATATTTAAAAAGTTATGATTTATGCATTCAGCATGCATATCAGACTTTGAAAAGTGCTTTATCTCTCCAACTTTAGTATTGTGTGTTCAATGCTGAACTGTTTAAACAACATCACACTCAACAACTGTTTCAATAATCCCAGGGGATTATGGGATTTGTGTGGAATCACTGGGAATATATGCCATCTGTTATAGTTGTTATCTGGCTAATATGAATCACAAATCAGCCTGTAATCCACCTCAACAACCAAAGCCATACAGATAATGAAAAGAATAGTTCCTCTGATGAAAAAAAAAGAAAAAGTAGCGCTGTTTACTCACGCTGGAGTTGTTCAAATATGGCGTTTTCAAAAAAAAAAAAGAAAGAAAAAAAGACGGCCTGTGCACAATATTTTGGATAAATAAAAAATAAATGTCTCAGAGTGGCCGCTAGATGTCAGTGTTTCTTAAGAACAAATGGCTCTCAGCGTGTGTATTTATTTACTGCTGCCTGTATCATTCTTTCTGGCTGTTTTGAATGGATTTATGTTTAGATTATTTTTTCTCAAGGAAGCATATCTCTCTCAACTAATGCTGTAAACATACAGGGAAATCTGTCCATATATCATCAGACTCTTATTTCAATGCAGTAATACTAGAGTCTGCTGTGTACAGTTTATCTGAATCAGATTATGACATAATGCGCAAAATGCGCGCATGCGCCCTACTTAACCTGCGTGGAAATGAAAGTATGGATGTGTCATGGATCTTTCATTCTCTATTCCTCATGCGATTATCATCACGAGAACACACACATTCCGCAGCATCCGCGTGGTCGACTGTACTGTCAGTTTATATTATTATTTAAGGTTAAAATTAACAACTAATTTTTATACAACTAACTTTTTCCCCGCCAGTGTTTTTTTTAAAAGTTGTCAGCAACCGCCAGCATTATTTTCACAAAAGTTGTGGCCCCAGAATATGTTGTTGTATGAATATCTGAAAATGCAACATGTCAAAAGAAAAAACAGACCATCTGCTTTCATTCTAGCTTAAAGCGTTCCTTTTTATCAACACTTGAATGTGGGTAAGTTTCGTTAAAAAAGCACAATTTTTGAGCAAAAAGATGAGAAAATCGCGTTTTTGTCAAAGACTTCGTCCAAACGATGATCAAACCACAGATGGAGTAGATCGAGTCCATCAACACCCCAAAGCTTCACAGTCCTATAGCTTGTCCTAGGTCGACATTTCATTCAGTAACATTAGGCAGTTTTGATTTATATGCTGTTTATGATCGCGTTATTTTACACACGATAGCGCTCGTTTCATCTTCTTCGCCTGTGTTTTGATCTGGAGATTCTGTACTCTTTCAGAAGATGCATAATAGCGCCTCCTACCGTATAACAGTGAAAACACGGAAATTTACGTCAGTGGCGGGGAAAGATTTAATAATGCGGTTTTTAATATGTTTTATTAATATAAGAGTAAAATATAATAAAAATGTAATATAGTGTGTATATATAGTTAAATGCTTCTCTCTCTCTTTATTTTTCTAGCTAGCTAACATGCTATATGGTCATTTAATGGTTTATTTACGTTGTTCACAAGCTGTTTTATCCACATCTTTCCGCGGTTGAAACACTCATTAAACGATTACATGAGATATAATACATTTCAGTAAGCTGTACTGTATCTTTCAACATTCCTTCTGATGTTCATTCATGTTAATTTGGTGCTATAAATAAAGAGGAACAGATCGGTTCACCAGCCGTTTGAGGAGGAGCTACAGCGATCTGTTAAGCCACATTAAAAAGCGCCAAAACCGTATTTATTATTTGAATTTTGTAATAAAATGGACAGAATTTGAAAGCTGACACTTTGTTTCATATCAGCATGGTTCTCTCAAAGTTATGAACAAACGTTCTTCCAGTAACAATAATAGAACGTTTGTTCAAAGTTTATTTTCTTTAATAACGTTATCAAAACATTAGCAGAAAATTTTTATTTATTTATACACCATTCATGGAAAGATTTCTGAAACATTTCAGTTTGACGTTAGTCTGTTTTTTTAAACATTACTTTTTTCTAGACGGTTCAGAGAACATTCAAAAGTAACATTCCCATAACACAAAAAGAGAAATGAGAGAAAACATTTCCTTGATGCTCCCAATGTGTTCCATAAATGTTCACATAACCAAGAAAAACATTTAAAAAAAAAAACTGGTCGTTTTGAACTTTCTGAGAAATAACGTTTTCACAATGTAAACAACATGTTCATTTTGTCAACTACAATTGATTTTTATGTTAAATTTGATATTGAATAACCAATGACAGACAAGACAGAATCCCAGAGATTCATCTGATATGAAGTGAAATTAATATATTCAATTGGCCATATTTTAACATACCGTAATAGCAACATCGAATGAATCAAATTAAACGATTTCACTCAATTTGCCCATATATGTGTAAAATGTACATCTACCTCATGGAATTATTAAATAACAACCCATGTTAAATTAAAAAATAACAACACTAATAACCACTCGGGTCCTTCTGTGCCAGATCAATTATTCACTTCATGTTACTCCACAAATACCTCATTAAAGTCCCACTCCCAATGAATTCAAAATTGTGTTTTTTGGCTTTTAGTATGATTATGTAACCTTACAAGCTCCAAAACAATGACATAATTCACATTTAGAAGGGGATATAGGGGATAGGGAACGATTCAGACAGTGCACTATATAGGGGATAGGGAACGATTCAGACAGTGCACTATATAAGGGATAGGGAACGATCAGACAGTGCACTATATAGGGGATAGGGAACGATTCAGACAGTGCACTATATAGGGGATAGGGAACGATTCAGACAGTGGAAATATGCTTTCCATTGGGGCGAATGAAGTCTGGTTTCACGTTAGCATCACATGAACGGCCGCAGAGACACGATAACACAGACCGGATCATGTGATCGAGTCGCCACAGACCAGAAAACGTATCGGACCTGTTTGAATTCTGCACAGAATGATATTTTAAAGCGATATGGAGGAGATTAGGAGGAGAAACGGTTAGCTATTAGGAGGAAACTGAGCTGTGATATAAACTAAACGCTATTGGCTGTTTTAAAAAAGGGGAGGAGCTGTTCGATATGTCCTGCCCTGTCTTCCCGTTTTGAGTGGAAATTACATCAACACATTGAATAATTCTATGCATTTCAAGGCACTTCAGAAGGCCACAAAAACACAGATCTCTAAATTAGATCAATTAACCTCAAAAATCGTATGTTGATATTTGGACAAAATGAAATTAAGAAGATAATCCTAAATAATAAAAAATCCTTAATTCTTTCCAGATGACTGATCCAAGACCGGCATCACAAAACCAGCTCCCCTGAGATCAGGACAAACCTCCATCAGTATCTTATGAGACACCGGGTCAGTAAGCATGAGGATTCAAGACCATCTCAAAGACTGGCATTTCTCCAATCTAATTGGTTTGGAAAGGTCAGGCGTGTTGTTTAGTGATGTTTTGACGTGTTTGCAGTTTGCACAGTGCTGGTTTTGATGTGGAAGTCACAGACACCGGCATTTCTGCCAGTTTATTAAGACACAGACTCAAGGGTAAATGTCATTACAACAACAAACGAGATGTTTTAATATGATGGTTTGCACTGAAGTCTGAGGAGGGAATTCTCTAATGAAATGCACGCACTGCTGATGTGGTTTATTTGCATGCGTTATTTAAGCAGTTATTTAATGCAAATCGGTTAATGCTGCAAACCTACCTGTTCATGCAATCTGAAGGGAACAACCTGCATTGAAATCACATATAAACAAGCATGCAAATGTGAAAGTTACTGCTGCAATGATGAACATATCTACAAACCTGCCGTTTAAATAAGCGTTCAGCATGATTTATGCAAGTGGTAATAGCGTCATGTTTATCATTTGTGAATACAGCACGTTCTAAAATGAGCCTCATTTACATATAAAGTACTTTTTGTGCTGAAACAAATGACTTAATTTAGGTTTCCATGGCACGCACTATACACTGGTCACAACATTATGACCACTGACAGGTGAAGTGAATAACACTAATTATCTCTTCATCACGGCACCTGTTAGTGGGTGGGATATATTAGGCAGCAAGTGAACATTTTGTCCTCAAAGTTGATGTGTTAGAAGCAGGAAAAATTGGCAAGGGCCAAATTGCGATGGCTAGACGACTGGGTCAGAGCATTTCCAAAACTGCAGCTCTTGTGGGGTGTTCCCGGTCTGCAGTGGTCAGTATCTATCAAAAGTGGTCCAAGGAAGGAACAGTGGTGAACTGGCAACAGGGTCATGGGTGGCCAAGGCTCATTGATGCACGTGGGGAGCGAAGGCTGGCTCGTGTGGTCCGATCAAACAGACGAGCTACTGTGGCTCAAATTGCTCAAGAAGTTATTGCTGGTTCTGATAGAAAGGTGTCAGAATACACAGTGCATCGCAGTTTGTTGCATTTGGGGCTGCATAGCCGCAGACCAGTCAGGGTGCCCATGCTGACCCCTGTCCACCATCGAAAGCGGCAACAGTGGGCACGTGAGCATCAGAACTGGACCACGGAGCAATGGAAGAATGTGGCCTGGTCTGATGAATCACGTTTTCTTTTACATCACGTGGATGGCCGGGTGCGTGTGCGTCGCTTACCTGGGGAACACATGGCACCAGGATGCACTATGGGAAGAAGGCAAGCTGGCAGAGGCAGTGATGCTTTGGGAAATGTTCTGCTGGGAAACCTTGGGTCCTGCCATCCATGTGGATGTTACTTTGACACGTACCACCTACCTAAGCATTGTTGCAGACCATGTACACCCTTTCATGGAAACGGTATTCCCTGGTGGCTGTGGCCTCTTTCAGCAGGATAATGCGCCCTGACACAAAGCAAATTCCCCAGATCTCAATCCAATCGAGCATCTGTGGGATGTGCTGAACAAACAAGTCCGATCCATGGAGGCCCCACCTCGCAACTTACAGGACTTAAAGGATCTGCTGCTAACATCTTGGTGCCAGATACCACAGCACACCTTCAGGGGTCTAGTGGAGTCCATGCCTCGGCGGGTCAGGGCTGTTTTGGCAGCAAAAGGGGGATCAACACAATATTAGGTCATAATCTTATGCCTGATCGGTGTACCTCTAAAACAGTATGTGACAAAAGAAGTATGTCCGAATTCACAGTACTCATAAAAGAGTAGGTAAAAACGACACCACAGTCACGTGACTTCCAACTTCACCACCATTTAGTCTTTATACAAAAACATTCTCCTGTTTGTTTTGCAAGATTAATGAAGATGAAATAATAAAAAAGTTGGGATTTGAACTCATGTTTACTTTCACACTAAATAAAAACTGTCCCTCTACACAAAACCTATCTTAAATTTACCTAAAGAACTAGTTAGCTAAACAGTAAGAATATGTGCATGAAGGCCTTGCATGTATAAATATGAGGAATATCGAATGTATTTTTTCTCCAGTTTATCATATATCTGCTGACCTGCTCAGGTCAATTGCACACATTCTCTCAGAAGCAGCTTTTGTTGTGTAAAAGTATACAATATGATAAAGACAAATGTGTTTGTGTTCCACTATAGAATGGGACTGTTATTGTAGTCAGCACTGAATTCTGGGAAATGCTCATTTATCACACTGGGACATCCGTTTAACGTACACAAAGAAGAAATGTATGATTCCGACTTCCCTCCTGTCAATCAATCACTCTACGACTGTAACGACCTTCTCAATTGAACATTCCGAACATGGCTGCTTAATGAGCGTTTCCCACGGCAACAGCGGGAGAAGAATAACAAAAGGCCTGTTGTTATGAAATGGGAGTTCATAATGAGCAGCAGAGGGGAGGGAACTTTGGGAAAGACTTTGAAATGGGCTTCAACTTCTTAGTCTGTAACCTGAAAACATAAGGAGTTAACTTATGTAACTTATGAAATTTATTCTGGCTAATAACCACATAGACTGGAAGAGACCACTGCTACGTGGTTTCTAGGGCAATGCTTTGCACTGGGTGGTTGCTAGGGTGTTGCTATGGGCTATAATTGATAATTTTTTTTAGTGATTTTTATTGTGTTGCTTGAGTGTTCTGGGTGGTTGCTAGGGCTTTAGTGTTCTGGGTGTTTTTCTGTGTTGATAAGGTGCTCTGCCTGGTTGTTAGGGTGTTGCAATGTGCTTGATAAAGTGTTCTGGGTGGTTGCTAGGGCGTTGCAAAGGTGTTCTGAGTGGTTGCTAGGGTGTTGCTATGCACTTTCTAAGATGTTCTGGGTGGTTTGTATTGTGTTTATAATGTTTTCTGGATGGCTGCTAGGGTGTTGCTATGTGCTTGTTAAAGTGTTCTGGGTGGTTCCTAGGGTGTTGCTATGCAGTTTCTAAGGTGTTCTGGGTGGTTTCTAGGGTGTTGCTATGCACTCTCTAAGATGTTCTGTGTGGTTTGTATTGTGTTGATAAGGTTTTCTGATTGGCTGCTAGGGTGCTGCTGTGCGCTTGTTAAAGTGTTATGGGTTTGTCATCTGCTAAAGTGGTCTGGGTGGTTGTTAGGGCATTGCTATGCATTTGCTAAAGTTTTCTGGGTGTTTTTACTGTGTTGATAAGGTGCTCTGGATGGTTGTTAGGGTGTTGCTATGTGCTTGATAAAGTGTTCAGGGTGGTTTCTAGGGTGTTGCTATGCACTTTCTAAGATGTTCTGGTGGTTTCTGGGTGGATGTTCTGGGTGGTTTGTTGATAAGGTTTTCTGAACAGCTTCTAGGGTGTTACTATGTGCTTACTAAAGTGTTCTGGGTGATTGCTAGGGTGTTGCTATGCAATTGCTAAAGTGTTCTGGGTGGTTGCTAGGGCATTGCAATGCATTTGTGGAGGTGTTTTATTGGGTGTTTTCTGCTGTGTTGATAAGGTGCTCTGGATGTTTTTTAGAGTGTTGCTATGTGCTTGATAAATTGTTCTAGATGGTTACTAGGGAATTGCTATGCACTTGTTTAGGTGTTCTGAGTGGTTTCTAGGGTGTTGCTATGCACTTTCTAAGATGTTTTGGGTGGTTTGTATTGTGTTGATAGGGTTTTCTGGATGGTTGCTAGGTCATTATAATGCGCTTTTTAAGGCGTCCTGGGTTGCTATGCAGTTGCTAAGGTGCTCTGGGTGGTTGCTAGGGCATTTCTAAAGTTTTCTGGGTGCTTGGTAAGTGGATGGTTAGGAATACATTTTACAGTTCTAATAAATTACACAACAAAAAGTGACATAAACCTTCAGGACTTCTCTGGGATCATTGTGCCATAAACAAGTGAAAATCAAAAGCTTAATGTCCCAAACGCATCACTGAGCTCAGAACATCTACAGATGAGTTCAAGAGGAACAGAAATATTTTCCACAACAACATGAATCGCTGGAAAGGATGGTGGTTACAAAAGCTTTGATGCTTGTGTAAGCGTCGACTCTTGTGTAACGTCGGTCCGTATACAATGGAGGTGTCTCCTGATCGCTTAATATTCACTAACAGCTGGAGTTCATATTATGGGAATACAGAGCCCTGGGTTTGTGTCAGATAGTGGGATTGTGATTCAATTACACTGGTTTGACCTTGTTTTGGGATTTCATGCTCCTTGTCATGTAAAGTTAACATCTCTGAGAGAATCTACTCCTATAACGTCACATTCAGAACAGCACATTAGACTTTTGTGGTTTAATAGTTATAAATGAAGATATAGTGCCTGACTTCAGTCAATCCCAGAACTCAGATTGAGATCTATACATGCAGGATACTGGAACGGCCACATCAGACAAACTCATCTGGAAAGAACAAATGGAAAGGAGTCTGTTCAATTGAACAGATGAAGCAATTAATCTCCATCAAGACAAGACAGAAACCCAGTATCCAAAATCCAGATGTGCATTTAAAGGGTAGGGCTGGGAATCGATTCCAAGGCGTTGGGAATGAAGAGTCGATTCCAACGTTTGGAATCGATTCCATCGAGGGGAATCGACTCCTCTTTAAGAGCCCTTTTCAGTTCTACAGATCGAGTTTAGCATTCAATTGTCTCTCGCTCACTAATAATGATTGGAAGTCCATTTAATTTCTGCAAAAGGTTCTTTCGGACAGTTAGTTTCAATGAACCAGTTAAAAATAAAACAGTTCAGCGGTTCTTTTGTGTCATTGCGTAATGATGTCACTAGAACGTAATTCTAACAACTTAATTGTATGGTATGCCATGTTGAAACATTCAAATAAAGCCATATGTGAACGCATATCGCTGATTATTATCCTACCTTTCATTCACTTAGGTTAATGGTGTTTATTGTCATTGTCTCCTTCTGTGATCTTGCATCGTGGACAAGTTTACTACATTTTACACCCAAAAACTCCAAAATTTTAGTTTAAATCGTGAAACGGTTATGTTGTCCACAACGGTAGGTTTTGAGCGCTGCTTGGTCTACGATAACAGATGCAGATGTGAGGGTCTTATTTTCATTTGAAATAAAATGCTGTTTTTTTTCTTTCTATAATCCAATGATAATTCTGAAAGAAAATGCGCCTAGAGTACAGATTTATGACCAAGAGCCTACTGTTGCTATAGTAACGAACGCAACTTCCTCGCGCATCTAATTGACAGAAAAACTGTGCACTCTTATATCATTGTTTTTGTTAATATTGTGGTTATTTTGCCTTGTACATTCTGTGCAAAAGCACTTAAGTAAACTTTGTCATTTAACTTAACTGTGCACATGCATTTTAGACATGTCATGTAGTTTTAACCATGCAATAAATGCACATCCTTGAATAATGTGCTATCCTGTTTATTTATTAAATCGCATTTACTGCTGGGCTATATGGGCCATTTCAGGAGCATCCATAATTACAATTTAAAATCAGAGTAATCAAAATGTATCTTCATTTTACAAATAAAGCTTTAGAGAAGGATACTTTCTACAAGACAGTTCATCAAGACAATCTTTGAAGTTGAGAAAGCCAGACCAGAAAGTTTGAAAGGTTTGAAGTTTGAAGGTTTTCAGTTTGAGTGTTTTGAAGGCAATACAGACAGACAGACAAATTTTGTTTTATGTGTTGCTAACATTTTTCTAACATGAATTAGCACATTGCTAGCATGATTTACAATGTTGCTAGCATTATTTAACATATTGTTAGCATGAATTAGCACATTGCTAGCAAGTTGCTAGTGTGATTTAACATGTTGCTAGCATGATTTAGCACATTGCTAGCATGATTTAGCACGTTGCTAACATAAATGAGCACATTGCTAGCATGATTTAGCACACATTGCAACATGTTGCTAGCATGAATTAACATGTTAACATGATTTAGCATTTTGTTAACATGATTTAACATGCTAGCACGTTAAATCATGTTTTTAACATGATTTTGTGATTTAACATTTAGCATGATTTAACATTTTGCTAGCATTATTTAACACATTGCTAACATGATTTACCATGTTGTTAGCATGATTTAACACATTGCTAACATCTTGTCAGCATTATTTAACATGTTACTAGCATTATTTACCACATTGTTAGCGTGAATTAACACATTGCTAGCATGATTTAACATGTTGCTAACATGATTTAACACATTGCTAGCAAGATTTAACATTACTAGCATGTTGTTAGCATGATTAACATGTTAACATGATTTAACTTGTTGCTAACATGATTTAGCATTGTTCCTAGCATGATTTAACATGTTGCTAGCATGATTTAGCACATTGCTAACATGATTTACCACATTGCTAGCATGATTTAACATGTTGCTAGCATTATTTACCACGTTGCTAGCATTAATTAGCACATTGCTAACATGATTTAACATGTTGCTAGCATGATTTATCATATTGCTAACATTATTTAACACATTGCTAGCATGTTTTAGCATTATAGGTGGATGGATGGATGGATGGATGGATGGATGGACAGATCAAAGGCTAGTGTGTGTCAGTTGACAGTGAAGAATAATAATGCGTTTAAATAGCATTTCGTTCCCAAGCCAGCTTAATTAACAACACTGAAATGTCTGAGTTTGATCAGAAAAGATTTTTGAATGTCTGATATACCCTTTTACAGAAATATTTTCTTGAATAACAACACAAGCGTAATCATTCATTATTAATAGCTAAAGAGTTCAGCATGTTTGGCAGAACAGGAACGACCTAAAAACTGTCAAACCGGCTAATCCTGAGAGGAAACGCCATGATCAGAATGACTTGTTTTGAAGTTCTAGGAAATTCCAGAAATGTGCTCGACGCGAGTTAGCAGAAATGCAGACGTGAATCCTCGGCCAGTGGACTGGAAGTGGATGATGGTCCTCTTAAAAATAACGGATGGTTGCATAAAGAACCTTCGACATCCACGGAACCTTTTAAATGCACAAAAGGTTCTTTATACTGGAAAAAGATTCTTTAGAATTTTCAAATGTTCTTAAAACTAAGAAAAAATGAGCACTAAACAAAAACGCTTCACCTGCAAAATCATCAAGATATGTGGGTTATAAACATAGAGATGAGGTAAAATATGATCATGTTTTATGGCTCCTCTCAGCTTTCTGTTTCATGGTAACGTCTCCGATACAGCTTCAGCTTTAGGAACAAAGACTGTTCGTTATCAGAAAAGCACTGCAGGCTTTCTTTAGCTGGAATGAACCGAGAGAAAACCAGACCTGTGCGGTTTCATTACATCTAATCGTTCAGCAGCAGGACGACAAATAAGAGAACATGAGAAATTATAGCCGCAGGAAATATTAATTGGACCCTGGTTTGCTTTGATACCTTGAAGACAGAGTGTTTGACAACCCCAGAGAACCTTAAATAACCCTGCTGAGGAAAACACACTGATTAAACCGGCCTTGGGCACCCTGCTGTTTTTCACTAGTCAGGACTGATGTGTACTTGTTAGTTTCAGCCTCACAGTCCAATCACTAAAGAGCATAAATTTTTCAATTTGGAAAACTCTAATCTGACTGGCTGTATGCAACTTCTGGCAGGTTTTGTTATCAGACGGCACTTTTGAGGAAAAACAAATCGATGGATTTGCCATAGTTTTACAGGTTAACCCTCTGGTGCAGTTCGGTCATTTTTGACAAAAAAAAGTTTTTTATTTAATCGGAATGGTACGAAAAGGTTTTGGCATTTGCTGTGTGAACACAATAAGAAAAAACATGGACATGATTCGAAAAGATTAAATGGTCCTGAAAAAAATTGTCTCACTTGTATTGTTCGCGGCCAAAAATGAGCGTATTGGAAACGAATGGGAATCGCGTTTGGTACTGCGGCCAAACAAAATCTGACTGAAAGCTAATTTTTTGAGATATCAACCTCAAATTTGGAAAACAGCTTGTTTTATATATTTGTAAATATATATTTCATATCAAATTTAAAGGCATTGTTTTATTGTTATATTCCTGTGGTGCACTTATAATGTTAGTATGATTTTTACATAAAAAATTGTCATCTTTTAGAAATAAAAGGCATTTTCATACCCTGATTTTAGCCTCTGATTTGAATGCTCTGTTTGAAGGGGTGTGTCTGCTGTGAGACTTCAGTGTAAACGCCCACTGCTGTGAGACTTCAGTGTAAACGCCCACTGCTGTGATTGGCTGCTGTGAGACTTCAGTGTAAACGCCCACTGCTGTGATTGGGCTGCTGCGAGACTTCAGTGTAAACGCCCACTGCTGTGATTGGCTGCTGTGAGACTTCAGTGTAAACGCCCACTGCTCTGATTGGCTGCTGTGAGACTTCAGTGTAAACAGCCACTGCTTTGATTGGCTGCTGTGAGACTTTAGTGTAAACGCCCACTGCTGTGATTGGCTGCTGCGAGACTTCAGTGTAAACGCCCACTGCTGTGATTGGCTGCTGCGAGACGTCAGTGTAAACGCCCACTGCTGCGATTGACTGCTGTGAGACGTCAGTGTAAACGCCCACTGCTGCGATTGGCTGCTGGGAGACTTCAGTGTAAACGCCCACTGCTCTGATTGGCTGCTGTGAGACTTCAGTATAAACGCCCACTGCTCTGATTGGCTGCTGTGAGACTTCAGGGTAAACGCCCACTGCTGTGATTGGCTGCTGTGAGACTTCAGGGTAAACGCCCACTGCTTTGTGTACGACAAAACATCATCTAAACCACTATAAACCTACTTGTTTTTATTTTTCAGCAGGGAAGACTACATGGAAATGATTATGAACACACAATGTGGTCTTAGTTTTCACGTCGCATCTCTTCAACATCGTCCCTCAGACACGAAACAACTTACACGAGTTACATGAAGCACGATCCGGCATCATTTGTTCCGCTGGTGTTCCCGGTTCACGGCTATGTCTGGAATACATTAAGGTCAAAGGTGGCAGGAGAGAATGTTAAACATGTGAGTCTGATGTGAGAAGCTTGGGAGACTGTAACTCTTTTACACACATACATACACACACACACACACACACACACAGAGAGAGAGAGAGCGCAGCTGTCTCGTCTCTGGACTCATGGACTGGAAAGGAGAAAAGTTGGTTAATTCAGGGGAGAGAACATTCATCCTTACAGGAAACAAACAGGAAACTCTCAAGCTATTATGGGATGTTTGGAAAGGATCCTAGTAGGCAATTTGCATTGTGATGAAGAGTCTGGTGTTGCATTTGCACAAACACTTTTTATGAAGAAGAAACATTATAGAGTCATTAGTCCACTTTTTGTTTTTCATTACGTGCTCGTAATGGAGAAGAAGTTGATCTTTCATCAAACTACCAACACTGGAACAATATCTTTCGGTTAATCAGTGGGTTGCTTTCTGAAAGCATTTCAGTCAATAAAAAACAAATAAAAAGTTAAACTTGCAGCTGTGCATGTGGTATAAAGTTGCATTTGAATGGCAGGCGGTCATGAAGAGGACTAGAAACGGCTCGGTTGCTAAAACACATTTGTCCACAGATCCAGAACTAATATTTCTCGAAGGTTTGATTTATTGGATTTGGCACATGGATACATTGAGACATTTGTGAAAGGTGCAACACATTTAAAGTTGGCAGTGAACAATTCTGACTTCAACAAAACATATCTGATTTCATGAAGATATTATATTATAGCTGTGCATTTATTTATATCTTTAATATATATATAAACAGCTGGAATATCGTAGCATATGTACATTAAAACACCTGAAAAGAGTCTTAAACCTGACAAATAACCAGTAAAGACATGCTTGGCCATGTGAAAACATTCATTTATAAGACAGATCTAATACGGTTCATGCCCTGAAGGTTTCATTCCGCCCCGTGACAGCCAAAGTGACATTAATATTTCATAAAGCAGAGCGTTTCCTGTGTTTTATTTAGTGCAACATTCATTTATTTTCTGGAAACGCTATATTATATCCCCAGCCCTGTGTGAAATCCACACGCTCGCTCTGGGTTTGTCCCTGGCAGCAGGTGTCTGGTTACTTTGGCACGAGGGTAGCGTAATCAGGGCCAAAATACATCCAGAGCCAGGCTTAAGTAGACGCTTATCGCAGGAAATGCCTCGCAGGACTCATTGTGCCGCAGTCCCTAAAGAGATTTACTGCGTTTTCCATGTTCCCACTGTTTCCATAATAGACAAAGATCTATATAAGCAACACAGTGTGAGAGGTTGTAGATATTGCGAGTTGTTAAGCTTGACATGCGGCGGTGTGAATATATTCGCAATATACTGTAACACAACCTCAAGTGTCTTTTGTAAGATGCGATAAACAACCATTTTAAATAAAAATTACATTGGTGAGTTCTTGAAAGAGTCTCTTCTGCTCACCAAAGCTGCATTTATTTGATCAAAAATACAGTAAAAATTCTGAAATATTATTACAATTTAAAATAAGTGTTTTCTATGTAAATATATAGTAAAATGTAATTTAGATCAAAGCTGAATTTTCAGCATCATTACTCCAGTCTTCAGTGTCACATGATCCTTCAGAAATCATTCTAATATGATGATTTGCTGCTTATTTATGATTATTAACAATGTTGAAAACTGTTGTGCTGCTTCAGATTTTTGTGTAAAAGGTGATACTTTAAATTCTTCGATTCTTTGATGAATAGAACGTTCTAAAAGAACAGCATTTATTTGAAATAGAATCTTTTGTAACACATACATACATACATATATATATATATATATATATATATATACACACACACATATATATACATATATATATACATATACATATATATATATATATATTTATACACACACACAATTTTAAATCAATTTTAAATGAAAATGACACTGTGTAATATAATTCATATTTAATATAATTGTAATAACAGTTCCGCTCCTGGATGCTGATTGGCCAATACAGTGACCGTAGAATCTGATTGGATGATGCATGTTCTAAAATGTTGATACACTGTTCCATTCTACGTATTTTTTTGTTTGAATGGTAGTGTATCACAGTTTCAATATCACAAATATGAATCATCATATTAGAATGATTTCTGAAGGATCATGTGCCACTGAAGACTGGAGTAATGATGCTGAAAATTCAGCTTTGATCACAGGAATAAATTACACTTTACTATATATTCACACAGAAAACAGCTGTTTTACATTGTAATAATATTTCAGAATTTTTTCTGTACTTTTGATCAAATAAAAGCAGCCTTGATGAGCAGAAGAGACTCTTTCAAAAACATTAAACAATCTTAATTATTCCAAACTTCTCTCTGACGACAGCAATGAATTGCGGAGAAAAAGATTTCAGAAGAGATCTTAAATGATCCGAGCTGCTCTCCATATGCACTCCACAGCTCTGTACTCTTACTGGATGACTGTTTTTAGTTTTCAGAGAAACATTTGGAGCTTAAATGAAACAGAATGACCTCTCCTGAGCTTGTGTGTTTTCACTCATCCAGAGCTCGGCCCGTCGTCCCACTGCGAGAGTCTCACCAAAGTGCCGACCAATAAAGTCACATTCCCAGGGGCCGCTTGCGTCACGTCCCGGCCGGAGCCGACCTGTCAGATTTGGGGGAGTGATCGAGCTCTTTCCAGGTGCCAGAGCTGCATGTGGGGCTCCGGTTGGTGATTTTGGTGAGCAGCGTGGTCCTCCGTAAGCTGCTGTCCGAGTCCTCTTTCCTGAAGCTCTGCTGGATTTGAAGGCAGCAGGGGAAGCAGTGCGTGAAGTCGTGCAGGAGGTGTCCGCTGAAAACCATGTAGATCCACGGGTTACAGCAGCTGTTCAGACTGGCGAGCAGCGCAGACAGAGTCACGGCCGTGTTCTCGGAGTCTAGACAGAGAGGAAACACACATCAACAATACCCTTAATACACCAATGTACAGTAAATAGTGCCTTTTAAAGTTGAAAATACTCCTTTCCACAAGTAACACAGTTGATTAGTCTCACTGTTGCAACATAGAAATGGCAATTAATATACAATGTAACACTGTATCAACATTTTAGCATCATCCAATCAGATTCTAAAGTCACTGTATTGGCCAATCAGCATCCAGGAGCGGAACTAATAAAATAATTATATTAGTGTCATTTTCATTTTTCAAGAGACAGAGATCTGCAGATTTAAAACTGTAAGTACTGTAAAAATTTTGAAATATTATTACAATTTAAAATAAGTGTTTTCTATGTGAATATATAGTAAAATGTAATTCATTCCTGTGATCAAAGCTGAATTTTTAGCATCATTCTAATATGCTGATTCATATTTTTGTGGAAACCATGATAGACTACCATTAAAAAAAATACTTAGAATGTAACTCTGTATCAACATTTTAGAACATGCATCATCCAATCAGATTCTAACGTCACTGTTTTGGCCAATCAGCATCCAGGAGCGGAACTATATGCTTTATTACAGTGTCATTTTCATTTTTCAAGAGTCAAAGAGATCTGCAGATTTAAAATTGTAAGTACTGTACAAAATTTTGAAATATTATTAACATTTAAAATGTGTTTTCTATGTGAGTGCATGTTAAAGTGTAATTTATTCCTGTGATCAAAGCTGAATTTTCAGCATCATTACTCCAGTCTTCAGTGTCACATGATCCTTCAGAAATCATTCTAATATGCTGCTTCATATTTCTGTGGAAACCATGATACACTACCATTCAAACAAAAAAAAATATGTATGTAACAACAACAACAACAACAACATTTTAGAACATGCATCATCCAATCAGATTCTACAGTCACTGTATTGGCCAATCAGCATCCAGGAGCGGAACTGTATGCTTTATAAAATAATTATATTACACAATGTCACTTTAATTTTTCAAGAGTAAAAGAGATCTGCAGATTTAAAATTCTTAACCAGATGTTATGCCTAATGTGTTACCAAATATTAGTAAAAAATAAATATCACTAAACTAATAACTAATTTGTTTCGATTGAAGCAATTTGTTGAAAATGGGGTGAAATTGGGTTATATAAACATCCCATAACCTCATCTGGAATGACAGATTTACACATCATAAACCCTCTGCTGATGTTCCGCTTGAACGCTCTATTCTGATCTCATGACTTCATTTCTCAATGATCTTAATAAGCATATCAGAGAGACTATATTTAACACATTATCACTTCTTTCCAGTTGCAGCCTTTTGTTGCACATTTAAGTTAAACTTCACAAAGCTGCTGTGCTTTTAAAGGCACTGGCACAAATGTTATTATATTAAAACAATAAACTTTTATTAAGATTTTAGGTTAACATTTATTTAAATGTGTAGGGGACATTTTTATTGTTACCACATTCATGCCCCATGATTACAGTGTTTTCTATTATATAATTCTATACAGAAAATAAATTATTCTGAAAAGAGATAGTTGCTGCCTTCAATTTTTAAATACAATCAACGTGGATGTTTAAGTCATATCAACTTAAATGACATTAAACTGACCTAAGAAAATGAGTTGAATCTTGTATAACTTATAAAAAAAAGTTGTCAATTGCTTATTTTGATGAGTTAAAGCAATGTAAAAACACATGTTGTCATAACTTATTGATCATAACATGTTTTACAGTGTGTGTTTATCTGACTACAAAAATATATTAGTAACACTAAAGTTATAGTATTAATATATATATGCGTTCAGCGTTATATTTAATGTCATATCAGCTAGAAATATAAGATAATTGCACATTTTCACTTTGTACAGAGTGCAATCCA
>CM077191.1:10201362-10206362 GCA_039654105.1 Coreius guichenoti
GATGGATGGATGGATAGTGACAGATATGGATGGATGGATGGATGGATGGATGGATAGTGAGAGATATGGATGGATGGATGGATGGATGGATGGATAGATGGATGGATGGATAGTGAGAGATATGGATGGATGGATGGATAGTGAGAGATGATGGATGGATGGATGGATGGATAGTGGGATGGATAGTGAGAGATATGGATGGATGGATGGATGGATGGATGGATAGTCAGAGATATGGATGGATGGATGGATGGATGGATAGTGAGAGATATGGATGGATGGATGGATGGATGGATAGTGAGAGATATGGATGGATGGATGGATGGATGGATAGTGAGAGATATGGATGGATGGATGGATGGATAGATATATAAACAGTAAGAAATATGGATGGATGGATGGATGGATGGATGGATAGATAGATAGTGAGAGATATGGATGGATGGATGGATGGATGGATCGATAGTGAGAGATATGGATGGATGGATGGATGGATGGATAGTGAGAGATATGGATGGATGGATGGATGGATGGATAGTGAGAGATATGGATGGATGGATGGATGGATAGCGAGAGATATGGATAGATGGATGGATGGATGGATGGATGGATGGATGGATGGATAGTGAGAGATATGGATGGATGGATGGATAGTGAGAGATATGGATGGATGGATGGATGGATGGATGGATAGTGAGAGATATGGATGGATGGATGGATAGATAGTGAGAGATATGGATGGATGGATGGATGGATAGATAGTGAGAGATATGGATGGATGGATGGATGGATGGATATATAGATAGTGAGAGATATGGATGGATGGATGGATAGATAGATAGTGAGAGATATGGATGGATGGATGGATAGTGAGAGATATGGATGGACGGATGGATGGATGGATAGTGAGAGATATGGATGGATGATGGATGGATGGATAGTGAGAGATATGGATGGATGGATAGTGAGAGATATGGATGGATATATATATATGGATGGATGGATGGATGGATAGATAGTGAGAGATATGGATGGATGGATGGATGGATAGTGAGAGATATGGATGGATGGATGGATGGATAGTGAGAGATATGGATGGATGGATGGATAGTGAGAGGGATGGATGGATAGATAGTGAGAGATATGGATGGATAGATAGTAAGAGATATGGATGGATGGATGGATAGATAGATAGTGAGAGATATGGATGGATGGATAGTGAGAGAAATGGATGGATGGATAGTGAGAGATATGGATGGATGGATGGATGGACGGATAGATAGTGAGAGATATAGATGGATGATGGATGGATAGATAGATAGTGAGAGATATGGATGGATGATGGATGGATAGATAGATAGTGAGAGATATGGATAGATGATGGATGGATGGATAGATAGTGAGAGATATGGATGGATGGATGGATGGATAGATAGTGAGAGATATGGATGGATGGATAGTGAGAGATTTGGATGGATGGATAGTGAGAGATATGGATGGATGGATAGTGAGAGATATGGATGGATGATAGTGAGAGATATGGATGGTTGGATAGTGAGAGATATGGATGGATGATAGTGAGAGATATGGATGGTTGGATAGTGAGAGATATGGATGATGGATAGTGAGAGATATGGATGGATGGTGAGAGATATGGATGGATGGATAGTGAGAGATATGGATGGATGGATAGTGAGAGATATGGATGGATGGACGGATAGATAGTGAGAGATATAGATGGATGATGGATGGATAGATAGATAGTGAGAGATATGGATGGATGATGGATGGATAGATAGATAGTGAGAGATATGGATGGATGATGGATGGATGGATAGATAGATAGTGAGAGATATGGATGGATGATGGATGGATGGATAGATAGTGAGAGATATGGATGGATGGATAGTGAGAGATATGGATGGATGGATAGTGAGAGATATGGATGGATGGTGAGAGATATGGATGGATGGATAGTGAGAGATATGGATGGATAGATAGTAAGAGATATGGATGGATGGATGGATAGATAGTGAGAGATATGGATGGATGGATAGTGAGAGATATGGATGGATGGATGGATAGTGAGAGATATGGATGGATAGATAATAAGAGATATGGATGGATGGATGGATAGATAGTGAGAGATATGGATGGATGGATAGTGAGAGATATGGATGGATGGATGGATGGATAGTGGATGGATGGATAGTGAGAGAAATGGATGGATGGATAGTGAGAGATATGGATGGATGGATGGATGGACGGATAGATAGTGAGAGATATAGATGGATGATGGATGGATAGATAGTGAGAGATATGGATGGATGATGGATGGATAGATAGATAGTGAGAGATATGGATGGATAGATAGTGAGAGATATGGATGGATGGATGGATAGTGAGAGATATGGATGGATGGATAGTGAGAGATATGGATGGATGGATAGATAGTGAGAGATATGGATGGATAGTGAGAGATATGGATGGATGGATAGATAGATAGTGAGAGATATGGATGGATAGATAGTGAGAGATATGGATGGATGGATGGATGGATGGATAGATAGTGAGAGATATGGATGGATGGATAGATAGTGAGAGATATGGATGGATAGTGAGAGATTTGGATGGATGGATAGTGAGTGATATGGATGGATGGATAGTGAGAGATATGGATGGATGGATGGATAGTGAGAGATATGGATGATGGATAGTGAGAGATATGGATGGATGGTGAGAGATATGGATGGATGGATGGATAGTGAGAGATATGGATGGATGGATAGTGAGAGATATGGATGGATGGATGGATGGACGGATAGATAGTGAGAGATATAGATGGATGATGGATGGATAGATAGATAGTGAGAGATATGGATGGATGATAGATGATAGATAGATAGTGAGAGATATGGATGGATGATGGATGGATGGATAGATAGTGGGATGGATGGATAGTGAGAGATTGTGGATGGATAGTGAGACATATGGATGGATATATATATATATATATATATATATATATGGATGGATGGATGGATAGATAGTGAGAGATATGGATGGATGGATGGATAGATAGTGAGAGATATGGATGGATGGATGGATAGATAGTGAGAGATATGGATGGATGGATGGATGGATGGATAGATAGTGAGAGATATGGATGGATGGATAGATAGTGAGAGATATGGATGGATGGATGGATGGATGGATAGATAGTGAGAGATATGGATGGATGGATGGATGGATAGATAGTGAGAGATATGGATGGATGGATGGATGGATAGATAGTGAGAGATATGGATGGATGGATGGATGGATAGATAGTGAGAGATATGGATGGATGGATGGATGGATAGATAGTGAGAGATATGGATGGATGGATGGATGGATAGATAGTGAGAGATATGGATGGATGGATGGATGGATAGATAGTGAGAGATATGGATGGATGGATGGATGGATAGATAGTGAGAGATATGGATGGATGGATGGATGGATAGATAGTGAGAGATATGGATGGATGGATGGATGGATGGATAGTGAGAGATATGGATGGATGATGGATGGATGGATAGTGAGAGATATGGATGGATGGATAGTGAGAGATATGGATGGATATATATATATGGATGGATGGATGGATGGATAGATAGTGAGAGATATGGATGGATGGATGGATAGTGAGAGATATGGATGGATGGATGGATGGATAGTGAGAGATATGGATGGATGGATGGATAGTGAGAGGGATGGATGGATAGATAGTGAGAGATATGGATGGATAGATAGTAAGAGATATGGATGGATGGATGGATAGATAGATAGTGAGAGATATGGATGGATGGATAGTGAGAGAAATGGATGGATGGATAGTGAGAGATATGGATGGATGGATGGATGGACGGATAGATAGTGAGAGATATAGATGGATGATGGATGGATAGATAGATAGTGAGAGATATGGATGGATGATGGATGGATAGATAGATAGTGAGAGATATGGATAGATGATGGATGGATGGATAGATAGTGAGAGATATGGATGGATGGATGGATGGATAGATAGTGAGAGATATGGATGGATGGATAGTGAGAGATTTGGATGGATGGATAGTGAGAGATATGGATGGATGGATAGTGAGAGATATGGATGGATGGATAGTGAGAGATATGGATGGATGATAGTGAGAGATATGGATGGTTGGATAGTGAGAGATATGGATGGATGATAGTGAGAGATATGGATGGTTGGATAGTGAGAGATATGGATGATGGATAGTGAGAGATATGGATGGATGGTGAGAGATATGGATGGATGGATAGTGAGAGATATGGATGGATGGATAGTGAGAGATATGGATGGATGGACGGATAGATAGTGAGAGATATAGATGGATGATGGATGGATAGATAGATAGTGAGAGATATGGATGGATGATGGATGGATAGATAGATAGTGAGAGATATGGATGGATGATGGATGGATGGATAGATAGATAGTGAGAGATATGGATGGATGATGGATGGATGGATAGATAGTGAGAGATATGGATGGATGGATAGTGAGAGATATGGATGGATGGATAGTGAGAGATATGGATGGATGGTGAGAGATATGGATGGATGGATAGTGAGAGATATGGATGGATAGATAGTAAGAGATATGGATGGATGGATGGATAGATAGTGAGAGATATGGATGGATGGATAGTGAGAGATATGGATGGATGGATGGATAGTGAGAGATATGGATGGATAGATAATAAGAGATATGGATGGATGGATGGATAGATAGTGAGAGATATGGATGGATGGATAGTGAGAGATATGGATGGATGGATGGATGGATAGTGGATGGATGGATAGTGAGAGAAATGGATGGATGGATAGTGAGAGATATGGATGGATGGATGGATGGACGGATAGATAGTGAGAGATATAGATGGATGATGGATGGATAGATAGTGAGAGATATGGATGGATGATGGATGGAT
>CM077191.1:10211362-10216362 GCA_039654105.1 Coreius guichenoti
GGATAGTGAGAGATTTGGATGGATGGATAGTGAGAGATATGGATGGATGGATAGTGAGAGATATGGATGGATGATAGTGAGAGATATGGATGGTTGGATAGTGAGAGATATGGATGATGGATAGTGAGAGATATGGATGGATGGTGAGAGATATGGATGGATGGATAGTGAGAGATATGGATGGATGGATAGTGAGAGATATGGATGGATGGACGGATAGATAGTGAGAGATATAGATGGATGATGGATGGATAGATAGATAGTGAGAGATATGGATGGATGATGGATGGATAGATAGATAGTGAGAGATATGGATGGATGATGGATGGATGGATAGATAGATAGTGAGAGATATGGATGGATGATGGATGGATGGATAGATAGTGAGAGATATGGATGGATGGATAGTGAGAGATATGGATGGATGGATAGTGAGAGATATGGATGGATGGTGAGAGATATGGATGGATGGATAGTGAGAGATATGGATGGATAGATAATAAGAGATATGGATGGATGGATGGATAGTGAGAGATATGGATGGATGGATGGATAGTGAGAGATATGGATGGATAGATAATAAGAGATATGGATGGATGGATGGATAGATAGTGAGAGATATGGATGGATGGATAGTGAGAGATATGGATGGATGGATAGTGAGAGATATGGATGGATGGATAGTGAGAGATATGGATGGATGGTGAGAGATATGGATGGATGGATGGATGGATGGATGGACGGATAGATAGTGAGAGATATAGATGGATGATGGATGGATAGATAGTGAGAGATATGGATGGATGATGGATGGATAGATAGATAGTGAGAGATATGGATGGATAGATAGTGAGA
This sequence comes from Coreius guichenoti, assembly GCA_039654105.1. Taxonomy (NCBI): domain Eukaryota; kingdom Metazoa; phylum Chordata; class Actinopteri; order Cypriniformes; family Gobionidae; genus Coreius; species Coreius guichenoti. The sequence continues at coordinate 10,212,218 of CM077191.1, forward strand.
GATATGGATGGATGGATGGATAGTGAGAGATATGGATGGATGGATAGATAGTGAGAGATATGGATGGATAGTGAGAGATATGGATGGATGGATAGATAGATAGTGAGAGATATGGATGGATGGATAGATAGTGAGAGATATGGATGGATAGTGAGAGATTTGGATGGATGGATAGTGAGAGATATGGATGGATGGATAGTGAGAGATATGGATGATGGATAGTGAGAGATATGGATGGATGGTGAGAGATATGGATGGATGGATGGATAGTGAGAGATATGGATGGATGGATGGTGAGAGATATGGATGGATGGATAGTGAGAGATATGGATGGATGGATGGATGGACGGATAGATAGTGAGAGATATGGATGGATGATAGATGATAGATAGATAGTGAGAGATATGGATGGATGATGGATGGATGGATAGATAGTGGGATGGATGGATAGTGAGAGATTTGGATGGACGGATAGTGAAAGATATGGATGGATGGATAGTGAGATATATATATATATATATATATATATATATATATATATATATATATATATATATATATATATATATATATATATATATATATATATATATATATATATATATATATACACAAACCCGATTCCAAAAAAGTTGGGACACTGTACAAATTGTGAATAAAAACAGAATGCAATGATGTGGAAGTTTCAAATTTCAATATTTTATTCAGAATACAACATAGATGACATATCAAATGTTTAAACTGAGAAAATGTATCATTTTAAGGGAAAAATAAGTTGATTTTAAATTTCATGGCATCAACACATCTCAAAAAAGTTGGGACAAGGCCATGTTTACCACTGTGTGGCATCCCCTCTTCTTTTTATAACAGTCTGCAAACGTCTGGGGACTGAGGAGACAAGTTGCTCAAGTTTAGGAATAGGAATGTTGTCCCATTCTTGTCTAATACAGGCTTCTAGTTGCTCAACTGTCTTAGGTCTTCTTTGTCGCATCTTCCTCTTTATGATGCGCCAAATGTTTTCTATGGGTGAAAGATCTGGACTGCAGGCTGGCCATTTCAGTACCCGGATCCTTCTTCTACGCAGCCGTGATGTTGTAATTGATGCAGTATGTGGTCTGGCATTGTCATGTTGGAAAATGCAAGGTCTTCCCTGAAAGAGACGACGTCTGGATGGGAGCATATGTTGTTCTAGAACTTGGATATACCTTTCAGCATTGATGGTGCCTTTCCAGATGTGTAAGCTGCCCATGCCACATGCACTCATGCAACCCCATACCATCAGAGATGCAGGCTTCTGAACTGAGCGCTGATAACAACTTGGGTTGTCCTTGTCCTCTTTAGTCCGGATGACATGGCGTCCCAGTTTTCCAAAAAGAACTTCAAATTTTGATTCGTCTGACCACAGAACAGTTTTCCACTTTGCCACAGTCCATTTTAAATGAGCCTTGGCCCAGAGAAAACGCCTGCGCTTCTGGATCATGTTTAGATATGGCTTCTTTTTTGACCTATAGAGTTTTAGCCGGCAACGGCGAATGGCACGGTGGATTGTGTTCACCGACAATGTTTTCTGGAAGTATTCCTGAGCCCATGTTGTGATTTCCATTACAGTAGCATTCCTGTATGTGATGCAGTGCCGTCTAAGGGCCCGAGGATCACGGGCATCCAGTATGGTTTTCCGGCCTTGACCCTTACGCACAGAGATTGTTCCAGATTCTCTGAATCTTTGGATGATATTATGCACTGTAGATGATGATAACTTCAAACTCTTTGCAATTTTTCTCTGAGAAACTCCTTTCTGATATTGCTCCACTATTTTTCGCCGCAGCATTGAGGGAATTGGTGATCCTCTGCCCATCTTGACTTCTGAGAGACACTGCCACTCTGAGAGGCTCTTTTTATACCCAGTCATGTTGCCAATTGACCTAAGAAGTTGCAAATTGGTCCTCCAGCTGTTCCTTATATGTGCATTTAACTTTTCCAGCCTCTTATTGCTACCTGTCCTAACTTTTTTGGAATGTGTAGCTTGGAATGAGCCATTATTTGGCATGACATTTCAAAATGTCTCACTTTCAACATTTGACATGTTATCTATATTCTATTGTGAATAAAATATAAGTTTATGAGATTTGTAAATTATTGCATTCCTTTCTTATTCACAATTTGTACAGTGTCCCAACTTTTTTGGAATCGGGTTTGTATATATGGATGGATGGATGGATGGATGGATGATAGTGAGAGATATGGATGGATGGATGGATGGATGGATGATAGTGAGAGATATGGATGGATGGATGGATGGATGGATGATAGTGAGAGATATGGATGGATGGATGGATGGATGATAGTGAGAGATATGGATGGATGGATGGATGGATGGATGATAGTGAGAGATATGGATGGATGGATGGATGGATGGATGATAGTGAGAGATATGGATGGATGATGGATGATAGTGAGAGATATGGATGGATGGATGGATGGATGGATGATAGTGAGAGATATGGATGGATGGATGGATGGATGATAGTGAGAGATATGGATGGATGGATGGATGGATGATAGTGAGAGATATGGATGGATGGATGGATGGATGATAGTGAGAGATATGGATGGATGGATGGATGGATGATAGTGAGAGATATGGATGGATGGATGGATGGATGGATGATAGTGAGAGATATGGATGGATGGATGGATGGATGATAGTGAGAGATATGGATGGATGGATGGATGGATGATAGTGAGAGATATGGATGGATGGATGGATAGATAGTGAGAGATATGGATGGATGGATGGATGGATGGATAGATAGATAGTGAGATATATGGATGGATGATAGATAGATAGTGAGAGATATGGATGGATGGATAGATAGTGAGAGATACGGATGGATGGATAGATAGTGAGAGATATGGATGGATGGATAGTGAGAGATATGGATGGATAGATGGATGGATAGAGAGATATATAGACAGTAAGAGATATGGATAGATGGATTGTTCTATCTATCCATCTATCCATCCATCGTTCTATCTATCCACCTATCCATCATCCATAGATAGATAGATAGATAGATAGATAGATAGATGAGGATGGATGGATAGATGGATAGAACGATGATGGATGGATGATAGATAGTGAGAGATATGGATGGATGGATAGATAGAATGATGGATGGATGGATGGATGATAGATGGTAGATAGATGGATGGATAGTGAGAGATGGATGGATAGATAGAATGATGGATGGATGGATAGATGATAGAACAATGGATGGATGGATGGATGGATAGATGATAGAACAATGGATGGATGGATGGATAGATGATAGAACAATGGATGGATGGATAGATAGTGAGAGATATGGATGGATGGATGGATAGATAGTGATAGATATGGATGGATGGATGGATGGATAGTGAGAAATATGGATGGATGGATGGATGGATGGATGGATGGATGGATAGATAGATAGATAGTGAGAGATATGGATGGATGGATAGTGAGAGATATGGATGGATGGATAGTGAGAGATATGGATGGATGATGGATGGATGGATAGATAGATAGTGAGAGATATGGATGGATGGATGGATAGATAGTGAGAGATATGGATGGATGGATGGATGGATAGATAGTGAGAGATATGGATGGATGGATGGATGGATAGATAGTGAGAGATATGGATGGATGGATAGTGAGAGATATGGATGGATGGATAGATAGTGAGAGATATGGATGGATGGATGGATGGATGATGATGGATAGATAGATAGATAGATAGTGAGAGATATGGATGGATGGATGGATAGATAGATAGTGAGAGATATGGATGGATGGATGGATGGATAGATAGATAGTAAGAGATATGGATGGATGGATAGTGAGAGATATGGATGGATGGATGGATAGATAGATAGTGAGAGATATGGATGGATGGATGGATGGATGGATAGATAGATAGTGAGAGATATGGATGGATGGATAGATAGTGAGAGATATGGATGGATGGATAGATAGTGAGAGATATGGATGGATGGATGGATGGATAGATAGTGAGAGATATGGATGGATGGATGGATGGATGGATGGATGGATGGATGGATAGATAGTGCGAGATATGAATGGATGGATGGATGGATGG
>CM077191.1:10221362-10226362 GCA_039654105.1 Coreius guichenoti
ATGGATAGTGAGAGATATGGATGGATGGATAGATAGAACGATGGATGGATGGATGGATGGATAGATAGTGAGAGATATGAATGGATGGATAGATAGAACGATGGATGGATGGATGGATGGATGATAGATGGTAGATGGATGGATAGATAGAATGATGGATGGATGGATAGATGATAGAACAATGGATGGATGGATGGATAGATGATAGAACAATGGATGGATGGATAGATAGTGAGAGATATGGATGGATGGATGGATGGATGGATAGATAGTGAGAGATATGGATGGATGGATGGATAGATAGTGAGAGATATGGATGGATGGATGGATGGATGGATGGATGGATGGATAGTGAGAGATATGGATGGATGGATGGATGGATGGATAGATAGATAGATAGATAGTGAGAGATATGGATGGATGGATAGTGAGAGATATGGATGGATGATGGATGGATGGATAGATAGATAGAGATATGGATGGATGGATGGATGGATGGATAGATAGTGAGAGATATGGATGGATGGATGGATGGATGGATAGATAGTGAGAGATATGGATGGATGGATGGATGGATGGATAGATAGTGAGAGATATGGATGGATGGATGGATGGATGGATAGATAGTGAGAGATATGGATGGATGGATGGATGGATAGTGAGAGATATGGATGGATGGATGGATGGATAGTGAGAGATATGGATGGATGGATAGATAGTGAGAGATATGGATGGATGGATGGATGGATAGATAGTGAGAGATATGGATGGATGGATGGATGGATAGATAGTGAGAGATATGGATGGATGGATAGATGGATAGATAGTGAGAGATATGGATGGATGGATGGATAGATGGATGGATAGATAGTGAGAGATATGGATGGATGGATGGATGGATAGTGAGAGATATGGATGGATGGATAGATAGTGAGAGATATGGATGGATGGATAGATAGTGAGAGATATGGTTGGATGGATGGATGGATAGATAGTGAGAGATATGGATGGATGGATGGATAGATAGTGAGAGATATGGATGGATGGATGGATGGATAGATAGTGAGAGATATGGATGGATGGATGGATGGATAGATAGTGAGAGATATGGATGGATGGATGGATGGATGGATGGATAGATAGATAGATAGTGAGAGATATGGATGGATGGATAGTGAGAGATATGGATGGATGGATAGTGAGAGATATGGATGGATGGATAGTGAGAGATATGGATGGATGGATAGTGAGAGATATGGATGGATGGATGGATGGATGGATAGATAGTGAGAGATATGGATGGATGGATGGATGGATAGATAGTGAGAGATATGGATGGATGGATGGATGGATAGATAGTGAGAGATATGGATGGATGGATGGATGGATAGATAGTGAGAGATATGGATGGATGGATGGATGGATAGATAGTGAGAGATATGGATGGATGGATGGATGGATAGATAGTGAGAGATATGGATGGATGGATGGATGGATAGTGAGAGATATGGATGGATGGATGGATGGATGGATAGTGAGAGATATGGATGGATGGATGGATGGATAGATAGTGAGAGATATGGATGGATGGATAGATAGTGAGAGATATGGATGGATGGATGGATGGATGGATAGATAGTGAGAGATATGGATGGATGTATGGATAGATAGATAGTGCGAGATATGGATGGATGGATGGATGGATGGATAGATAGTGAGAGATATGGATGGATGGATGGATGTATGGATAGATAGATAGTGAGAGATATGGATGGATGGATGGATAGTGAGAGATATGGATGGATGGATAGATAGATAGTGAGAGATATGGATGGATGGATGGATGGATAGATAGATAGTGAGAGATATGGATGGATGGATAGTGAGAGATATGGATGGATGGATAGATAGTGAGAGATATGGATGGATGGATAGATAGTGAGAGATATGGATGGATGGATGGATGGATGGATGGATGGATGGATGGATGATGATGGATAGATAGATAGATAGATAGATAGATAGTGAGAGATATGGATGGATGGATGGATAGATAGATAGTGAGAGATATGGATGGATGGATGGATAGTGAGATATGGATGGATGGATGGATAGTGAGAGATATGGATGGATGGATGGATAGTGAGAGATATGGATGGATGGATGGATAGTGAGAGATATGGATGGATGGATGGATAGTGAGAGATATGGATGGATGGATGGATGGATGGATGGATGGATGGATGGATAGAAAGATAGTGAGAGATATGGATGGATGGATGGATAGATAGATAGTGAGAGATATGGATGGATGGATAGATAGTGAGAGATATGGATGGATGGATAGATAGTGAGAGATATGGATGGATGGATAGATAGTGAGAGATATGGATGGATGGATAGATAGTGAGAGATATGGATGGATGGATGGATGGATAGATAGTGAGAGATATGGATGGATGGATAGATAGTGAGAGATATGGATGGATGGATGGATAGATAGATAGTGAGAGATATGGATGGATGGATGGATAGATAGATAGTGAGAGATATGGATGGATGGATGGATAGTGAGAGATATGGATGGATGGATGGATAGTGAGAGATATGGATGGATGGATGGATGGATGGATGGATGGATGGATGGATGATGATGGATAGATAGATAGATAGATAGATAGATAGATAGTGAGAGATATGGATGGATGGATGGATAGATAGATAGTGAGAGATATGGATGGATGGATGGATAGTGAGATATGGATGGATGGATGGATAGTGAGAGATATGGATGGATGGATGGATAGTGAGAGATATGGATGGATGGATGGATAGTGAGAGATATGGATGGATGGATGGATAGTGAGAGATATGGATGGATGGATGGATGGATGGATGGATGGATGGATAGAAAGATAGTGAGAGATATGGATGGATGGATGGATAGATAGATAGTGAGAGATATGGATGGATGGATAGATAGTGAGAGATATGGATGGATGGATAGATAGTGAGAGATATGGATGGATGGATAGATAGTGAGAGATATGGATGGATGGATAGATAGTGAGAGATATGGATGGATGGATGGATGGATAGATAGTGAGAGATATGGATGGATGGATAGATAGTGAGAGATATGGATGGATGGATGGATAGATAGATAGTGAGAGATATGGATGGATGGATGGATAGTGAGAGATATGGATGGATGGATGGATAGTGAGAGATATGGATGGATGGATGGATGGATGGATGGATGGATGGATAGAAAGATAGTGAGAGATATGGATGGATGGATGGATAGATAGATAGTGAGAGATATGGATGGATGGATAGATAGTGAGAGATATGGATGGATGGATAGATAGTGAGAGATATGGATGGATGGATAGATAGTGAGAGATATGGATGGATGGATGGATGGATAGATAGTGAGAGATATGGATGGATGGATAGATAGTGAGAGATATGGATGGATGGATAGATAGTGAGAGATATGGATGGATGGATGGATGGATGGATAGATAGTGAGAGATATGGATGGATGTATGGATAGATAGATAGTGCGAGATATGGATGGATGGATGGATGGATGGATAGATAGTGAGAGATATGGATGGATGGATGGATGGATGTATGGATAGATAGATAGTGAGAGATATGGATGGATGGATGGATAGTGAGAGATATGGATGGATGGATAGATAGATAGTGAGAGATATGGATGGATGGATGGATGGATAGATAGATAGTGAGAGATATGGATGAATGGATAGTGAGAGATATGGATGGATGGATAGTGAGAGATATGGATGGATGGATAGTGAGAGATATGGATGGATGGATGGATGGATAGATAGATAGTGAGAGATATGGATGGATGGATAGTGAGAGATATGGATGGATGGATGGATGGATGGATGGATAGATAGATAGTGAGAGATATGGATGGATGGATGGATAGTGAGAGATATGGATGGATGGATGGATAGTGAGAGATATGGATGGATGGATGGATAGTGAGAGATATGGATGGATGGATGGATAGTGAGAGATATGGATGGATGGATGGATAGTGAGAGATATGGATGGATGGATGGATAGTGAGAGATATGGATGGATGGATGGATAGTGAGAGATATGGATGGATGGATGGATAGTGAGAGATATGGATGGATGGATGGATAGTGAGAGATATGGATGGATGGATGGATAGTGAGAGATATGGATGGATGGATGGATAGTGAGAGATATGGATGGATGGATGGATGGATAGATAGATAGTGAGATATATGGATGGATGGATGGATGGATGGATAGATAGATAGTGAGAGATATGGATGGATGGATGGATGGATGGATGGATGGATAGTGAGAGATATGGATGGATGGATGGATAGTGAGAGATATGGATGGATGGATGGATAGTGAGAGATATGGATGGATGGATGGATAGTGAGAGATATGGATGGATGGATGGATAGTGAGAGATATGGATGGATGGATGGATAGTGAGAGATATGGATGGATGGATGGATAGTGAGAGATATGGATGGATGGATGGATAGTGAGAGATATGGATGGATGGATGGATAGTGAGAGATATGGATGGATGGATGGATAGTGAGAGATATGGATGGATGGATGGATAGTGAGAGATATGGATGGATGGATGGATAGTGAGAGATATGGATGGATGGATGGATAGTGAGAGATATGGATGGATGGATGGATAGTGAGAGATATGGATGGATGGATGGATAGTGAGAGATATGGATGGATGGATGGATAGTGAGAGATATGGATGGATGGATGGATAGTGAGAGATATGGATGGATGGATGGATAGTGAGAGATATGGATGGATGGATGGATAGTGAGAGATATGGATGGATGGATGGATAGTGAGAGATATGGATGGATGGATGGATAGTGAGAGATATGGATGGATGGATGGATAGTGAGAGATATGGATGGATGGATGGATAGTGAGAGATA
>CM077191.1:10231362-10236362 GCA_039654105.1 Coreius guichenoti
TGAGATTTTTATATTTTCTGCATTTATGGATCATTTGGTAACTCTCACTGTCTCATTTTCTTCAGCTAATGACTCTGGATGGGCAGCAGTTCTCCAGATCTGTGCTTCTCAAATGAACACATTTTACTTTGGACATTAAAATAGACATATTAATTGCTATTATAGTTGAATTGTATTATTTACATTCCGTATTGTTTTTTTCCTTGTGTGCACAAGCAGCTTAAATGCATCAAATCAGCCAATAGCAATAACTTTTCTTGCAGGCCTTGTTCATATTAATACTAGACATTGACTATTAAATGGATAAGTCTCATCCATCCTGGATTGAGATGCAATACTATCTATCTATTATAATCTAATAATCTATTAATGGAACTGGATCTCTAACGTCATCCTTTCTTTTTTCCATGGGTTTAACAGAGAGGTTAGTCACCCATTAATCCCTTTCTACCTCTTCATGTCTTTTTTTAGAGGTAAAGAGGGATATGTAGGAAAAGCAGATATAAAAGCCTATTAATACCAGTCCCATCCTGTATGCCAGTCTTCTTCAAATATTTGCCTCACTTTGCCTTGTTTTTCCCCTTTTCGTTTTGGGTGCATTACACCGTGTCTCTGCCTGCCGAAAACTCTCTCGCTCTGTGCATTTAACCTTTTGATGCAGTAAAATTTATAACACAAAAAAAAAAAAAATGTTTTTTAAATAGTTCAACTATAGAAATTTTGTCATTATTTACTCTCCTTCATGTCCCTCCAAACCCGTATGCTGTTGTATTTTCATGGAAAGTGGATCTTCACGCAGCTCTTTTTCATCTGTCAAGCTCAAAAAAAGCCTGTTGTAATGTGAAAGAAAAATGATTTATTATTTTAATAATACATGCAATATATTACAAAAAAAATGCAATGATATATTGTTTAAAAGATACATACACTGATCAGGCATAACATTATGACAGGTGAAGTGAATAACACTGATTATCTCTTCATCATGGCACCTGTTAGTGGGTGGGATATATTAGGCAGCAAGTGAACATTTTGTCCGCAAAGTTGATGTGTTAGAAGCAGAAAAAATAGTGTGAGAATACACAGTGCCTCGCAGTTTGTTGCGTATGGGGCTGCATAGCCGCAGACCAGTCAGGGTGCCCATGACCCCTGTCCACCACCAAAAGCGCCAACAGTGGGCACGTGAGCATCAGAACTGGACCACGGAGCAATGGAAGAGGGTGGCCTGGTGGCAAAAATGGTTCAGGAATGGTTTGAGGAGCACAACAACGAGTTTGAGGTGTTGACTTGGCCTCCAAATTCCCCAGATCTCAATCCAGTCGAGCATCTGTGGGATGTGCTGAACAAACAGGTCCGATCCATGGAGGCCCCACCTCACAACTTACAGGACTTAAAGGATCTGCTGCTAACAGATACCACAGCACACCTTCAGAGGTCTAGTGGAGTCCATGCCTCGACGGGTCAGGGCTGTTTTGGCAGTAAAAGGGGGACCAACACAATATTAGGAAGGTGGTCATAATGTTATGCCTGATCGGTGTACAATATATTACAAAAATAATATTTCCATTAAGTATTTATACATCATGATAGTCTTTACTACAGTGAAATGCATTTATGCTGATATAAAAAAGAATTAAGTATTAATTAAGTATTAATATTTTCTGTATTTACAGTAATGAGAATTTTTTGCATTACAGTTATAAGAATTTGAGGAAAGTGATATTGGAATAAATAAATAAATATTTTTCTTTATGCAAAATATATATATATTTTTTAATCGTGAGATTTGCCATCCAATAAATATCAAACTCAAAGATCAAGTTCGTAATATATTCTTAATATATTATTCATGAAGAGATACACGTAACGGGTTGCTATGTCTCTCTGATGACCGAGAACCACGACTGTCCCGCTGACATCAAACCACATGCATTATCTCTGCGGTTCCAGTGGCGATGCTGAGAACTCATGTTGATCTCTGTCACCAGGGGGCGTATTACAGAAACTTTCTATCTTAGGTATCTTAATTTAGTTCATTTAGGATTTTTCACAATTTCGTATTACAGAAGTAAATCTTAACTTGATTTAGGATTCTTATCCTATCTTACAAAATCTCATCTTATCTGTAGTTAGGAAATCTTAAACCGCTCCATCGAGTTCGGTAATCAACTGTCAGGTCTGTTACCAAACAACTAACAACGCGCAAACTGCTTCTGAGGTAAACCAAAAATAAAAATGGAGAAACAACGGCGTGCTTTTAATTTCAGTGCGGCAGAGATTGAAATTTTGATAAGTTCCGTTGAAAAGTTAAAGCCTGTTTTATAAATTGCCTTTTGCCAAAAAAAAAAAAAAAGAAAAAAAAAAAGAAAAAGTAAGGCGTTAGAAAGAATGACCGGTAATGCTCCGTGACGGCTCGTTGGCCTCTGTAATGTTGGTCGCAATTCGTCAACTAACTGCAAAATCATGTGTCGTGGGAGTCTGTAATTATTTATGAGTATTTTAATCAAAGCGCAGCACATCCTCTGGGTCCTCCAAAAGTCCCTCCACCATCAAAACGCTGCTCGAAAAGGCTTTTTGTACTGTAATTTTTACCATTGGATTTCAAAAAGGTTTGAAGTTAGGACATAAGTGGGGTTGTCCTAAAGTTAAGCTTACCCGTTTCCTATCCATAGTTAAGATAAGATTATGCACTTAAGAAATGTCATTCTGTAATAGCTTTTGTCCTAAATGAGGTCCTAACTGAAATTGCCATGGTTACCAAACAGATAAGATAGGATTCTAAAGTTAAGATGTTTCTGTAATACGCCCCCAGACTATAAATCACGGTCTGCGCATCACATAGTCTGTGAAAAGAGTCCAGAACTTCCCATCAGAACAGGGACACAAAATATAGACACTCTTTTCCCAGAAAGAGCGCGTCCTGTGGTTAAAGTCTGGACAATCAGAAGAGCGTGTGTGAGTTTATTCTCAAGACGGAGCCAAAGATATCAGTTCCTTATGTTTGACTTCAGGACAACTCCATATTAGTTCAAGCTTTTCAGAGCAAAACCACTATTACTCGTACTGACAGTTAATAATTGAACAAACCGCTATTATATATGAAACATCAGTGTGTGCATTGTCCTACAGCTTTAGTGATCCAGACATGAATGATTCTTCAAATCATGTGTGTCCTGCTGGACCAGAAAACTGGTGAAAAAAAATCCCACCAATTTACACCTAGCAATGCCCTAACAACAACTTAGCAACGACCAAAGAATCCACCAAACAATGCTCTAGCAGCAATCTAGAACACCCTAACAACTGCATAGAAACACCCCAAGAAACACCAAAAACACTCTAACAACTGTCTAGAACAGTACTTCTCAAACCTGTTCTGGGGACACCCCACCACCACACATTTTGGATGTCTCCCTCATCTGACACACCTGATTCAACTCATCAGCTCATTAGTAAAGACTGCAAGATTGAATTGGGTGTTACTAATGAGGGAGACATCCAAAATGTGCAATGGTTGGGGGTCCCCAGGACAGGTTTGAGAAGCGCTGGTCTAGAACACCAAGTGCATAGCAACACCCCAAGAAACATCCAGAACACCCTAGCAACCACCTAGGAATTCCCTATCTAGAACACCTAACAACTGCATAGCAGCATCCCAAGAAACACCCAGAACACTCCAACAGCCATCTAGAACACATAACAAATGCATAGCAACACCCCAAGAAACACCCAGAACACTCTAGCAATCATCTAGAACAACTGCATAACAACACCCCAAGAAACACCCAGAACACTCCAACAGCCATCTAGAACACATAACAAATGCATAGCAACACCCCAAGAAACACCCAGAACACTCTAGCAATCATCTAGAACAACAACTGCATAGCAACACCCCAAGAAACACTCAGAACACCCTATCAACCATCTAGAACACCAACTGCATAGCAACACCCTATGACGTTGCACACCCAGAACACTCTAGCAATCACCTAGCAACCATCTAGAACACCCTAGCAACCACACAGCTCTGACCACTCACATTTTCTTCACTAATTTCTGAACTGTACTTATTTCAACATCAGATGTGATGAGAAGTTGCTGACTGTAACAATTCATGAGACTGAATTGAAGGCTAAATTAATGTTTACATCAATATGTCACCATCAATAATGTTGATTACAGAACAGTGGACAGTATATGATACCAAACTAATACTTGCAATGGACAGACTGCCGTGTTCTACTATACTATTTCAGTGGGAAAAAGTAATTTCCTGACATTTACTTTCTCACGAATGACTGATTATATTTAAAATGTACAGAGTAAAGTATGACAGAGGCACGCACACATTTAGATTCCACATGCGTCTTGGTTTTGAATAATTATCCTCTTCTATAAAGAGTTTTTTTTCTTATAGCCGACCAAACTGCAGCATCCAGCTGTTTAGCTTCACTACAGCTCGTAACTTAATAAAACCGTCTGCGTGACACTAAAGAATCACTACAAGACTTTTACCATGCAGATGCAAATTGATTTCTATATTTACAAAATCAAATAAATGCATACAACAATATAATATGAATCGACCCCTATGGTCTTATAGTTACGCAATGAGAAAGAAAGAAAAATATTGTTTGTGTAATTCAATGTTCCAGATTCGACACGGCTATTTGTCACAAACCACTTACATTACCAAAGGAAGCTGCTGTTCTACATGCAGTAACACTGTAGCATGGATGCAATTGATCCCATGTGATGTGAGAAAATTCAGATTTTGATTTATTTTGATTGCAGACTTTGGTATCTTGACATTTCTGACCAAAGTTTGAGACATTAAGAACTCTTTTGAATCTCTAGGAGGAGACACATGAGATTCCTGGGTTCTGTTTCACAGGAGAAACATCTGGAGACCTAAAATCATCATGCAACACCCACTTTACATTCACATTTCAACATATTTCTAAGCTAAACAGGATATTAAACAAGACAACATGTAG
>CM077191.1:10241362-10356362 GCA_039654105.1 Coreius guichenoti
GAAGGTTTCAGAAGTCGTGGAAGACTGAGAATATGCTGGCTGGATAATATCACACTGGCTTGTTTCATGTCATACGAGAAAGAAGACTCATGACCGCCACCAAGCAACTACGGCGAAATGACAATGATATATAATTACTTTTGAGCACATTAATTTATGTTTCTTAATGCGTCATCTTTTGAGCGTCTGGCAATGGAATAGCTTTACGGATGGAAGTAGAGGAACATTTTTAAAGATGAAGTCTGATCAAACAGAAGTGTGAAAATAAGAACTGTTGTCATGCAGGTTTTCAAACACTCACCACGTCTGCCATTGGTCAGTCAAAAGATGGTCCTGCCCCAAACTCACACCATTGTGTTGCAGTTTCGAGCTGTTCAAACAAACGGATCAATGTTTTATTACAGGGTTTATACATTTGAGGGGAATCAACCTACCAAACCTACCTAAATTTTATTATGTAAATATAAATGTTTTGGATTACAAAAACCAAAAACCCACATATATTTTTCCAGTCAGACCTTCCCAAACCTCTTGAATCAACAATGCTTCTGTAATACTGATACTTTGACATTTTTTTTTTACATTATCAAATGTACTGTATCCCAAGACATTGTTTTCCCACTGAAGTTCAGACCAAAGTAAACTCTAATGGACTTCCATGATTTTATTACGGATCACAGGGGATCACAACAATCCGGTAGACTATAAGCTAAGAACTCAAATTGTGTTCAGATTTCAAAGATTAGTTAAAACCAAGAAGCTTTTTTCTGTTTATTCCACTTAAAATGGACTACATTATATTCAAGACTTGACGACCACATAAATCATCATAGGCTTTTGAGAGCAAACTTAATGGGGAGGCTTTTCCGTGAACAAGTTCCAAGTAAAACAGTCTTTAAAACCCCCCACCAGCTCTTGGATGGCGGTTCGAGGGAAGATGATTCACCCCGATGGAGAACTGACTCCTACATGTAAAGTGTCATGTGAAAGTCATCTCTGATTAGGACTCAGGGGGATCATGGGATACTGTGGAGGTCTCTCCATGGCATTCTGCATCATATCTGCTTCAAATTGACCTTTTGTACTGATCACGGACCCTTTTCTTCCAAACAATCAACATTCACGAGACCTCCATAAGTGTTGGGGAAGCTACTTAAAAAGTAGCTGGCCAAACTACAAGACAAAACGTAAATTAATAAAATACAATTCTGGCACAAAACCAATGATGATCTCAATTAGGCTGACAGCAGTATAATCGCAATTAATCGATTTGAAAGCCCTAATATATAAACAATAATGAACCACCTGAACAAACCTGAACTTGTTCATTAAAACAAACCAGCCGAACGAACCAACATGAACACACAAAGATTTATCAGCTTGTTGGAAAATTGGCTTGTTACTGGTAAGGCTAATTTTAGTTAGTAACTCCCCAACACTGACTTCAGATCATTGTGAAAAGATTGTTATCAATGTCCATTTGGAAGAAGTGAAGGGAAGTGGCAAGGGCTTGCTTTTCAACCCTAGGCCACCCTGATCTTTCCTGGGTTTCCCTCTGAACTCTTGCAGTGGACTAGGACGGATGTCTGCTATTTTTGCACTAAACTCACCCGTAATAGAAACCAGTTCTGTTTACATTTCAGCCCCCGTTAGAACATACAGAAACATGCATGCTCACACACACACACACACACACACACACACACACACAGCACAAACATCTGGTCGTGACCCTGCCGACAAATTAGCGATGGGAGCCTGTGTTTGGAATCAGAGCGTGACGTATCACACGGTTACCTCCAGCATAGGCCTTGTGAGATCGCCTGGCGTCCCTTTATTCAGAAGCTGTTTTTTTTATGTAGACTTAAGACATTTACATCCTCCTGTTCAGCTCTGCAGCTCTGCCTTTAATTGCTCACACTTGGGGTTTGGGGGTTCTTTAAAGTATTCAACTGGAAAACCACCCAGAAACCTGGCAACCACCAAGAACACCCTAACAACCACTCAAACTTGGGCCAGTAATCAATCACTCAGGATGTCCCAGCAACTGCATAGCAATCACCCACCACACCCTAGCAACTAACTAGTAACAGCATAGCAACTACTGAGAATACCTCAAACATGGGCTCAGACTGTCCTAGCTACTACCTAGCAACAGCATTGTGAACACAGAGAACACCCTAGCAACTAAATGGAAACAACATAACCAACCAGAACACCCTAGCACCTACCTAGCAACAGTATATCAATGATCCAGAACATCACAGGAACTACCTAACAACAGTATAGCAACAACCCAGAATCTACCCAGAAAACCCTAACAATTACCTAGAAACAATGTTGCAACCAACCAAACACCCTAACAACTGGCAACAGGATAGCAACCATCGAGAACACCCTAACAACTACATAGAAACAGGATAGCAACCAACCAAAACACCCTAACAATTACCTAGAAACAGGATAGCAACTACCCAGAACACCCTAACAACTACCTAGAAACAATATTGCAACCAACCAAAATACCATAACTAACTGGCAACAGAATAGCAACCAACCAAAACACCCTAGCAACTAACTGGCAACAGG
Source organism: Coreius guichenoti (assembly GCA_039654105.1). Taxonomy (NCBI): domain Eukaryota; kingdom Metazoa; phylum Chordata; class Actinopteri; order Cypriniformes; family Gobionidae; genus Coreius; species Coreius guichenoti. Next base: position 10,243,952 of record CM077191.1, read on the forward strand.
ATAGCAACCACCCAGAACACCCTAACAACTACCTAGAAACAATGTTACAACCAACCAAAACACCCTAGCAACTAACTGGCAACAGGATAGCAACCACCCAGAACACCCTAACAACTACCTAGAAACAGGATAGTAACCACCAAAATACCCTAGCAACTAACTAGCAACAGTATTGCAACCACACAGAACACCCTAGCAAACAACCAAAACAGCTAGCAACAGTATTGCAACCACCCAGAACACGCTAACAACTACCTAGAAACAGGATAGTAACCACCAGAACACCCTAGCAACTAACTGGCAACAGTATTGTAACCACACAGAACACCCTAGCAACCAACCAAAACAGCTAGCAACTAACTGGCAACAGTATTGCAACCACCCAGAACACCCCAACAACTACCTAGAAACAATATTGCAACCAACCAAAACACCCTAGCAACTAATTGGAAACAGTATTGCAACCAGCCAGAACACCGTCGTAACTGTCTAGCAACAGGATGCTCACTACACTCATCACTATAGAAAAACTGCATAGCAACGCCCTGGAAACCACCCAACTCCCCCAATATTGCTACCAATATAATCAATAATGCAATCAACTGGCAACAGGATAGCAACCAACCAAAACACCCTAGCAACTAACTGGCAACAGGATAGCAATCACCCAGAACACCCTAGCAGCCAAATCAAAATACCCTAGCAACTAACTGACAACAGTATTGCAACCACCTAGAACACCCTAGCAACTGACTAGCAACCACCCCGAACATCCAAGTTACTGCATATTATCACTATAGCAACCCCCCAGAACACATAGAAACTGCATAACAACACCCTGGAAACCACCCAACCCCCTGCTTTTTGGAGGTGTGATTTCACAATTTCTTTAATACATGTAAAATTCTAGTTCCTCTATAATATCAGACTTGCATGGAAAAGTGTGAATAAACATCCCTCACTGACAGTCAGCTGATATTATGAGGATTGGCTGGCATCTTATCACGTTCATTATGGGATGTGTCAGTGAGAGCGGCAGACCTGATACAGACCCTCGTGCATAAGATTACAAACCTCTTGTGCTTCTCCAAACCTCTTCAGCCAATTAAAATACACTGGAAGGAATTCACCGTAAATGAGTGGCACAATTATTTAGTGCATTCAACCAACTGTGTTTGCCTTTCTAAGTTTTCTATGCATCCATTTCCACAAAGGCCTTCATCTCTCTCACTTTGGGCAGACTTTGACTATCCAATCCTGCATTTTGAGGTTTATTGTTAAATGACTAGAGTTCTGGAATGAATTGGGCTAAATCGCTGCCTGTCTAACTGCATAACTCCTGCGGTTTTATTTTTTTCTAGCTGCTGAAATGGGTTTGATCTCTGTGACCAGACCAGAGGATTTGACCTCTTTGCTCCATCATAGATCACAAAGCATTTCAACAAGGACTGTCGAATTCAGGCCTACGGTCGGTGCTGGTGAACCCGACCCCACTTAAGCGTTCGACTGGGGACTTAACAGTGACGTGAGAGTTAAAAACCAGACTTAATGATCTCCTTTCTGGAGAAAACCAATGCACGGGGCGACTGGAGGTTGTGGTGCTGAGAAACAAACTAGACTAGTGAATGTCAAGCTTTTCCCGAAGAACACTTAGATGGATTTGGGTCAGGAAACACTCTCATGTGGCATGTCATCCATGCACGATTTATCTGCCATCTCAGAGCTCAGTGTTTTTATGCCATTTCATTCAGATCTTCAGTCCAGATTTCTTTTATGGCCGTGGCTTTCCAACATTTAGTTTTATTGTTCGTTAGAAATTCTAAGTAATAAATTGCCGTGTTTTTTTATCACTCTTGTGGACTGATGCAACCATGCTTTCTGTTCAAGTGCGTGTTGCTTAACACATGTTGTTTTGTATGTGGTCCCAACATTGCAGTAAGTAAACCAGATAAATACTCCTCGGGTCAGGAAGAGGACCTGCAGGAAACAAAAGTTTCAGTGTGAATGTCAAGCCACATTTATATATAAAGCGCTTTATGCAATACAGATTGTTTCAAAGCAGCATAATGTTAATGTTGTAAAATGAATCAATTATGAAACGAAGCTTCAAAGCAGCTCTACAGAAGATAATAGTGTCATTATTCTGCTCAACTCAGGCCCTGTTAGGCTGGTATTAAGATGCGTTTCGGTCGATCGGATCACAAGTGGACGAGGGAGACATTCCTGTTTGCACCTGGTGTTTTAATCCGTCTCTTGTCCACTTCAACCACTTCTGTCCTGATTTCTTCGAGGGGAGGGTCTATGGACGGGTAAATGTATGGGCTTTCAGATCTTTCCATCTAATGGACAAAATAAGCTCACACAAATTTACATATGAACACGACCAGAGACGACGGAAAAACACACGGAGAGCAGCAGCTTTAGTTTCTGCTCTGACAGACCAGCCGAACCTGTTGGAAGTGATCTAAAGTGCACAAGCTCAAAACGCTTTAGACCCCGTTTACACCTGTATTTAGCCTCATCCACTTGTGATCTGATTGACCAAAACGCTTCTTAATACCAGGTGTAAACAGGGCCTTAGTTCAATGGCAGACTTCACACAGAGAGAATAATGTGTGTAGTCTTACAAAACATTTTGGGCCAGATTTGCTAAACAGGGCAAATTAGCATGAAAGTGCAATTCCAAAAAAGTACAGATGGGAATGGAAATTTCTGCGTGTGATCTACTGATGACGCACTTATTAAAGAACACAGACGCAGCCGCATCATTTCCATAATGACCAACGCAATCTACGAGTTAGCATCTGTTTTAAGACATGCCTTTTTGGGGCGGTAAATAATGGCGCAAACACCAGTAAATTGACAAGCACAAACCTTTGTAAATCACCTTGCGTGATTAATTTAAATACTCTCCTCCCATGAATTTTGCGTCTGAAAGCGAAACTTCTACAAATGCATATGCAATAAGCCACAAAAATAACCCTGTCCACGCCTTTTCAGTGCTATTTTCTCACTTCGTGTCTTTAGTAAATCCTGACAGTAGTTTTTCAACGCCAAAAGAGGGTTTGCGCTGGAGCAAGCTGTTAGTAAATCTGGCCCTTTACTGCAAACCGGGGGGGGGGTCTAATGCCGTTTCATGCATTCTGACTTATTTACACTGTTAAAGAGTTGATTCTCATGCTAAACATGGCCAAAAGGAGTTGGACATATGACGGAGTATTTCTGTGCCAAATACACTCCTTCAGGATTCGAACAATGAGGTTATAAAGGGCTGAATTCCTTGTATGGGCACTTCTCCCGGATGAGCCAGAGCGAGAGCAAGAGCACGAGCTTCATTCGGGTTATGCCACTAAAGAAGTTTGTTTCTGGTTGTGAGGGAAAGATTACCTTGTTCAGTTTCCCAAATAACCCAAATTCCCAGCGTTAAGGAAACAGTGGATGCAGTTTGTTTTTCCGGAGTTCTGCAAGTGTGTTTGTTTGTTCCCGGTCATGAGTCAAAACCGCAGGCGGTGAGTAAAACTGCATCAAATGTGTGTGTTTTGTTGGCAATCGGTGCGTAAATGCATATAATGTGAACAACACCAATGTATAGTGAATCGAAAGTTATCCAGGGATAATGACATGATGTATTTTTTTTGTGTGTGTGTGTGTGTGTGTGTGTGTGTGTGTGTGTGTGTGTGTTTGTGTGTGTGAGACTCTTTAGCTCCGCTCACTGCACGCCTCCACGGACTCGGCTGTTTTCAGAAAGAATCGGTACAGCGTATCTGTCTTTTATAAATATGACAAAACTAAAGACTCTTTGGAGATATGAAAGATGCAATACTACTCTATAGGTATTCATCTCATTAACATGAGACTGGCAGAAAGTGTGTGTGTTATGTACCCTTTAAGTATTACTGCTAGGGAAAGTGGATGGTGATGCCATTGCTTTTCGTGACCGTGAAGTTATAGGAGTTAAAATATGCACAGGTCAAATGCACTACTATTACGATACTGTTATGGAGCTTGGCAGTATGTAAATCACTTTCCTTGCATCAAAAACAGCATTTTATGTTTGTCATTCATGGTAGAAAGAAAGTCACAAGGGTGAGAAAATTATGACAGGATTGTTATCTTGGAGTAAATTAAATGCTTTTTACCTATAGCCAGCACTTTACATTAACACCCACCAACCCGCCAAACACGTGTGTATTTCAGTTGTGGCGTGTGATGCAGTCACTCTTACTAGACTCTTTGGCGGGTAGGATTTTATATATAATATATACATTTTTCAGTTGTAGTCCTTTAAAAAGGCATCTGAAATAATAAACTGCAATTTAGTGTTGTCAGAAATATTGATTTTTGGATACATATCGATACTGAAATATCTGAAACGCTTCCAATATTAATTTTCTGCAGAATAGACACATCAGCTGCTCTTTCTCTCTCTCATCTCTCCGACAGCGAGTCACACACAAACGAGCCTCCACTCACTTGTTTCTCGTTTACTCGTTTCATTTGCTCCAGATGAATATTGTTGATAATACAGGGCTTGAATTTCAGTGTGGGATTGCGTGTACTGCGCATAACTTTACTCATTCCCGCAGATTTTGTGATCAAACACCCAAAGTGCGGCACATAAAGACACTTCTAAGTGCTAAATTTAGCTCTTTTTCGCTGCTTATTGCGCTTCAGTCAAATACACACTAAATGTCAAAATGCCGGTCTTGGCGAGTATTCATGTAAACACAGTCAGTTCTTTTTAAGTGAACGTAAACCGTTGAGAAAGAAAACGCATGAGTATCAGTAAAATGGATCCGTGCGTCAGGTCTTAAAGTGACAGCAGCCTAATAAACCTGCTGCCAAATTATGAGATAATATTAAAAATATCTATATGGCAGTTTTTCCCCATGGTATCAATGTCAAAATGTGGCCAGTGAAAATGCAGAGTGGCTAGTAACTTTGGAAAACCACTAGCCACAGCGGCTTGTGAGCAAAAAAGTTCATGTCAAGCCCCGCCTATAGTTGAGTGTTTGATTTGTCTCCTCTTTTTACGCTTTGGCTGAGTTCACTCCTCATGCTCATTTCTGCAGTTCACAAAAAAGTTTAGAGTCAACACACGGGAAATATCTGGGTTTTAGGATGTATCACTGATCATCATCTGTGTGTGTGTGTGTGTGTGTGTGTAAAAATGCAGTTTCAGCTCTCTTTGGAATCTCTCCCAGCTTTTCCTTCTGTGTGGATTCCTGCACCGTTAATCAAATTGCTGGTTTTGCCAAAGTGTTGTCCTTTTCACCTATAACACGTGTGCAACCGCTACAGGCCGGATTCAAGCTGATTTATTGATGTTCCTTGTGCTTCTCATCTGTTTTGTGTCAATGCTGACAAACTTTCTAGAGGCCCAGTCCTTTCAAAGTTGAATCCTTTTGAAACAGATGGTGATGTATAATAGAGCAAACTCACCGTTCACATGGCTCTGTTCTGATTGGGTGCAGATGGCAGAAAAGGTTCAGGATCGGCCGTCTCTTGAAAGGAATGCAGATTTACTTTAGTTTAGGGTGAATATCGTACATAACTAAAATATTCACTGAAAAGCAAATGGAATAAAATAACGAACAAAAAAAAGAATGCTCGGAAAACAAGCCAAAACCTTAAAAAAAAAGATGCCATGGGTCTGCGGAATTTGCATAATGCAACCCTGCCCCACCGCATGGGTATAAAGGGCGTTGCGTGGCAATCTCGCATTATGTTTCTGCTTCAGAGCCGAGTGTTACTGCCTGAGCGTTTTCTTTCTTCAAGACGAGTGTCTCTCCAGAGTGTTGGTGTTACGGCGCGTTCTAGCGAGTTCCGCATTCCTGTCTGATCTGTGCAGTGATCTAGCACAGCGTGTGTGTTCTCCCTAGGCGCTTCAGCATTTCTGCAGAGCAAAGACTCCTCTCTAAAAGAGCTGCACGTGGCACGTCTTTTTCAAGATGTCTCGCCCGTGCTCCGTTTCTGGGTGCGGTCGGCTGGTTCCTCCGTTTGACGGGCATGATCGCTGTTTGGCGTGCTTGGGCCTCGTGCACGCCGAGCGTGCGTTCATGGATGAGTCATGTTCCCACTGCGGGAACATGGCCATCGCAGTGTTGCGGTCAAGACTCCATGATCTCCGTGCTGGAGGGAGAGTCCCCTCTACCACACCCCAATCTATTCCCTCTACGAGTGGGAATACTTTGGCTGGTGGTCAGGGTGACTTGAGGGTGACGGTGTGGGCCAACCTGACGAACCCTCCTCGGGCCACACCCCCTTCTAGCACACTGCAACCTGTGGTGTTGCCAGATGAGGGCGCAGGTGTTTCCCGTCTTGGGCCCTGCGTTTCATTTGGCGCACCGGTGGAGGATACTATGTCGATCGCCGCATCACAAGGTGGGCTGGATTCCTCCGGAGATGACGATTCGGCTGTGTTGCCTCCTTCGGGAGTTCCAGCATTGCCCGAGTCTGATCCAGAGCTCACAGCCATGCTTTCCCGGGCAGCCGAGGCTCTTGGGCTTGTGTGGAACCCTCCGCCATGCCCCGAGCGCTCTCGGTTAGATGATTGGTATCTGGGGGCGGCCCGTGCCAAAGGCGCCCATCAGCCCCCAGTGCCCTTCTTCCCGGAAGTGCATGAAGAGGTGTCGAAGTCGTGGAAGTCTCCCTTGACTTTTCGCGATCGTTCGGCAGCCACTTCTGCCTTCACTGCCCTTGACGGCGGTGTGGTGAAAGGGTACACTGGGGTTCCCCCCTGTTGAGCGCTCTGTTGCGATGCAACTGTGTCCGCAGAGCGCTGCGACATGGCGTGGTGACCCAAAGCACCCGTCCAAGGCCTGTGGGTTTATGTCTACTTTGGTGGCGAAGACCCACAGAGCTGCGGGCCAGGCCGCGTCCGCCCTGCATGCGATGGCCACCCTTCAGGTCTACCAGGCCAAGGTGCTCAGAGACATGCACGAGGGCAATGCTGACCCTGCATTAATGCAGGAGCTGCGGGTGGCCACCGACCTCGGTCTATGAGGTCAGGTGATGTCCACTTCTGTGGTCCAGGAGCGCCACTTATGGCTCAACCTGGTTGATGTGGGAGAATCTGAGCGAACCCGTTTCCTCAATTCTCCCATTTCCCAGGATGGGCTATTCGGCGGGGCGGTCCAGGACTTCGCCCAACAGTTCTCGACCACTCAGAAACAGACTGAGGCAATCAAACATATTCTGCCCCGGCGGCCTGCTGCTGCCTCCACCCAGCCGCCGGCTCAGAGGCCTCAGTCTGCTCCCCGCCGAGGCCGCCCTCCTGCGGCCCTCGTCCCTCCCACTCAGCCCCAGCAGCAGCCTTCACCCGGGCCGAGGCGTGGAGGACGCTGCAGGAAGGCAGCCCCGCCTGTCCCAGCCCCCCAGCCTGCTAAACGGCAGTCTAAGCGGCGGTCCTGAGACGGGCGGCTCGGAGGTGAACTCGTTTTTTTCCCAGGAGATGGTAGCAGGGCCACTCCTTCCCCCACTGGAGGGCCGGGGGAGAGTCCTTGTAAAGAAAGAACTGACATTTTCACCTCCGAGCCTCAAGAGGGCGCGGCTGGCAGTGTGTGCGACGCCAAGCAGCCTCGCCACTCTCGGCCCCCTCTGTCGCCAGCCCCCTGGCAGATGAGACCCCCGTGGAACGCTGGTCCTTCCCTGGTCTCCTCTGTCAGGGCGCGGAATTCGATTCCGCCCACACCTCAGGACGCTCCCACGCCTCCCATGTCTGGGCCGGTCATTCTGCCTCGCTGCCCCATCGGGGGTACGCCTGTGGTCCGCATGACCCTGCTGGTACAGTTTCTGGGAGCCTGGCTAGCGCTTCCCAATCTGTCCAGCTGGCTCGCTCGCACCATCAGGTTCGGCTATGCGATTCAGTTCGCACGGTCTCCTCCCCGCTTTCGGGGAGTCCGCTATACCATGGTGGGTGGCAATGCCCCTGTCATGCGTGTGGAGGTCGCCACCCTACTGGCGAAGGGTGCGGTCGAGATCATCCCTCCAGCCGATATGGAGTCCGGCTTCTACAGCCCTTACTTCATTGTACCCAAGAAAACCGGTGGGTTACGGCCAATCCTGGACCTGCGCATCTTGAACCGAACCCTTCACAGGCTTCCATTCAGGATGTTGACAGCCAAACGCATTTTCGAATGCGTTCGTCCATTGGATTGGTTTGCAGCGATCGACCTGAAGGACGCGTACTTTCATGTCTCCATTCTTCCTCGACACAGACCGTTTCTACGGTTTGCCTTTGAGGGGAAGGCATATCAGTACACGGTTCTCCCATTCAGGCTAGCCCTGTCCCCTCGCGTCTTTACGAAGGTCGTCGAGGCAGCCCTTGTGCCGCTCAGGCAACACGGGGTTCGCATCCTGAACTATCTCGACGACTGGCTGATTCTAGGCCACTCTCGGGATCAGGTTTGCGAACACAGGGACCTGGTGCTTCAGCACCTCGCCCATCTGGGCCTTCGGGTCAACTGGGAAAAGAGCAAACTCTCCCCAGTGCAGAGGATCTCTTTTCTCGGTATGGAAATCGACTCGGTCGCCATGTACGCGCAGCTTACGAGCAAGCGCAGTCACTGCTGACTTGTCTTCGCCAGTTCGAGGGCAAGAGTGCGGTTCCACTGAAATATTTTCAGAGGCTCCTGGGGCATATGGCATCCGCAGCCGCGGTAACGCCGCTCGGTTTGCTTCATATGAGACCGCTTCAGCACTGGCTTCGCGATCGAGTCCCGAGATGGGCATGGCAACACGGCACGCTCCGGGTCCCAGTTACTCGGGCCTGCCATTAGACCTTCACCCCGTAGGCGAACCTCAGTTTTCTACGGGCAGGTGTTCCCCTAGAACGAGTTTCCAGGCATGTTGTTGTAACAACAGATGCCTCTGCCACAGGCTGGGGCGCCATGTGCAATTTACATGCTGCCGCGGACTCCTGGAGAGGACCCCAGCGCCTATGGCATGTCAATTGCCTCGAGTTGCTGGCCGTACATCTTGCCCTGCACCGCTTCCGAGCCCTGCTCAAGGACAAGCACGTACTGGTCCATTCAGACAGGACGGCGACAGTAGCGTACATCAACCAACAAGGTGGTCTACGCTCCCGCCGGATGTCGCAACTCGCCCGCCAACTCCTCTTATGGAGTCAGAAGCATCTGAGGTCGCTTCGTGCCGTTCACATCCTGGGAGAACTGAATTGTGCAGCCGACGAGCTGTCACAGTTTCAGCCGCTTCCGGGGGAATGGAGACTCCATTCCCAGACGGTTCAGCTGATTTGGGAACAGTTTGGCGACGCACAGATAGATCTGTTTGCCTCCCACGACTCTTCCCATTGCCGCTGGTATTATTCCCTGACCGAGGGGACCCTCGGCACGGATGCACTAGTGCACAGCTGGCCACGGGGCCCACGCAAGTATGCGTTTCCCCCAGTGAGCCTTCTCGCACAGGTTCTGTGCAAGATCAGGGAGAACAGGGAGCAGGTCCTTTTAGTCGCCCCATATTGGCCCGGCCGGACCTGGTTCTCAGAACTCATACTCCTTGCGACAGCCCCTCCCTGGTCGATCCTTCTGAGGAAGGACCTCCTTACTCAGAGACGGGGCACCGTATGGCACCCACGTCCCGACCTTTGGAACCTACACGTGTGGGACCTGGACGGGACGCGGTAGGTTTGAGTACTCTGCCACCTCAGGTGGCGGCTACCATCACTTCCGCTAGGGCCTTGTCAACGAGACAGGCCTATGCGTTGAAGTGGAACCTCTTCGTCACCTGGTGCTCTTCTCACCGAGAAGACCCCACGAAATGCTCAATCGGGTCCGTGCTTTCCTTCCTCCAAGAAGGGTTGGAGCGAAGGCTGTCTCCCTCCACCCTGAAGGTCTATGTGGCCGCGATTTCGGCTCATCATGACCTGGTGGATTCAAGAACAGTAGGTCAGCAGGTTCCTTAGAGGAGCGAGGAGATTAAATCCTCCTCGTCCTCCTCAAATACCCTCTTGGGATCTTGCAGTGGTTTTATCTGCCCTGCAGAAAGCTCCCTTTGAGCCCCTGCAGTCTGTGGAGCTGAAGTTCCTTTCAATGAAAGTGGCGCTCTTGATTGCTCTGGCTTCCATCAAGAGGGTAGGGGACCTGCAGGCATTTTCGGTTGACGAAGCGTGCCTGGAATTCGGGCCGGCCAATTCTCACGTGATCCTGAGACCCCGGCCTGGATACGTGCCCAAGGTTCCCACCACTCCCTTCAGGGATCAGGTGGTGAACCTGCAAGCGCTGCCTGTGGAGGAGGCAGACCCAGGCTTGGCACTGCTCTGTCCAGTACGCGCCCTTCGCGCTTACGTAGACCGGACGCAGTGTTTCAGGACCTCAGACCAGCTCTTTGTCTGTTACGGAGGGCAGCAGAAAGGGAAGGCTCTCTCCAAGCAGAGGTTGTCTCACTGGATAGTGGACGCCCTTGTCCTGGCATATCAGGTTCAGGGCATACCATGCCCCCTTGGGGTTAGAGCACACTTGCTTCCTCTTGGGCTTTAGCGCGTGGCGCCTCGCTGACAGACATTTGTAGAGCTGCAGGCTGGGCGACACCCAACACATTCGCAAGATTTTATAAATCTCCGAGTGGAGCCTGTGTCCGCTCGTGTACTCACCCCAAGTGGCCAGTAACTGGACAGGCTCAGGTGTCTGCGCCATTCCACTCCACGGACTGGATGCGTGCGCATTTTCTCTCAGGCGAGCTTCCCAGTAAGCCCTGAGCTCCTCCAGCACTACTGATGTCGACACCAGAGTGCATGCCCGATTGGTCAGCCCTCGTGTTCGGCTAGGTGCCTCCGTGTGCATGGTTCCCCCGTTGGGCAACCCCCACATGTGTATTTCCACGGTAAGTCTCTCTGAGCACGTGTCTTCCCTTGGCAAGACACCCTTGCCACACCTGGGGTTGAAAAATTTTTCCACCTGCAGCTGGATACCCCAGAGTGCTCCATATGCAGTCCCTACTGGGGTCATATGTGTATTCTTAAGTCCTCCCTTCGGGCAGGCATTGTGTTGCATTTCTCCACGTGGGATATGCTTCCCAGTGTACCTTGGTATCAGCGTTGAGCCTAGCCCCTCGTTCGTGCTAAGACTCACGGCAGGGAGCTCTGGTCAGCGCAGGACGCTGGAAGACAGCCGTCGTGGCGGGATTGTATTGGGACCCCCATTTCGTCAGTAACTGACGTAACTCGTAGTGTACTGACTGAAAGGGAACGTCTCGGTTACGTATGTAACCCTCGTTCCCTGAAGGAAGGGAACGGAGACGTTACGTCCCCATGCCACTTCCGCTGTACCGCTGGAACGGCCGGACGCTCATGCCTCGGCTCTTCAGCAGGTAACAATGCGAGATTGCCACGCAACGCCCTTTATACCCATGCGGTGGGGCGGGGTTGCGTTATGCAAATTCCACAGACCCATGGCATCTTCATGCCATTGGCTCGTTTTGTAGAGCTCAAAGGCGATTGGCTTCTAAGCGAAACCCCCATTTCGTCAGTAACTGACGTAATATCTCCGTTCCCTTCCTTCAGGGAACGAGGGTTACATACGTAACCGAGACGTTTCCTTTTAATAATCAATTTCTTGCTGTAAACCCTAACGCTCAAATTAATTAATTGGTTTAAGTAGAGCCAACTCAAATTAAACAAATTAGTTCAATCAAATTAACCTTTATGAGTATTTAGAACTTTCTTTTTCTTTTGAGTTCATAAAACTGACACATTTTAAGTAATCTGAATTGTTTTGAGTTATGAACTTGTTTCATTTAATTTAGACAAACTTAAATTTACCAGAAACTGGGCTATTTCCCAGCATGCTTTTCATGGAAATCAGAAGGGAGAGTAAATACTAAAATATAAGTGTTTTTTGTGCAAGATAATGTTAAGTGGGAGATTTAGTAGTGTTTAATGCTTTGCTATGCTAATTTAGAAGATTTTCTGTTACGTGTTTTTTGGGGGGTTACCATCATGCTTGGTTTGAGGACAGATACATGTTAAATGTTCTATATTGCCGTACTCTTTCAGCAATTGCTATGCTATGCTAATGTTATCAAAGCATTGTGTTACCAGTTAGCATTTGCTGAATTAGCTAGTTATAGCTAGCTAAATTTCCACTACTAAAAATATTTAAATTGAGATTACATGATAATTTTAAGTTAAATTACTTAAATTAACTTGTTTAAAATTTTTAAGTTAAGAGCAATTAAAATGTATGAGTACAAAAATTGAAATCTGCCAGTTCTGCTTACTTAAACTTTTAACTTAACTTAACCTCTTAAACTTCAAGGACCCTGATCAGGGTCCGGAATGACGTCATCAAGATTATACTTGAAATTTTAAATGTCTGTGGAGGAGCTCTGACCATTTGAAAGCTTAGAATGTCTACTTTCTGGAGATATGCATCACTTTGGCATTTTTTACACAAAGTAACTTATTTACACTAAATTACTCTGGGACCATTTCTGCCTGGATTTGGCCTACCCAAATTGAAAAGCTTCCCATACCCACATACAGTGGTCTAAATACACATTTTGTTTCATTTTACAGGAAACTCTTTGAAGTTACATAAAACGCTGCTAAAAGTGATAAACATTTAAGTATATGTTGTCTGAGCTGTAATACATAATATCGAAATTGATGTTGATAAACCCCCCAAAAAAGGGGGGATTTTTTTTGGTTATAAATTCATTTTTGAAAGTGTATAACTCAGGCCCTGTGTGCTCTAGCACCCTGCAGACAGTTTTGGTTGTTTCCAGCATATGTCAGCAAACACTGGAAAAAATAATTTTGTGACACTAGGATATTGCATTTATACCACTGTATATGGGGAGACTTGTATATTGGAGAGATTTGGGTAGGCGGAAATTACATTAAAAAAAAGGTGATATTCCTCTCTTCAGATCCATTTGAATAAATCTTGCATACATGATACAGACAAAATTCTTTTTTCCAGCATTTGCTGCCATCTAGTGGAAACAGCCAAAACTGTCTGCAGGGTGCTAGAGCACACAGGGCCTGAGTTATACACTTTCAAAAATGAATTTATAACCAAAAAACCATTTTTGGGGGTTTATTACAGCTCAGACATCAACATCAATTTTAGTGTTTTATGTAACTTCAAAGGGTTTCCTGTAAAATGACACAGCAATTGTGTATTTAGACCACTGTATGTGAGTATGGGAGGCTTTTCAATTTGGGTAGGCCAAATCCAGACGGAAATCCCCAAAAATGGTCCCAAAGCTAAAGGAAGTTTAAAAAAAAAAACCCCAAAAAAAACTATGTATCGGTTTACCTCAATTTTGAGTTTTGCCAACATTAAGCCGTTTTCATTCTGCATAAATGAAATGCCACATTAAAACGTTGCTGTTCTTATGACAATCAGTGAATCATCTGGAAAAATCAACAATCTATAATTATAAACAATGTATGCATTGCATAACAACTAAAAACAATGCAGGATGAAATCAAAACTATGGTGTAACAATCAAATAAAATAAATGTACTGTATAGTTAAAATAATTTGAAAATGGAAAAATTCGAATAACCTCACTGTTTTATTTTCTGATGGCTAACACAGTATCAGCATGAGCAGCTCCTTCCCATGTCCATTATATAGTCATCAGCGAACTTGCTGTTTTATGATAATTCCTCTTCTTGTACTTTGGCCAAGATCCCAGATAAAGTTCAATTTCCCAGCTCGCCTTGGAATTCACAATGTGAAAAAACGTACAAGGTTAATGAAGAAAATCTGCTATAGGACAGCAACAAGTTATTTTTACTGTAAATCTGATCATTTTAGGCACGAAGCATTCTCTGCTTAAGCATGCACGAGTTACTTCATTCTGAAATATGTTGAAGTGGCATTCGCAACACAAGGGTTGATCAAGGGTTAACGGGCATTTGTTTTGCAATACTAAAACAATTTAAAAGTACATTCTTTGTGGTTTTGTGTACCTGTATGCTTGTGCTGAGTGAAAGTCCAAGTCAAGTTTTTCCATGACTGGAATCAAATCGACAACATTATTTCAGACAAACAAATGCACCAATGCACTGCGTTTCGAATTACAGCTCATGAAGTTTATGAAAATCCCATGACTGGAATGTTATACTGCTTTCAGGAACGTTGTCTTCATATTTTGTGTTTAATCCTGACCACACTTGCGTAGCTTTGCACTTGCCTCGATTTCTGACACCAAACCAGATTCACACAGCATTCCTGAGTGAACGCAGAATTTTAATAATGACTATTCAAAGCAGTTGCTCAAAACTGAAAGACAGGGGTGTGATCATTGGCTTCTGGAAAACTGGTTAATTCAACCAGACACATCTTTGGACCATATCCATTGTATGATGCATGTTCATTGTGAAATTTGAACATAAATTATGTAAACGAATGTCTGGTCAAAAAGTCATAAGAGAGTTTGTGGGATACTTCAGATATTCAGTTTTTTGCTTAGGTTTTTACGGCGCATCTTCCAGTGAAATGCACTGACGTTCTGTGCAAATAATCAAAACAACCATCAAATAATCATCATAAACAAAAATCTATCAATGCAATGAAAAATTTCCCACATTCCCCTGAGATTATCAAACATGTTGTAAGAAATTTGTGAGCTGCCATGAAAATCTTTCATCCTCATTAATCCAGGTCAACATGCCAGACTGCTTTGGGAGTCGTCTTGTTAGGGTAACTTGAAATGTCACCTAATCAGCGTTGTCATGGCGATGCACTTGACAGCCTTCAACCCTAAATAATGCGTCTGGCGATTCTGATGCAAACAACATATTCGCATGCAGTATGCAAGGTAAAAATGTAAATTTAGGCCTCATCCAAAAGTCTTTATTCCATAATAATAAAAGTCTTTTGTGCTTTATGCATATAAGACTGTCTAATATATGACATATTAATAATATAAATGTCTAATTTGTTTACAAAAGGGTGTTTGTAGAGCTTTGCACTAGAAACACATGCTAAATAGTGCAATTGTTTAGTGAACTCACCCCTTGATGTTTTAAAGAATAAAAACAGAAGTCAATATCTCAATGTCCAAAAGCAATAAATGTGAGCAATGTAATTAATTAAACCCTCGTCCCAGTGATAATTTCATGCTGCAGACATTAATTATCAAACTCATAAATGGCATTATGGGTTAATTAAGGTGATTTTATACTGTGGCTGGTATTACTGAGATGGTAAATATGAGTCAGTGTTATTAGGATGATTTTCATCATAAAGAAAAATTGGCCCCTCATTTAAACAGGGTTTCAGGGGGTGTGATATTTTAATTAAACACAGCAACAGATACAATCATCCTCTGACGACAAGTTTCCTGTTAATCACCACATGCGCTGAGCTAGTTTGATTATCAATATCAGTAGTCCAAAATGGCAATGCATTTCAACAGTCTGCTTTGAGGTTCTATAATTAGAGCACAGGAAACAAAAAGGCTACATCAGCAGTCCAGATTTACAAATCACATTATACAACCAAATTAATCCCTGATAAATTAATCTAGTAACAAACAAATTCATATTAAATCAATGTATGGACAGAACCAACCTGAATCAGGTGTTAATGCAGTTCTGTCATGACAACTCTCTGAGTGTTTGGCATTGGTAATTGATATGACAATCTTGATGTTTGGTATTGGCAGAATAGATCTGCTACACTACTGCTGTTATTGCTGCTGCTGCTGTTATTGCTGCTGCTATTGATGCTGCTGTTATTGTTGCTGTTATTTCTGTTATTGCTGCTGCTGCTGCTGCTGCTGCTGTTATTGATGCTGCTGTTATTGTGCCGTTATTGCTGCTGCTGCTGCTGTTATTGATGCTGCTGTTGCTGTTGTTGCTGCTGCTGTTGGTTATTGTTGCTATTGCTGTTATTGCTGCTGCTAATGTTATTGCTGTTGTTGTTATTGTTGCTGCTGCTGCGGTTATTGCTGCTGCTGCTGTTGGTTATTGCTGCTGCTGTTATTGTTGCTGCTGCTGTTGGTTATTACTGCTGTTGGTTGCTGTTGCTGCTACTGCTGTTATTGCAGCTGCAGAGCAAGTACATGACTTACTGCTAATACATGACACACTGCTGTGAGCAAGTAAGACATGCTGCTGCTGTACAATATAGCATACATGAATTACCCATAGCAGATCTATACAGGTGGAGCTGGGGAAGGTGGAGGGTTTCTGAAAGCACGCTGAAACTGCTACAGAAAATGCTGACCAATCAGCCTGTACATCTAGAGTTTCATGACAGAACTTTGTATTGATGTCACACTCTTATGGACACGAACAGCTCATCTGCGTTGGAAGGGGAAGGAGGAGGAGAAAGAAAAAAAAAAAAAAAAAAAAAAAATTCCCAGTAAAACAAATACTACCATTGTACATTACAGTAATGAAAATCCTCCAATTAATTACAATACAGCTACTGAGAATTGGATTTAAATGTAGAAATGTTTTATTAATTAACTGTCACACAGACAGCTAAATAATAAATAAATGTTCCTAAAAGTAGGTTTAATTTTCTTTATACAAAATAAAAACAGAATTTTTTTTTTTCCTTTAATGTGTATTTTATACAAACCCGGTTCCAAAAAAGTTGGGACACTGTACAAATTGTGAATAAAAAAGGAATGCAATAATTTACAAATCTCATAAACTTATATTTTATTCACAATAGAATATAGATAACATATCAAATGTTGAAAGTGAGACATTTTGAAATGTCATGCCAAATATTGGCTCATTTTGGATTTCATGAGAGCTACACATTCCAAAAAAGTTGGGACAGGCAGCAATAAGAGGCCGGAAAAGTTAAATGTACATATAAGGAACAGCTGGAGGACCAATTTGCAACTTATTAGGTCAATTGGCAACATGATTGGGTATAAAAAGAGCCTCTCAGAGTGGCAGTGTCTCTCAGAAGTCAAGATGGGCAGAGGATCACCAATTCCCTCAATGCTGCGGAGAAAAATAGTGGATCAATATCAGAAAGGAGTTTCTCAGAGAAAAATTGCAAAGAGTTTGAAGTTATCATCTACAGTGCATAATATCATCCAAAGATTCAGAGAATCTGGAACAATCTCTGTGTGTAAGGGTCAAGGCCGGAAAACCATACTGGATGCCTGTGATCTTCGGGCCCTTAGACGGCACTGCATCACATACAGGAATGCTACTGTAATGGAGATCACAACATGGGCTCAGGAATACTTCCAGAAAACATTGTCGGTGAACACAATCCACCGTGCCATTCACCGTTGCCGGCTAAAACTCTATAGGTCAAAAAAGAAGCCATATCTAAACATGATCCAGAAGCGCAGGCGTTTTCTCTGGGCCAAGGCTCATTTAAAATGGACTGTGGCAAAGTGGAAAACTGTTCTGTGGTCAGACGAATCAAAATTTTAAGTTCTTTTTGGAAAACTGGGACGCCATGTCATCCGGACTAAAGAGGACAAGTTGTTATCAGCGCTCAGTTCAGAAGCCTGCATCTCTGATGGTATGGGGTTGCATGAGTGCGTGTGGCATGGGCAGCTTACACATCTGGAAAGGCACCATCAATGCTGAAAGGTATATCCAAGTTCTAGAACAGCATATGCTCCCATCCAGACGTCGTCTCTTTCAGGGAAGACCTTGCATTTTCCAACATGACAATGCCAGACCACATACTGCATCAATTACAACATCATGGCTGCGTAAAAAGAAGGATCCGGGTACTGAAATGGCCAGCCTGCAGTCCAGATCTTTCACCCATAGAAAACATTTGGTGCATCATAAAGAGGAAGATGCGACAAAGAAGACCTAAGACAGTTGAGCAACTAGAAGCCTGTATTAGACAAGAATGGGACAACATTCCTATTCCTAAACTTGAGCAACTTGTCTCCTCAGTCCCCAGACGTTTGCAGACTGTTATAAAAAGAAGAGGGGATGCCACACAGTGGTAAACATGGCCTTGTCCCAACTTTTTTGAGATGTGTTGATGCCATGAAATTTAAAATCAAATTATTTTTCCCTTAAAATGATACATTTTCTCAGTTTAAACATTTGATATGTCATCCATGTTGTATTCTGAATAAAATATTGAAATTTGAAACTTCCACATCATTGCATTCTGTTTTTATTCACAATTTGTACAGTGTCCCAACTTTTTTGGAATCGGGTTTGTAATTTTGATTTTGTGGTGAATTGTGACCTGGACATTTATGGACTGCTGTTGTGAGAGTCGGAGTTGTTTTGATGATAATATGAAACGTCACACTTACTTTGTGAAAGAGACAAATCAAAATCGTGATTTGCCTCTGAACGGAACAGCCAAATCAAACACACTAACAACATCTGATCCGCTGGAGCGTAGTCATATGATACGACGGAACGCTGATTCACACGGACACAGCTGATGCTCGTAATTGGCCCAAATTGCCAGCAAAGTCATTTCCACACATCATCCTAACGAACAATATCAGGTTCAAAGAATGTCAACATTACAGCAGTTGATCTGCTGTCTGTTTTATTTAAGACCGAACGCAATAACACTTTCCAAAGTCTGCAAGAACACAGATTTTTAACCGCAGGAGACTTCAGTGCTGTATTTAATCGCTCAAAAGATCAAGTCAAAGTTCTGGATGTACTTTCTTGAGGAGGAAAGATAAGGTTGAAATAAAAGATTTATGATTCACACATCCCAGATATGTGACCTGACTCTGTGAAAATCACGAAAAACTTAAACTGACTTCCTCCTGGGTGCTTGAAATATATGATTTGTTAAAAAAAAATTAGGTCACATAGCAACCACATAATACCCTAGCAACCATTCAAAACACTTTGGCAATCACATAGCAACGTTTTGATTTTAAATTAGCATTTGAGAACTCTGTCTTGTTTAAACGAACTCATGAATAGCAAACTTACACTGCGATTTACGCCTCTTTCTCATTTCCTGCGTCTTTATATGCAAAGCTGTAAAAATGGTATATACTGATCAGGCCATCGTGCCAGTCAGCAGGTTCTTTTATGAAGATGAAACTGCAGCTGTTGGAAAAGTCAATATTACCTCCCGCCCCGTATCTTCAGACAGAGACGTGTTACTCCAGCTGAAATTGACTTTCAGTTGCTTCACTGTCACACCGATCTCACTAGTAATTGTCAAACTCACATATAAACACCTGTTAAAAGCTCTAGGCAACAGAGAAACAAACTCACCATCACATGTGGCTCAAGATTTCAGACCATCCACCCAGATAGACGCTCATTTTTTGGTTTATGTGAGTCACTCGCCTTAAACGAGAATGTTTACATGTATTATACATTTTCTTCCAGAATTTGAATAGAAAAATGCAAGAAAAAAGTCAAACAAAATACATGTTCTAATGCAAAATTTCCATCCAGTAACCCATTAACTTGTATACAAGTGGCACATCCTTTAGCGTGAACTTAAAGTTAATTTCTTAAAGAAAATTCCGTCATTATTTATTCCAATATGCTAATTGCCCAACCTGCACCTTAGAGCTATGATTTTCAGTCAATAAACCTAAATTGTGTTTGTTCCTCACATAAAGCATGATATGAATTTATAATGAAGATGTCTTCTAAAGAACATTGTGCAGCATTTACACTTTTATGGTGCTTTCTGGAGCCTGACAGACTGAAGTTTCTTCAAATGTTCTCCTGTAGTGTTTCCCGTTTAGAAAACGACATGAGGGTGAGTAAATGATGACTGAATAGGTGAGAAGGTCAAGGGATGAGATTGAGGCGTCGAAAGGAAGGAGTTTGTTTTTCCACTTGATGGCGGCTGAATTATCATCCGTTTTTTCCCTTGACTGGGCAAAAAGTGTTTGTAAATTCCCACATGATCAGCCATCAGCGTCTGAGCGAAATGACAAAATCTGCTGCCTGCTGAACCGTGAGATTTCCCATAAGCAGAGTCATATATGACCAGCTCTCTAAATACAATTCCAAATGTAGAACCAAAATCACTTTTGGAGCAGTTAGGAGAGTTTGCACCAAGTTCTGCAATAATGTCAATGTTAGTGGTAGGAAGAAATAAACACTTTTAAACAAGTTTAAAAAGGAAAACTTCAGAGCAGAAGTTTTTTTTTTTAAATCATTAAAATGTAAAATTAAAATAAATACATTTTAGAAAAAAAAAAAAAAAAAAAAAAAAAAAAAGATTAAATATTTTATTTGTTTACCTGCATTAACTAACTGTGAATGTGAATGTGTTAAATTATTGAAATATTAACTTACAAATCTCAGGGGGACCATATTTTAGCTCACACTGTGTTCTAACTAGACGATGCGATAAGATTTCAGCGACAACCATTCCAAAAAAAAAAAAAAGCGCACTGCACTCACAACCAAATGACAGCCAATCAGAAGAGGTGGGTGGAGTCTCTCTGTAAGCATACTGCACTCGCAACTAAATCAGTCGAAATCACAGCCAATCAGAAGAGCGTGTGGGCGGAGTCTCTCTGCAAGGGCACTGCACTGACAACGAAATGGATTAGTAGGCCTACTAATCCATTTTTAAGATCTGAGGTGAATTATCCATTGTTGCTTTCAGTATGGCTATAAAAGTAATGCAAAATGATATTCAAACTCACGTTAGAGGCTTTTAATATTAAATAAAGCACATAATCAGTACCTGAGATTATCTGGTTGGGACAAAAACTCTGATTAACATGGAAAAGATACCTTTTATCGTGTGTCACGTCGTGTCTGGTTAGGACAAGGTGTCAGAGGGGTTCAGCTGATTAAATAGTTTGGAAATACTTCTGAAGTGATTTAAAAAAAAAATAAAATAAAAAAAAAAAAATTATATTAGACCGTCTTTCTTTACTGCTCAACTTCATTTTATAGGTCAAAGAGTTTTACGTCAACAAACATCAATCAGTTACGGTTTCTAGACAACCCAGTTTTCCTCAAAAAAAAAAAAAAAAAAAAAAAAAAAAGAAAGTCTTGGAAATGTGTAATCGGAAACGAGACCCCTGCTGAGTCTCCACTGTCGCCCGAGCCAGAAGACGCAAGTGCGGTAAGGAAATTCTTCCCATTCATTTCTGAGGGGAAAATATCAAGGTCTAGGGCAGGACACTACAGAAGCACTGAAAGATAATATCTTGCTTAGAGCTTGAGATTTACAGTTGCTTGACAACGAGATTTTAAATCACTCCATTTCATTTAAGCAAATAAAAGTGCATCTTAAATGTAAACATATCAGTGTTTGCTTTGGATTGTTTCGTAAGCTATCACCCCAACACAAACACCAAAAATGTATGAACAATGATGTTGTAATAGCGAAGACATCTTGAACTTGGCCTACAGCATGACTGTCTGGATTATGTAAAGATAAGGTGATTAAGAAAGAGTTGCCCTCAGGCCAGAAAGAGTTGACTGAGCCATCCTGAACAAACATGGCAGGACAATCTGGTCTCAAGATGATGGCCAAAACAAGCCGAGATGAGGATGTGTCACTTTCACGCATAAAAATGGGTCAATCTTAAGAACATATTGCTCATAGAACATTACGTATGAGAAACTGGAGTCATAATTCTTTAAAAATTATTTGTGGCAGCTTTCATAAATTGTTAATATGACGTAAATGTTTGCAAGGCCTCACCATGGAGAGAGCAGATGTGTGATTCCCTCGTGCTAAATCTATAATGTACGGATGAGATTGTGTGCAGAGGGATTTGAAACAACATCCTTGCATGTGAAGAACATTGGTGACCAATGAAAAATGTTTCTGTTAGGGTATGTTCGTGCTTGTAGTTCAGTTCACTTGGTTTTGGTCGGGACCAAAAAAGAAAATTATACATTTAGCCTATGGCAAGCCGTCTTAACATTTAATCCTTAAAACAAACTAGTATCTATTTTCATGCTACTAGTACTTATTTATTAGATACTAGTATTTATTCCAAATGTTACTAATATTTTTACTAGTAAAATATATTTTACTAGTAAGATTTTTAATTGAACTATAGTGGCCATTCTGACTAGTCATAACATAAGACGAGTAAAAAAGCAGTTGTGACTAGTAAGATAAGAAATATTACTAGTTACAATTAAAAAAAGATACTAGTATCTATTGAATAAGTACTAGTAGCTAATAACTACTAGTATCTATTGAATAAGTACTAGTACCTAATGAATAACTACTAGTATCTAATAAATACGTACTGTTACCAATTTATGAATATTTAATGAATAACTACTAGTATCTTTTAAAAAGGTACTATTATCTAAAGAATAGGCACTAGTACCTAAAGACAAGTATTAGTACTTAATGGAATAGATACTAATATAATTTTTCAATTGCATTATTCTTGCTTTCTAGAAAAAGTAAACTGAATTAGTTACTTTAAGGAGTAACGCAATACTGTAACGCATTACTTTTAAAAGTAACTTTCGTCAACGAAAATCCAAAACAATGCTGTGTGCTGGGCTAAATGTGTTCATTGTGTACATATGGTGGCATTTCTACCAGCTGAGAGCTCACAAACAGTTTATAAAATGTGTTAGTTCTCGAATTCTCAATTCTCGACATGGACATCAAATCATAATGTTTTTAATCATGATCTTTGCATTTCCCGGTAGTGTTCATATCAGGTCTAGGACTGACCCTAGAAACAGTTTCCAGCGTCAGGATGTGGTCGGATGTGCTCATAGCGTGTCACACGGCTCCTGGGCATTCGGGGCTCATTTATGCACAGTTTATTCCATCACACCAGATCAAATGCAGACGCAGACAACTCTAGTGTTTGCACTCAAGTTGTTCATGTTTTGTTCAGTTGGAGTGACACTCTCAGTTGGGTTTGCATCTGTTTTTACTCAGTTTTTTCTGAAGATGGCAATAATGCTGCTAATATTAGGATTTACGATAGCGTATTCCCATTTAAAGAGAAACTGAAGTTTGTTATTTTTTTCCTGATTTTTCCATGTTGCATACTTATTGGTTCTTTCATTTCATTTTTATGCAGTGTATCATTTCAATATATTTTTATAGCAATTTGAATAGTGACTAAATCACAAAAGACAGACTTTGGATCAAAACAAGTTAATGCTGATATTGATTTTGGTCTTATGTTAACAGTTCAAACATATATATTTATGTTTCTTCAAGCATGGGCATTTTTGGCCCTATGCACTTTTATAAAATAAACTTTCTTACTAGACACTTTCACACTAGTTTCTACTAACAAACCTATAACATCAGATTTTGTAATTTTGTCATTATTTCTGTAAACATTTATATTACAATGTAATTTACACCACATCACAATTTATGTATTCTGTGTTGGGTTTTTTTTTTTTTTTTTTTTTTGTATGTAAATACACAATTTATAAAAAAAAAAAAAAAAAAAAAAAAAAAAAAACCCCATCTAGACACTTAGACTATAAATAAAAACATTAATTTTACTGTTATGGAAAAATTTTATTAAAAAAGGCACAATATGTAAGATTTTTAGATTAAAATATCCAAAAACCACTATACCAATGTTATATATTTTGTTGACTTGTGTACTAACATTATCCCAAACGTTTTCAACAATGTTTGAATCCAGAGAAATAAGCAATTTTTACCAGGACACGGACCGTGTCCATGCGTCGCCTATCAATGACGTCATATCCGCACTTGATTTCCATAGAAACCATGGAAACACCAAAGACACATCAATAAAGTATGTATTGTATTAGACAGGCAACTGTTTGGATATACATTTAAATCAACAGAAAACGAATCATTGTTATACAGTGCAACACAGGGCCCAATCATACACTCGGCGCAATGCAACGCCAGGCCACAAAGTATTTTTTGCTAGTTTCAGCCCGACACGGTTATCATTTTCATGTCCAGTGCCATGCTGTTTAAAATAGCAAATGCACTCGCGCCCATCTGTTCGCCCATGGGCGTGCTGGTCTAAAAGAGAGGTGTGTTCAGGCGGCATTGTTGGCGCGTTGCTATTTTGAGGAACTGAAAACGACTGTGCAGTATTTGTTTTATTTAAAGGGCACGTTAGTAATATGCGCCTATAGGCGGGAGCACAACGCACATACACTCTGCTTATTACACACACTTTTAAATATTAAAAATAAAAGGATTCCTCTCTGGAGAAGCGTTCAGTCTTTCCGCTCGCATGTAAATAGCGAATCCGCCATGACGCGAGCGCAACTGGCTTTTAAAGGGAATGGGAGATGAGACTCTGATTGGTTTATTGCACCAAAACACACCCATGACTCATTAAGAGACTAGGGACAACCCTTTTAGACCATGCACCTGGCGAGCCAACTGTTTATTCCGTCGTTAAACTAGCAAAAGTGCACCTGCGCTGTGCGCTTCAGACCATGTGCTCAGATTGTTAAAATAGGGCCCTTTGTCTTATTGTTTGAATCGCTCGTTTTCTTGATTCACCGCGAGTAACGTTTTTACCATGTCTCAGAGACAACACTATTTTGTCAAGTGGCTAACATGGCATAATCAGAGAGAGCCTTTTCCATCATACAATATAATTTAAAATTAATTGCATGTCATTTAGTTATCCTGTTTTTATTAATTTTATATTCTAATATCAATCTAGATTACTGCAGTGTACAACAAGTCTCTCATAGCAGCCACCGAACAAACGCACAGAGTAACCTCAAAACATAACTGTCAACACACTCAAATGTATTTAGTATGATTGTTTTAACCATGTAAAACAGCACTGCGTTACCCCACATACGCAGCAAAAAGAGCGGAAGCGGCAACTGCAGCATAAGCTTAAAAGCCCAGAGACTGGTGTTTCGCGCAGGTCCCGCTCATTAGCATTCGCTCACGCAGCTCTCGGCACGTCACGCTTCATACCACCATAACGTTAATAAAACTTTAATACATTCGCTCATTCATGAACATGATTTCTGCCCCATGGAGTCCATAGAGGTGAAGAGTCAAGACTACAAATCCCATGATTCTACGGCGTCATCAAGCTACGCGTTTGTTTTGAATAGGCAACCTCTAGTGGCGAAACTTACATACTGTGCCTTTAATTTTTGAAAAATTAAATACTTAATATTCACTCGGTGTTTAAATCTAATGTACTTGCTACTGAACGTCTCAAACAATCTCCTGACTGTCAAAGTCACTATAATGAGGAATGACTCTTCTTAATCATTAACGTTTGAGCTGAAATTCTTCATGTTGTTTTTCTTTGGAACAGCTGCTAACATCTAAAACATCAGTTGGACAAATGAACACAGGCACTCGCTCTGGATCATGTTAAATCTGTTTAATGACCACTTACTTATTCTTCAGCTCTGCAGAAAACACGTGTTTTCCTGGAAATAATTCAGATCATGCTGTTGTGATTTCACATAGATGTTCTCATCTGGAGATTTAACTACAGATAATTAAACTGACATTATGAAACATGCACATATTACTTAAATATTATTGGTTTATCAGTGTCACATCAGAACCCACTACAACATGTGCCTACATCAACAAGAGCCTTAAGAGCTGATCTAATACTGCAGTATCCATCAAAACATTGTTTTTAAAGTGTATAAAGATTTAATGAAGCCTAGAATTAATCTGGATGAATTTTACTGCTGTCAGCTTTCAATGAATAAACACAATGCAAAGTTTGCACGCTCAAACTTCTTATTGTTATTTCAGTGAAGTTTAATGGTTTCTAAATGTTTTTTTTTTTTTGTCTTGTCTTTGTAAATGAATGCATTCGCTGAAACATTCTCCAGTTTCCCTCATTCACTGGATTATCTGCAGTCACACATGCTGTAGATGGGCATGTTGATACTTATTTCTTACATAGAGATTTTTACATTGAAGTCTTAAAGGAGAAGCAGCCCCTAAATCCAAAATTTTCATTCAGATGGTCAGAAACTGGGAGGAAAATGGTCATGGGTTGCTGAATGATGGCTGTTTTGGTGCAGGGAAAAACAAACTTTTAAACATTATAAGTGGCCCTCTGGGAAAATAAAATAAAGTATGGCATGAGCCCTGCAGGCTGTTTTTTTTTTTGGTCAAGTAAAAAAAAAATAAATAAACTCACTCGCTTCATGAGACACAGGATAAAAAGATGAATTTAGCCAAGAGAAATTCAAACTGGACCCTCATATTGATTCTTGCATTTCACATCTCATCTTCAGAAGGTTAGTATCTGCTCTCTTCTAGTTATCCAAAAATAAGATGCTTTTATTAATTTTAATATAATTCAAACTTCACTTCCTATATAAACATCAATCACAAAGCATTTACATTAATGTTTTTGGAAGATACATTTATCTAATATGATTAGGCCATGTTTACACGGTTGTCAGTCCTGTATTTGAATCCTTAATATGGTTATGTTCACACCATAGACTGTAAAAAAAATATGGACGTAGTGTCCGTGACGTCACCCGTAGGTTTTTGAAGAGCATTTGAAAACTAAAAGCCGGCCGTTGCCATCTTGGCAGCGCGTAACCACCGAATAACTGAAAATGGGCAAATAGGCGGGACGTGGGTGGAGCTGAGGTGCCTGGTTGCTGAAACCACACCCACCTAGCTCAACCATAGTGGCAATCCACCTGTCACTTAAGTGGCCACACCCTTAATTATGCAGAACTTTAAGGCTTAATATAATTTAAACAGATGAGTTATTTATAAAAAAAAAAAAAAAAAAAAAAAAAAAAAAAAAAAAGGAAGGAAGGAAGGGCAAAATTAGCTATATAGACCAAAACCACTTTTTGTACCAGGCTGTAAACTTTTTTCTGCTGTAAAGTTGGGCATTTTAACATGGGGGAGATACAGATTTCTCTGTTGTCTCTAGTGGCCAGTCGATGAATTGCAGTTTAAGTCACTTCCGCGTTGGATTCAAGAGAGACCACGGGAGGTTGCCGCTTGGTTCACACACAGTTTGGTTATTTATGGGAGTGACAACCGCATTCTATAACTATACTCGCACCAGTGAAGCTGTGGGCGCTTGGTGTCGGTAGAAATAAAAAAAAAAAATTAAAAAAAATTCATAAAAACATAAAAATCACATTGTTTTCTGCAAACTCCACCTGATTCTTGTTCTACATGTTCCCAAGTAACACTGAGATGATTTTCATGTTGTTTTACTGTTTCATTCTTTAATAATTATATATCAAAGTCATTTACCTCTGTAGGGTATACAGACGTATTTATATAATAAAAAAAAAAAAAAAAAAAAAAAAAAAAGTAAAACAGTCAACATTATATTGTATTTAATTGTGTCTTAGTAAGTATTATGCTTCAGAAAAAATGTTAACACACTTATTTGCTCATTACCATAACACCTGACCAGACATTCCAAGCCTCTCATAAAATTATCTGTAACTTTAAGTCCATTACCTTTTCCTTCAGCAACACCATCAGGCCAACATACCAAATTTGCACAGAACATATCACAAAAGATAATTATGATATTTGATGGGTTCATCCATAGTCCCCAAAGAAAGATATGTTGTGTGTTTTTTTTTTTTAAGTCAAAATACAATCACCAAACTAAACAGAAATTGTGGTGTTTTAGCCTAAATAAAAAAAAAAAAAAAAGTAAAAATCTGTATTCTAACATTTATCAAGAAATATATAAAAATATGTCAAAATGTTGAGACATGCCACTACTACACAAATTAACTTGTCCAAATATATAAGAAGTCCTACTATACATTTCATTTCATAGGAGCACCACATCCTGAAGGAGAAGTGGAGGCAGCGAAAGCAAAGTAGGAGAGGAGTCTATGTTACCTCCATCAACAAGCCATTCCATTTAAAAAAAAAACAAAACAGCGGTAACATGAAGCACATTTGGATACATAACTTAACAAATAACATAATTTTCAAAGACATTTCAAGTTTCTAATATTTTTGGATGCATTACTTAATACCACATTCTTCAAAGTCATTTCTAGTTTCTGAAATTTTTCCTGAAATAAAGCAGGTGTCTACAGCCCCAGGGACAACCAGCACACCTTCTACTGACAGCCAAACACCATCAGTGGCAGCACAGGACCCAAAGACAAACAGTCGAGACAAAGATGCTTTGGAGGTAAACTTGACTGTACTGTCTTTTTTAGTGTGCACTTACAATCACAATAGTTTGGCAATCAAAAGTATGTTATGCCAAATATACACATAAGTTAAAACATTATTAAGCATGTAAAATTAAACATTGTGATGTCTTTCAGTGTGTAATTACTAATAATAAGCTAAACAGATTTATCCAAAGATAACAACTGATTTCAACCACAGCCCTAAACTAGTAACACGCACAAAAAGTGTTGTGAGGTAGGACTGAATATTCAAAGGGGAAGTGGAGTTGGAGATGCCTATCCAGGTCAAATAATTCACATTAAAATAAATGTTTCTTTATGGTGTTTATCTCATAGAAAGGGAGGAAACCGCAAAGAGCAAAAAGGCAAAAGTCCCATGGACCACTTTGGATACATCACTCACCAAAGAAAGTTATCCCAGGCAATACATTTGTGAAATAAGTTGTCACGGTGGGTATGGGTGAATTGGAGCAAGGACTCAATTGCAGGAGGATATGATGATTTATTAAATTAAATAAAATAAAACAAAAAACAAACACCCACGAGGTGGGAAAACCAAACTTGATTTGGACAAACACAAGGGTCAGGAACATGAAGCAGGACAGGGAACAGGAGACAACAATCCAGCACAAGACTGCAAATACAAGAAGAATAAATAGGGAACAAACAAGGCAGGTGATGAGGGAGAACAGGTGGGGCAAATTAATCAATAATCAGGTAACAAGAGGGGCGGGGTCAAGACAATAGACATGAGAGCACATGGCACAAGGAACACATGACAAACCATGTGCTCACACAAAACATGACAAACACAAGCACATGGCCAGCAAAGACAAATACCAGCCGTGTGCTCACACAAAAACAAGACCAAACCGGGAGTGTCAGAGTTCTGTCACAAACCCAAGAATACGCTACACAGAAGTGACAGAACCCTGACAGAAGTAGTGATCAAACAAGTACAAATGTTAAGCATCCTCCACCCACAAACTTGGCTCAGCAGCGATGAAGTGGATGCAGCTTCTTTTTACATTTCTCAGAAGTTCCCTCATATAGATGGGTTTCAGTCCAGCCTACTCTATCAGAGTCTTCACCAAGGGGGTGTGGTTGGGACACCACAAACACCATTTGTGCAAGTGTTGAACATAAATGAGAACCACTGGATCACAGCAAGCAACCTTTTCTGGGGACCCAATGAGGTTTGCATATACGACAGCCTGAATGCAAACACCACCAAGCAGACAGAGCAAAGATTATCCTGGTTGATTCGTCCACAAGCACCGCAGTTCAAGATCAAAAAGCCTGCTGTACAAATGCAGCAATCATCCAGCAGTTGTGGGCTTTTTGCATTGGCCGTTGCAACTGTGTTGTGTGATGGATTCAAACCAGAGGAATGCCAGTTTCAAGAAAGAAACATGAGACAAGTCCTATACAGAGCTCTGAAAAGCAAACAGGCTCCAGTGTTCACATACAAACCAATACAAGCAAAACCTGAAAGGGCCACACTTCAGGTGGAGGTTCACTGTATCTGCAGGACCTCACACAACCAGGAGGTGCAGTGCAGCAGCTGCAATCATTGGTTCCACCCCAATTGTGTGTCTGTCCCACACAAAGCATTGGACACCACCACAGAAGAGTGGAACTGTGAAATCTGCAATTACATAGTAGTTTCAATAGTAATTCAAATGTGTATTGTACTTTGGATGCAGAATAAATATAAAAAGAATAAATATGGATGCAGAATAAATATGTCAAATTAGTAATTTGCCTTTGTAGTCATTGAGTACATTGACAGACATACAGTTACTTTTCCAAGTTCACATTTACATATAATTAAATACAGTAAAAGTTATGCGTGTTTGGCGAGCTGTCCAGGGGGAAGGCTCCGAGTTCGGAATTTTGGCCCAAACCCAGAGTATTCCCCCCGTTTGTGGTAAGAATAGATAGATGTTTTTATGAATTTTTTTAATATGTCTGTATACAGAGGTAAATAATCTATGACTTTGATATATAATTATTAAAGAATGAAACAATAAAACAACATGAAAATCACCACAGTGTTACTTGGGAACATGTAGAACAAGAATCAGGTGGAGTTTGCAGAAAACAATTAGATTTTATGTTTTTATGATTTTTTTTTTTTTATATTTCTACCGACACCAAGTGCCCACACCTTTAGCCTACCACGCAACCTCATGTAGACGCGCAATGTATTTTAAGTGTATATGGCGCGACCGCCTTTCTCCAAAGCGCAGATGGCGTGACCGCAGTAGTCCTTTGGAGGCTTGTAGTCCTCCTCAGCATTAAATGATAGAATAAGACGGTCTATTAAGTGCGCATGGCTACGTAACATGTCATTATTAGTGCTGTCAATCGATTAAAATAAAAATTAACTAATTAATCGCTAATTTTTTTTTCTGTAATTAATCACGATTTTTTATATTTTTATATTGTAATAATTTCATAGTTACTCTCCAAATTAATGTAGAAACAACTTAAAGACAGTATATTCTAAATATTTGTTGTAATGGCATCTTTTTATGAATGAAGTCCAGTACCACTGATACCGATGTCTCTATGAAATTGATTTTTTTCTAAACATTAATAGCCATTCATCATTACAGTATAATTGAAAGCTATCAATTTCGACATTCATTAGGCATTAAACAAATACAACTTTTAATTTAAGTGAACTTAAAACAATCTTCACATAAACCCACTATAATAAATGTCACAATCCCTGTACTGTCTTGTGTTTTGTAGGACTTTTGTCCTTCCTGTGTTTGGTTCCTGCTTTGCCTTGTTACCCCCAATAGTTCCCATGGCAATGGGTGACAAATCACCAACACCTGTCCCTTGTCAGCCCCTGGTAAACCTGTCTAGTTAAACCTCTGTGCTTCAGACGTTGTTTGTCGGTCATCACTCATTTATGTGTGTGTTTCCTGACGTTGCTCTCCTGCCTGCTCTCTGTGGATACTCTGGTTCTTGGATTATCTGTGTTTATGTTTTTAACCCTTTAACTTTCACACCTAGAAGGAGCCAATGAAAAAAAAAATATTTTTCTTATTCTTATTATTGGACATTTAAAAAATGACCTCAAGCTGTTTTTTTGTCAAAATTTATGTTTTTATCTAAAATATTTAAAACTCTTCCGTACGGTTGAGATGCTGGATTTTCAAACCAGAGTTCTTGTACTTTTTGGGTTTGGCTGACAGGTACAACCAACCTTTTTAAAGTGCTTTTACATGTGTTACTGTGTAAGCACTCTCTTACGTGTGCTGTGTGAAACAGAGGTTAGACCTAAATCATACACTATGTAGGTGTGCGAACACAAATACTAGCTACACTTGCTTGATTTCAATGAATTACCAATATTTGCAAAATGGAAATTATTGCTGTTGCCATTATAGTCTTCTATGTCAGTTTTCTCTGACTACTTGCAAAATCGCATACTGTCAAAGTGCTACATTTGAAGAACTTAGTTTGCGACTAATAATAAAAAAGTATGTTCTATATGAATGCAATCCAGACATGCTACATCTGCCATTTTGGCATTGCAATGTAAATTGTGTTGCTTCCACGCAATTTACAAGTCCTCTTCCAAGGCCTCATGGGATAGTAAAGTGTCCTCTGTATGCGTATTTCAAAATATTACAGGTAGTAGCAGGTCATCCAGTTACTTTTCAACTACTTTTTTTTTTATGAATTCTGTGAATTCAGACATAGTAATCTCCTAATATAGCCTATTGTTTTTTTTGTTGTTTTTGCCTGATAAATAGTAGGGAAGTTGGCATATTTGAGCACGAAGACTGGCACCATTCCGATAACTCTCACTTTTTTTTACCCAATCAGTTCCTTTCCACTATACGCAAAATAAAATACTGCATAAATGTATGTGTGTAAAATATGTGGCAGCAGCTATTTGCACTAAGTGTAATAGCAACTATATTCTATTTACACTAAGTGAAAATAACATTTTCTTAGCGATAGATGATATTTACACTAAGTGCAAATAGCTGTAGATGCTATTTACTAAGTGAAATAGCATACTAAGTGAAAATGTAAAAGTAGCGGTTCTTTGCAATTTATACTTTATTTTGACAGATACATACTATTTGCACCTCAGTATTGTTGTACATTAACAGGATGCAATAATAACAGTGTAAATTATTATATTTATTGAAAATATTAAATGGATGCCGCCTTAATGGGAAAATAAAAGCCCTCCCTACACCTACCCCTAACCCTACCCAATAAATACTTTTATTTTTATTAAACATTTCATTAAGGACTTTATTTCCACTTTTAGAACATTTTTATTGAAAGTAAATGCCTTTCCGATGTGATATGTGATGGGAAAAGGGAGAAGAGCGAGCTCGGCAAAAGGTGGATTCGAAACCCGGGTCGATCGTGTCAAAACCTATATCCTTGAGCCTTACGCTTTACTAACTAAGCCACTGAAGACACTGAAATTTGTGCGTCTTTTTTAAATCTTGTTTGTCCCAACCAGGCATTGTTAGGTGGAGCTAGTGCAAATAGTACTTGCCAACAAGGCGCGCTATTTGCACTTGGTGTAAATAGACACTCCGTAAAAATATCCCCATGGACATCCTCATAATCCACTCTCAGAAGGCCCTATTGTCACACTTTGGGCCCTGTCATACACCCGGCACAATGCGACGCCAGGCGCGACGCAAGTGTTTTTTTGCTAGTTTTAGCCCGACGCAGTTATCATTTTCACGTCCAGCGCCACGTTGTTTAAATAGCAAATGCACTGGCGCCCATCTGTTCACCCATATTTGAAATATTCAAGTACCAGCTGGTGAAATGTTTCGAAATGTCTCTTTGAACAGCAAAACACCCGTTTCAATAAAAGGATATATTAAAGTTTATATCCTACTTTTACATTTTCGCTGCTGTTCTAAAAATGGTTTTCGGTTACCTTAAACAAGCTACGCAGCTGCTTGAATCTGAGCACAGGAGCCTTAGGTTACCACAGAAACGTAAGTGGTTTGCAGTTGTGACTCGTGACACTCGCAACCAGCACTGAACACGCATGGCCGGTACAACTTGAATATTATTATCATAACTTGATAATTATTATTATCATAACCAGTCATTAACTACTGGTTTAGACTCTACCCTACTAACTACAACTATGGTTTGATTCCTTACTTAACTGATATCAGGGTTAGGGTCAATGTACTAAAGATTTGTTTTCCCAGAACATATCTTAGATTATTTTTCTTACCCCACTGGCAAATAATTTTTTCTTTGCATGATGGTTTCTCTTTCTCTTCCAGCTTCTCATGATGATGATGATGATGTTTAGGGTCGTTAATAGATCTTTGGAGAAGGAAAACTATCAGTTCAAGCCAGGAACAGAGACTAAGGCCCAATCCCATTTCTACCCCTTAGCCCTTCACTTTCCCCTACCCCTTCGTTTTGCGCGTTCACGTAAAGGGGTAGGGGTGTCTCAATTCTCTTTTGGCTGGAGTGGTAGGGGTAAGGGGAAGGGCCAGAAGACCCTTCAAACAAAGTTTTTTCAGGACCACACTTCGAACGAAAGGGTATGAGGAATTTCGCTGCATACACAGACTACCGTGCTGCTAGAATGCGTGTAGTGATGTTGCCACTCGGGATCGATCACTTATGTGTTGCCTGGCTGCCAGTTTTTCCGTAGCTTGCTAAACGCTCTATTTGAGTGATGTAAACACAAATTAATAATACAGTTCAAAGAAATATCTGGTCATCCTTCATAACGCAGTCGATATTTACATCACGTATAGTCTGTAAACCATAAACTCTTGCATTACCAAGGCAACAACTGACTTGTTTGTATTACATTGTAAAGAGCTCCGTTATTGCTGCACCACAGTAGAAAACGTAACCATATCCGTACCGTACCAGCCGGCTCGGATCGGCACAGAATGGAACGGTTAACAAAGAGAACAGTTTGGCCCGATGGAAAAGCGGCTTCATCAGTATCATTCTGTATCGTCTTAGGAAACTCGAAGGCTCATCCGTTTTTTAACTGAAAACGAGCGCCGTTTTATTAAGTCCAAATACAGCACAAAACAATGTTGGGAGTGAGTAATTTGTTAAATGTGCTGATTTCTGTTAAATATAGCCTACGCACTTCACTGCTGTTCATACTGGTTAAATGTTACAGGACACTAATAAAAGAAACAGGGTATGATGACGTATGATGACGTGTAATGGTGTAGTAGTGGTGTCCCATTTGTTAGGGGAATATTTTCACCCCTACGCCTTGCCACTCTCTTTCAAGGGGCAAGGGGAAGGGGTAGGCATAGGGTAGGGGTAGGCGAAGGGGTATAAAATAAAATTGGGATTGGGCCTAAATCACAAATTCAATTCTCTCTTTATTGTCACACATCGTATACACAAGTGTACCGGCGATGAAATGCTTAGGTGCAAGTCTCTATAACATGACAGTATGAACAATTAACAATATACATAAATAACAATAAACACATTTTAATAAAGTGCAGTGCAAGGGTAAGTGAAGTGTACTATAATGTATTATTTTCTACAGTTCAGCAGTCTGATGGCCTTTGAGAAAAAGCTTTCTTGTAGTCTACTGGTGCGGGTCCTGATACTGCGGTACCGTCTGCCTGATGGTAGCAGTGAGAACAGATTATGGCTTGGATGGCTGGAGTCTCTAATGATCTTCTGTGCTTTCCTGGCTGTAGATATCCTGGAGGGAGGGAAGCTCACCTCCAACGATGTGCTGAGCCGTCCGAACCACTCTCTGCAGGGCTTTGCGGTTGAGAGCGGAGCAGTTCACATACCAGGCGATGATACAACTAGTAAGGATGCTCTCCACAGTGCTACTGTAAAATTGTTTGAGAGTTTTTGGGCTCATACCAAATTTCTTCAGTCGCCTGAGGAAGAAGAGACGCTGATGGGCTTTCTTCCCGACTGATTCCATATGAACTGACCAGGTGAGGTCCTTGGTGATATGAATACCAAGGAACTTAAAGCTGTAGACCTGCTGCACTAACGTCCCGTCCATGATGATGGAGGGGTGATCACTGACCTGTTTTCTGAAGTCCACCACTAGCTCCTTGGTCTTACTGATGTTCAGAGAGAGGTTGTTGTCATGGCGCCAGTATCTCAAAGTGTGCACCTCTTCTCTGTAGGCTGACTCGTTGTTGTCGGTGATCAGGCCTACCACCGTTGTGTCATCTGCAAATTTGACAGTGACATTGGAACTGTATGTAGCCACGCAGTCATATGTATACAAGGAGTATAGCAGTGGACTGAGAACACAGCCCTGTGGAGCTCCGATGTTAAGGGTCAGTGGGGAGGAGATGTTTCTACCAACTCTGACCACCTGCTGTCTGCCAGTCAAGAAGTCCAGAATCCAGCTGCACAGGGAATTGTTCAGACCCAGAGTCCTAAGTTTCACCACAAGCTTAGGGGGCACTATGGTATTAAAAGCTGAGCTGTAATCACTGCCCAGGGGGCCCACTAAATCCAGTAGTTATGCTATATATTTTCCTACTCTTATGAATCATTATAGTATATACATTTGTATGCCTAATAGTTCAATGAAAACCACAAAAACATGCAATTTAGTTAAAGAAGTTTTCCAAATCTCCTCACTCTCCCCTCCCTAAAAAATGGTTTAGTCCGATGGTTATAAATTATTTCAGCTCAATCAGCGGCAAACAGCAGAGAGACCCAATAAAACCCCAGCTAGTAAACAGAACAAATCATAGTTGAGGCTGCTCCGAGAACAGAACAGGTTAGAACAGGTTAGAAGTAATGTTACAGTGGAAGTGAGACTGACTGAAAATGTCAGGAAAAAAATCTGGGTACCAGGAACGTCATGAAAAGGAAAGGGAGGCCAGGAAAATTGCTTAAGTCTATCAAAATGTTCTCTAACATTAACGTTATTTTAAACGTTCTTTTAGTGCACTGTAGGGAGTCAATGTGATGGGATGCCGTGACCTGATCTTTTAGCTGCTCAATTTATTTTCGCGGGAATAGGACGCCGCCCGCGCACTCCGGTACTGTCAACATCTCTGTAAACCTGCGTGGTGCGCACCGCCCGAACGATTACGCACTCAAAGTCCGTCTTTTTGTGCTATTGTGTAGTTTGTTGGTTTGTATAGCATGCAGAAAAATATGCGTGTGACAAGGATTACAGACTTACCGGCTGCTGATGTGATATTTTTAACAACTGTCAAGAAAACGTGAAAAACTCACTGCTATTGATGGATACATTTATTAGCTTTATTTAATAAAATAGCACATTATCTTCATCAAAAAATGAAGACAGTGAGAAACTTCTGTGGTTTTATTTTACATTTGACTGCATCCTTTTTCATTTCTGAATATTTATCTCAGCTGTTAGACACTAGACTGACTGGAAATACATTTTATAGGCCTATTATATTGCTGGTATGCCTACTTTTAAAAAAGTTTTTATCATTTTATCAATTTCTTGTTTTGCGTGATGACTGTAAATGAAGTTATTAATCACTTAATGCCATTTTTGATATATTTGTATACAACTTTTTATATATATAAAAAAGTAAAAGCAATAACCTTTATTTACATTTATTTATTTGTCTGTTTAGTTATTTTGCAAGAAATCCTTATTAGGTGCATGGCACCAGATGTGGGCCTCCATGCCCATATCTTATAGGCCTACCTTTACCGTATATATACCGTATATGATATGAGTAGAGGGCATTGGGGGCCCACATCAATGTTTTTTCAGGGGGCCCAGAATTCCCTAGCTACGGCCTTGGCCAAACACCATTCTCACATATGTGTTCCTCTTGTCCAGATGGGAAAGGACAGTGTGCAGGGTGAAGGCAATTGCATCATCAGTGGAGCGGTTACTACGATAGGCGAACTGCAGTGGGTCGAGAGTTGCTGGTAGTACAGAGCAGATGTGATCTTTGATAAGCTTCTCAAAGCACTTACCGATGATGGAGGTTAAAGCAACAGGGCGCCAGTCATTCAAGCAGGTAACTTTGAGTGTCTTTTGTATTGGTACAATGATGGATGATTTAAAACACTTAGGGACAGCAGACAAGGAGAGGGAGAGATTGAAAATGTCCGTGGTGTTAGATAGCATACGGATGTGGGCCACTTCAGGCAATAATGCGGCACTGCAGGCCTCCTTGTGGCCCGGACAAAATGTATGTGAGCCTGAAGTGGCCCACATGTAAAATGGTAAATATTGCCCAAATATTTTAAATCACATGTGGGCCTTTTTAGGCAAAGATGCGGCGCTCATGGCAATGTGTAATCTGAATGTGAGCCTAAAGTGGCCCATATGATAAATAATGAATATGGCCCAAATATCACAAACCAAATGCGGGGCACCTATGGTAAAAATGTGGCACAATCGACAATGACTAATCTGGGTGTAAACCAAATATGGCCCACATATGTTGCAGCAAATGTGGCCCAGTTATGTTAAAACATACCTGGGCCAGTTTTGGCAAACTTGTGGGAGAGTAATCACTGGTGAATCTGAATGTGAACCTAAAGTGGCCCACACACAGCATAGCAAATATGGCCCAAATACATTACACTAAATTTGGGCCACATTTGGCAAATGTACAGCACAGTCAGCACTGGCTGACCAGGGTGTGAGCCTAAACTGGCCCACATATAATGCAGCAAATGTGGCCCAGTTATGTTAAAACATATCTGGGCCAGTTTTGGCACATATGAGGGACAGTAATCATTGGCGAATCTGAATGTGAACCTAAAGTGGCCCACATTTGGCAAAGCAAATATGGCCCAAATACATTACACTAAATTTGGGCCACATTTGGCAAATGTATGACAGAGTCAGCACTGACTAACCAGGGTGTGAGCCTAAACTGGCCCACATATAATGCAGCAAATGGGGCCCAGTTATGTTAAAACATATCTGGGCCAGTTTTGGCAAAGGTAAAGGACAGTAATCACTGGCGAATCTGAATGTGAACCTAAAGTGGCCCACACATGGCATAGCAAATATGGCCCGAATACATTACACCAAATTTGGGCCACATTTGGCAAATGTATGACAAAGTAAGCACTGACTAACCAGGGTGTGAGCCTAAACTGGCCCACATATAATGCAGCAAATGTGGCCCAGTTATGTTAAAACATATCTGGGCCAGTTTTGGCAAAGGTGAGGGACAGTAATCATTGGCAAATCTGAATGTGAACCTAAAGTGGCCCACATTTGGCAAAGCAAATATGGCCCAAATACATTACCCCAAATTTGGGCCACATTTGGCAAATGTATGACAAAGTAAGCACTGACTAACCAGGGTGTGAGCCTAAACTGGCCCACATATAATGCAGAAAATGTGGCCCAGTTATGTTAAAACATATCTGGGCCAGTTTTGGCAAAGGTGAGGGACAGTAATCACTGGCAAATCTGAATGTGAACCTAAAGTGCCTAAAGTGGCATAGCAAATATGGCCCGAATACATTTGGCAAATGTATGGCACAGTCACCACTGGCTAACCATGGTGTAAGTCTAATATGGCACAGTAAGCAAGTTAATAGTTAATAACAATTACGGCCACTTTTGGCAAATATACGGTACAGTTGACATGGATAAATATAAATTACATAAATATAATTACAAAACTTGGCCACTTCTGGCTTGGATGCAGCACCTTTGAAACTGGTTAATTTAGATGTATAGCTAAAAATGCCCACATTTGACATTTGAAAATATGGCATAATACTTTTTTAACAAAATTGGGCTATGTTTGATAGGATGCAACACTTAACTGTACAGTTTAATCTGGAGAAAAAGGCTATATTAGTTGTGGATTGGCCTGCCCTGTGTTTTTTTTTTTTTTTTTTTTTACATAATTTTAATGGTTGGTGTGTGTGTGTGTGTGTGTGTGTGTGTGTGTGTGTGTGTGTGTGTGTGTGTGTGTGTGGTCTAGGTAAACCCTACGTTATGGGGACACAAAAATGGCAATATCCGAAATCCTTGTCCATGTGGGGACGTTTTTTGGTCCACATGAAGAAAACAGCTTCATACTAAAAAATCATACTAAATTAGGTTAGTGTAGGGTGATATAATATACAGTTTTTACAGTATAAAAATCATGTCTGTGTGTGTGTTTGTGTGTAATGTGTGTATGCTGTGCAGCACAAACACGGACGTGCACTAGTGACAGTTCTTACAGTCAGTTGACTTATATGTAGGTAGAGTGTCTGACTGAGAAATGTTTGCAACATAGT
Source organism: Coreius guichenoti (assembly GCA_039654105.1). Lineage (NCBI taxonomy): Eukaryota > Metazoa > Chordata > Actinopteri > Cypriniformes > Gobionidae > Coreius > Coreius guichenoti. Next base: position 10,283,217 of record CM077191.1, read on the forward strand.
TCAAATTTGTGAACTGTTTTTATAGTCTTGGAATGTAACTTTGAATATTTGGCTGAGATACATTTTGAGTTGCTGTGCATGAAAATCTTTGCCATGGTTTCAAGCAGGACATATTCCTGGGTCAACATTTTTTTTCATCCTGGAACACAATTCCTGTCCAGAAACATAGTCCTACCCCTAACCCTACTGATAACTTATCCTTAAAAGGGAAATGATAGGTAAATAACCAGCACCAAACCCTGGATTTAAGCATAAACTTGACATAAACTGTAACTGAAATATGATTTGTTGATTGGAATGCAGGATTTACAAAGATGTTATAAATCCAGAAACATAGTTGTTAAAATCACATTCACCTGTAACTATAAGGAACTGTAAGGCAGTGTCATCTTATAAACTGCTTCAAGTGACCCTGATATTCTATAGCCTATAAAAAAAAAAAATTAAAAAAAATCGAAATAAATAAAATACTTAATTTGTCTTACATTTTGGCTAAATATTGACATTTACAAGGCATTTTTATAAATACGATAGCCTATCAGTATATTAATTGAGAAATGAATTTATGAGTAAACGAATGACAAATCAGCACAACCTGCTATGAGAACATTTTGTTATTTTGAAAACAACTTTTTTTTTCAGCCCTTTTCTGTTATGCATTCATGACAAAAAAATGTCTCACTTGCTAGAAAACCCGTAGGCTCCAGCTAACTTTGTTTATAAAAAAATTAAAAATTTAAACTGGTTCGAGTTGTCCTATTTCCGGCCCTTTAAATTTAGACGGAGCTGCAGAGGAGGATTGTTGTTCGGCGATTTGACGGTGGAAAACTGCAAAGTAAAGTTAAGGTAAGATTTCATAAAATACAATTTCTTTCTTTTGGCGATTGCTTCGTTATATTCAGTTGGAGTACTGCATGGTATGTGATATTATAGTTAGCTAATGATAACTCAGCAAATTGTTAGCTAGCAAACACATTAGTTATTTTGTGAATTCAAACTCTTGCCATCTCTGGTCTTTCAGGAAAATGTTTTTAATGTTAATGTTTCTGCAGAGAAATTGGCTGAATGGTTTTGTAAGTAACCGTGACATATGCAATTCACGTTGATTAACGTTAGTTCACCTCTCTCTTTCGTACATTTGTCACGTGATTTTTGATAATTACATAATAACTGCTAAATAAATGGTGATAAAATAATAATTTCTGTCTGTTTCATGTACTAGTCTATGCGGCTATCACGTGACAAAAGAATGAACGAGGCTTACCAGAAGAACCTTGAATTAATCATTTCTGTTTCTCATAATTTGTTATTGTGGCTGCAATGATTATTATTTTTTTATTATTATTATTTTGTTATTTATTTTAAATATGATCAAAGTTTGGGCAAGTAGATGTGTTAGGGGAATCTGGATATTGAAAATGTAACATTTAGTGTAATTCAGCTCAAATGAATGAAATGACTTGAATAAAGATTTGTTTATTTTGCTGAAAGAGATTTAAAGATCCAAGTCAGTAAAATGATCTGATCTTCCCATCACTACAATTAAGTCCCATGAAGGCAGCATGTAGCCCAGCTTCGAACTGAAAATCCAGCAGGCAATAACATTATTTTCTGCTGAAAATAAAAAAAACAGCATAGACCAGCATTAATTCCCTTTTACTCACTGTCTACCAACCTGCAGTCGGTTCTGCATGGTCAAAGTATTTTTACAATTATAATTTTATAATTATAATGTAATTTGAAATTAATCTATGTATACATTGGACATTATACTGCACTAACTAGTTGTATTACATAAACAACAGGATCACAGAGCAACAGATTAAGAGGTAGAATCCTACATCAACAGATGGCTTCACCTTGCATGCGAGACGGAGGGAGAAGAGAAAAAGAGGAATGAAGACGGACTGTCTAAGAAACACGTAAGTCGTTTACACTGTCTATTTTGATAAATGTTTGTAATAATTTGGAGTAAATCCGGGACTACACGGGGAAAAAAGCCCTACCAAGTTAACAGGTCAGTCTCAAACTTTGTACACACAGTAGTCATAACTTCACTTCACTTCACTTCACTTCACTTATCTTTGTTATTAAAAATAAGAACAAAGATGCAATAACAAACAGTAATAGAAATATAAGAAACAAATAAAAATGTACAGTGTTTTACTTTTTTCATTACATCTAAACAGAAGTATTTAGGTAAGAAAAACAAATAATCAAATATAAAAATAATCACTGCATAGTTTTTAGTGTGTTTATTACAAATAAATTAATCATTATTAAAGCTACAAATGTAGTTCAGTTAAGAACAGTGAGTGATTCCCTCTTTTCTTTTATTGTTTGATTAACATCAATATAAAGACCTAATGCACGGATCTAATATAATGTTACACATCACATGTGTTTCCCCAACTGCTCCCCAAACGTTCACTTAAAGCTGCAATATGTTTTTGCAGTAAAATATCCAAAAACCAATAGGCCAGTGTTATATATTTTGTTCAGTTGAGTACTTAGAATATCCCAAATGTTTCCAACTATTTGTAAATCGTGAGAAAATTGCCTTTTTAACCAAGGAACCGGGATGTGTGAGGGAGTCGCCTGTCAATTGCGTCATATCTGCGTTACCCTCGGTTTCCGGTTTTGTTTTGCAGAAACGCTTTACTCTTACAGCAGTGTGCAACAAGTGTCATAGCAGCCGCCGAGCGAACGCACAGAGTAACGTCATGACATCATTTTCAACACACTCAAATATATCTAATATAATAAACAGAGCTGCGTTACCTCATACTCATGACCGGAAAAGCGGAAGTGGTGCCGGCGACTATGGCATAATAAAAGTCCCGCTGCTCACGAGGCGTGTGTTGCGTTCATCTTATTAACAATCGCTCTAGCAGCCTTGCTCAGCTCCCACACCACTCAGTCCTGCTCTGCTTCATACTACAATAACGTTAATAATCACATCCATGAACATGATTTCTGCCCGAGTCCTATCCTGATTCTTTCCCACCGGCTGTGAGGTGAAGACCACATGTCCCAAGATTCTGCGCTCAAACTTGGCGTCATCAAGCTACGCCTTTGTTTTGAATAGGCGACCTCCAGCGGACGGAAAAGTTACATATTGCACCTTTAAGACATAACAGATTGTTTGCATGAATTGTTTGCTTTTTTTATTAATATATAATACACGTTCTTTATTTAGCCTACAAAAAACAGTATATTAATATGTATGATAGGCCTATTCTTTTGGTTTTGTGCATCGCTGCAGAATCGTTTACATCAGCATGATAAGCTGGTTATCTTGGCAGAATGTGGAGTTACAAAACAAATAAGCTGTTCCTGAAATTTCTGTGATGATACGAAGAAAACCACACAGAAATCAGAACCCGGCTTAACCTCCTACGACCTGGCGTCCACATACGTGGACATCACATTTTTGGTTGTGTGCACCATAATACTTAATTCTGTGTAACGCTAACCTGTAACTGCCATCTGGTGGTGTCAGAAAAGAAAAACACTTTACATTGAAATTTCAAGATGGCGGAGAGCACATCTGAAAAGTCAGGCAGCCACACCAGACCAAAACTTCCACAAGGTAAAAAAAAAAAAAAAAAAAAAAAAAAAAAAATCGAATAAAATTTCATTGTTGATTCTTGTTAAGTTATGCATAATAGTGTTGTATGATTAATATGGCATGCAAATTTGACAAATTTTTGAAACAGTAAAGATTTACTATACCGCTAAACTTGAGGTCCACATATGTGGACAATGGGACTTAACTTTGTTGAAAATGTAAAAATGTTAGCAAAAAATGTAACTGAAAACTTAGTTTGGGAAGAATTTGTTAGAAAACATCAATTTACAATAGTTTACAACAAAATAAATTGACATTGCATGTGTGATAACTTTACATTGATTTTTATTTTATTTTTCTCATGGTATCATTTCCGGAGCGTATTCCTGGTACACAGACATCAAGAATCAGCATATGAATCTCAACAATGGTGACATGCTTTTTGTCGCAATGCATTCTGGGAGCCACCATAGTATAAAACTCATGGCTCCCAGCATGCATTGCAGCATGAAGCATGTCACCATTGTTGAGAATCATATGCTGAATCTTGATGTCTGTTTGTGTCTAAAATATTTTTTTCTGTAGTGTTTTTAAAATACCAATTCAGAATGTCTGATCTGTGGCAAAAATATATAATATATATTAATATATAATTACCACTTTTGGCTGAGATTAATAAATCATTCTACCTTATAATGAAAACTATATCATCTGATTAGCTACGCTTCTGGCTTCCTTTGTAACAAGGTATGTGTTTTGGTAAACACTGTTACAAAGACCAAAAATGCACTTAAAAAAGCCAAGAGTCAAACTACCCAACTAAAGGAAACACTGACCAAAAATTAAAATGGTGACCAAACATTTTCAATAAAACATCAACATCTACCTCTGTTAATTCTCAATAAGAGCTTCTGTAGACGTACAATATGACAGGAATAATTGTGAAGTCATTTAATCCTCCTCTGCTGAGATCTTCAGAGATTTAATGTCTTTTATCTTCAGTTGATTTCATATAAGGCTGTGGCTGGAAGTCAGTTGTAGTTCTTGTGTTTCTCTTTTCTCTTGAGTGATTCTGCTCATTATCATCAGGTGTTCATCACTAATGGTCAGTCATCACTTAATTAATCTCTTAATTATTAATTATCTCATTGACTTTAACACTGCTTCAGTGTTATTTTAACTCTCTGTGGAGTGGGACCAAATACACTCTGAACAGTGATGATTTAACACTGGGGATTTTGCTGTGTACTGGACTTAGTACTGGAGTCAATTCATTATTTTCCTCAAAATTCTACAAACAATACCCCATAGTGACAACGTGAAAGAAGTTTGTTTGAAATCGTTGCAAATTTATTAAAAATAAAAAACGAAAAAAATCAATGCAGCATTGAAGGTCCCAATGAGCACAGTGGCCTCCATCATCTGTAAATGGAAGAACTTTGGAACCACCAAGGCACATGACAGCCCATCTGGAGTTTGCCAAAAGGCACCTGAAGGACTCTCAGAACAAAATTCTCTGGTCTGATGAAACAAAAAATTGAACTCTTTGGCCTGAATGGCAAGCGTCATGTCTGGAGGAAACCAGGCACCGCTCATCACCTGGCCAATACCATCCCTACAGTGAAGCATGGTGGTGGCAGCATCATGCTGTGGGGATGTTTTTCAGCGGCTGGAACTGGGAGACTAGTCAGGATCGAGGGAAAGATGAATGCAGCAATGTACAGAGACATCCTTGATGAAACCTGCTCCAGAGCGCTCTGGACCTCAGACTGGGGCGAAGGTTCATCTTCCAACAGGACAACGACCCTAAGCACACAGCCAAGATAAAGGAGTGGCTACGGGACAACTCTGTGAATGTCCTTGAGTGGCCCAGCCAGAGCCCAGACTTGAACCCGATTGAACATCTCTGGAGAGATCTGAAAATGGCTGTGCACTGATGCTCCCCATCCAACCTGATGGAGCTTGAGAGGTCTTGCAAAGAAGAATGGGAGAAACTTTCTAAAAATAGGCGTGCCAAGCTTGTAGCATCATACTCAAAAAGATTTGAGGCTGTAATTGGTGCCAAAGGTGCTTCAACAAAGTATTGAGCAAAGGCTGTGAATACTTATGTACATGTAATTTTTTTCGTTTTTTTTATTTTTAATAAATTTGCAAAGATTTCAAACAAATTTCTTTCACGCTGTCATTATGGGTTATTGTTTGTAGAATTTTGAGGAAAATAATGAATTTAATCCATTTTGGAATAAGGCTCTAACATAATTTGCACTTTGTTACACAATGGTGTCTTGATTGTTTTCACACTGATTCTGGCATTTCACATCATGTCTGTACAAGCAGAAGGTAATGTACCTGCTCTTTAATGTTTCAAAATTTTTAAATAAACAGTATACCTATAATAACTCATGACTGTCTTCATTTGCTCACTCTGATGTCATTCCCAAACTTGTATGACTTTCCTTCTTCTGAATCTGTATGTTGGTCTCGATTTCCAGTATTAATCTCTAAAAAGAGAAGCAAAATTTCATTAGATAATGCTTGTTTCAAAGAACATATTTTTCTGGTCTTATTTTCCAGTATAAATCCCTAAAAAGAGAAGCTACATTTCATAAAATAATGCTTGTTTCAAAGAACATATTTTTCTTACCCCATTTCTTCTTCTTTGCATGATGGTTTCTCTTTCACTTCCAGCTTCTCATGATGATGATGATGATGATGATGATGATGATGCGAGAATCCTGATTGTGGGAATCCGAGGTGACTCCAGATTCAGCGCTGCAGAGATTCTGTCAGGATGGAAAGACGGTGGACAGGAGGACAGAAAGATTGTAAAGACTCCAGTAATTACAGACGAGGGGCGTAGAATGATGCTGGTCACTGGACCAAACCTCTGTGAGGAGGACACAGCGAGACAGAGCTTCACAACAGCGCTGTTTCTCTCGTCTCCTGGACCTCACGCCGTTTTTATTGATCCTGAATCTGGAAGATCAAGTATCAGAGCAGTGTGATATTGTGAAACGAACCAAGGAGCTGCTGGGAGCAGAAGTTCTGCAGCACTGCATTGTTCTTCTGCACCAAAATCACCAGGAACGTTTGACAGGAGCGTCCAGAGGGATTGCTGGAGAAATGACCAACGCATATGGAGGCAGATTTCACATGATCAGAGACTCTGAACCCACACCTGCTCAAACAGCAGCTCTCGTAGCGGAAATAGACAAGCTAGTTTGGCTCAATGCTGACGGATTTTACTCAGTATTGACACCAGAGTTAAAAACAAAAGAGACGAGTCAAGATGTGCATGAAGAAAAGCAGCTCTTTTCTGTATTATATGACACTTTAGGAGGAGCAGCTGGAATTGTAGGATGGATTTTCTTCATTTCACGTACCGCTCTTGTTATTTACACTGAAAGAAAGGACAAAATCTTGATTTTTAGGGCAGCATTTACTTTGTTTATGGCCTATCTAAGACATTTTCTAAGTCCAGAGGTTGCTATACCGCTAAATTTGGTCTTGATCACATCACTAGCAACTATATTAGCAACAGACCACAGAGATATCAAAGAATTTCGCACAAGTAGCAGCAGTCCAAACAGAAATATCTCAGCAAATATTTTAATTCCTCTAATGCTTATTTGGACAGCAGCTATGTCTTTACCGTTTCTTCTTTGTTTAGCTCTGGTTTTGGGAACAATTATCAGCATCAGGACGTGGTCAGATGTGCTCATAGCTTGTCACGCGGCTCCTGGAGTCATAATCGAGGCTTTTGCATTCATATTTCACAATGAAACGATTAGTTGTGAATCTCCATTCTTTGCACTCTGGTCATTTCTTTGTTGTACCTTTGGGGTGACACTTTCAATGGGGTTTGTGACTGTGTTTGCTGTGCTTGGTGTGAAGATGACAATAATGCTGCTAATATTAGAATTTACAATGGCCTATTGGCATTTAAAGAGTGAAACCCTAGGGAATGTGATCTGTTTAGCTATTGTTACACTAGTTTTTTCATGTGGTTGTGTGCTCATTGGTTCAGTCTTATTTTTGGGCTGACGATGAGTTTTCTCAAAGTACTTATAGACAGCTTGGTCAGTTCTTATTTGTTTTATGTAACATTACTGTTAATAGTAATGTGGAGAAGGCAGACTGCATCAGTTCAAGTCACAAACAGTGACTAAATTATAATTGTTTCTACATGGATCAAAACATCTATTAAACATCTGAAAACATTGCTTTGTATTAATTTTAAAAAAATTATTCTATACATTTTGGAAACTAATAAGCTAAGGTTTTTTATATAAATAAGCTTTATACTAAGCATTTGAAATCACGTTTTTTGAGTTTGTTGTGGACTTATACAAACTATATACTATAGAAATTCACTTGCATATTGGCATTTTCTTTCAAGCAGTCCTCTATTTTGTTCTTCTTGCTGGGGTAAATGTGTTAAAGTCCTTCATATTTTTCAAAAAAATCCCTTGATCTTCAGCAGTGAACTGAAATAAGCTGAATCGTGTTTCACCATCTCGACTGTGTCCACAATCCAGAGTTAGTCACAAACCTGGAAGAGCAAACAAGGAATTGACAGAATGTTTATAGAATTGTGAAATGACTGATTTTGAAGTGAATTTTAGTTCAACTTGATTTGTGCAACAGACCTCAAGTTACAAAATGAAATAAAGACAAAACCAAAGTGGCTCCTTGTATCAATTCTTGCGTTTCACATATCTTCAGAAGGTTAGTATCTGCTTACCTCTCTGTAGTTTGGCGATTTTATTAATTTTCCTTTAATTTAAAGTTTATATAACTATTTAAATGTATGCTGTTAGATACACATATTAAATGTGACATACATTCAGAAAAAGAATCAGTTTGTGTGCTCTCTGGGAATTAAACCCATGATGATGGCATTAAGACCATGTTCGTTCCCCTCATTAAAAAAACACCCTTAAAGTCATATTCAAACATTTGTATGATTCACCCCACGATATTTCAATCTTCACGTTTCCCGTCCAGCTTCTCAAGATGATGATGTGAGAATCCTGATTGTGGGAATCCCTCAATTGTGGGAATCTTGTCTCCTGGACCTCACGCCGTTTTAATTGTCCTGAATCTGGAAGATCAAGAATCAAATATTTGAATTCTGGGGCAAAATTAGCTGTACTTGTATTGTTTATGGTCTATCTAAGATACACTATATTGCCAAAAGTTTTGGGACGCCTGCCTTTACATGCACATGAACTTTAATGACATCCCATTCTTAATCTGTAGGGTTTAATATGGAGTTGGCCCACCCTTTTCAGCTATAACAGCTTCAACTCTTCTGGGAAGGTTTTCCACAAGGTTTAGGAGTGCGTTTATGGGAATTTTTGAGCATTCTTCTAGAAGCGCATTTGTGAGGTCAGACACTGATGTTGGACGAGAAGGCCTGGCTCGAATCCCCCCTCCACCAAACTTTACACTTGGCACAATGCAGTCAGGCAAGTACCGTTCTCCTGGCAACCACCAAACCCAGACTCGTCCATCGGATTGCCAGACAGAGAAGCGTGATTGGTCACTCCAGAGAACACGTCTCCACTGCTCTAGAGTCCAGTGGCGGCGTGCTTTACATTGCACTTGTGATGTAAGGCTTGGATGCAGCTGCTCGGCCATGGAAACCCATTCCATGAAGTTCTCTACGCACTGTTCTTGAGCTAATCTGAAGGCCACACGAAGTTTGGAGGTCTGTAGCTATTGACTCTGCAGAAAGTTGCCGACTTCTGCGCACTGTGCACCTCAGCATGCGCTGACCCCGCTCTGTGGTTTTACGTGGCCTACCACTTCGTGGCTGAGTTGCTGTTGTTCCCAATTGCTTCCACTCTGTTATAATTCCACTAACAGTTGACCGTGGAATATTCACGAGTGAGAAAAATTTCACGAATGGACTTATTGCACAGGTGACAACCTATCACGGTACCACGCTTGAATTCACTGAGCTCCTGAGAGCGACCCATTCTTTCACAAATGTTTGTAGAAGCGTCTGCATGCCTAGTGCTTGATTTTATACACCTGTGGCCATGGAAGTGATTGGAACATCTGAAATCAGTGATTTGGAGGGGTGTCCCAATACTTTTGACAATATAGTGTAGGTTCTGAGTCCAGATGTTGCTATACCGCTAAATTTGGCCTTGATAACATAACTAGCAGCTGTACTTAAAAAAGACCCCACAGTAATTGAAGAAATAGAGTTTAGCTGGAGTCAAATCATCAGGGATGTCATAGGGAATATCATAGTATATTTTGTTATGTTGTTAAAACATTATTGCACATTTATTCATTTCATAATGATCTCTTGACCTTTAACAGGGAAGTGAATCTCGCTGACTCACTCCATGCTTTATGCGGCTGGCTGTGGATATCACAGTTCCATGTGCACAGACTCCAGAGTTAATCATAAACTCAGGATCAACCTCTGAGCTGATAAAGAAAGTATATGGCGAGACCAAACTCTTTGTCAACTTGAAAACAACTGTAACTTGCTTCGTGGGACGGACCAGGTTAAAAGATGAAATTAACCAAGACTAAACCAAACTTGTTCCTCATACTGATTCTTGCATTTCACATGACATCTTCAGAAGGTTAGTGTCTGCACTTCTCTAAACGTAAGTTCCTGCATAAATTACTAAAAACTATTTACATTGTGACTTAATTTGTACTAGTTTCTGAGAGGGAATTGTACCCACATTGTTAGCACCATGTAGTGATTTTTACTTTCGCTCATTCAAGGACGCTAAGTAATGTAGCGATTGGTGCTCACGTCAGCACTGACGTTGTGATTTTTGGATCACTTGTCACTTAAGGTGTGGTTATGAGTACATCAGATGACCACCTTTCCCCTCTCTTAGTTTGGGTCACCAGTCAAAGTCTTTTACCTCGGCCATATGAGAACAGGAGGCTGTTCAGTTATTTAAGGTTGAATGTAAAGTGGAGGGAGCCTGTTCTGTTTTATCTGCACAAGGAAGACACAAGTGTAATAAAATAAATGTTATTAACAAAAGATAAACAAGAATAACTAACACAACTACTAAATGAATACCATGAATGATAAAGGAATAAAGTGCATAAGATGCATAAAATACAAGTGACTATATTGGGTATGGCTATGGCAGAGTTACGTTATCTTATGGAAAGATAAACTGTTGTTTCTCTGAAACTAATAAAGTGAAGAAGGTTATTATGCCTCAAACAAATAAATGAAAGATTATTAGTTACTAACTAGCATCAGCTATATTACCTCTAATGTAAATTAGAAAATCATATACTGATAATATACAACAATGCCATGGTCTCTGGAAAGAGGTTTGGTAAAGTGATATTTACGTTCCACTGGTTGTGCTGGATAGTGGGATAGGAGCCGGAATCCGTTTCAATAGCCTTGAACATGAAGATCTGTGGGATGCTGATCTCCAGGGGCCAGTTGTTCAAAAGTAATCTGATCGAATTTCGGTTATCAGATTGGATCAAATCTTGAAAATCAGTTGTTCAAAACAAAAAAAAGGATTCTGAAATCAGATTAGATCACAAAATCCAATCTTGGTTTTGATCTGGATCAAATCATACGTTTCTGTCGTTCAAAGTGTTTTAATAAGATTGGGATACCTTTGATCCAAAAAAATCTGGATTATACTGATCCCAGCAGAAGGGTGGATTTCAGGAACAAAAAATTAATAAAACTTTAAAACTGGTAAAAAACAACATTTGTATCGTGTAATATACACACACACATATTTTTTTATTTTGCTCTTGATTCGTTTAAAAGGATAGTTTACCCAAAAATCTAAATTACCCCATGATTTACCCATCCTAAGTGTATATGACATTCTTCTTTCAGACGAATACAATTGGAGTTATATTAAAAAATGTCCTGGCTAATCCAAGCTTTATAATGTCAGTGAATGGCAGCCCAAAATTTGAAGCCAAAAAAAGTGCATCCATCCATTATAAAGGTACTCCAAACGGCTCCAGGGGGTTAAAGGCCTTCTGAAGTGAATCGATGGGTTTGTGTAAGAAAAATATCCATATTTAACACGTTATAAAGTAAAATATCTAGCTTCCGCCAGACCGCCTTCCATCTTTAACTTACGAAAAAAGCGTACCAATGCATTTCTCACTTTTCAAACCACCACCAGAATACCTTTGGCAATATTCCACACAAACAAAGCCAAACAAGATGGAAAAAGATTGAACTGCCATGCATTCATTCATTTGTACATCAACAGCTGAATTTGTGTAATATGTCGCACAACAAATAGTGGTCACTGAGAATACTTATTTCTCTGAATAAGTATGAAATGGATGTGTGTAGTTTGTTTTAAAGGGTTAGTTCACCCAAAAATGTAATTTCTCTCATTACTTACTCACCCTCATGTCGTTCGATACCCATAAGACTTTTGTTCATCTTCGGAACACAAATTAAGATGAAATTAAGATATTTTTGATGAAATCCGAGATCTCTCTGAACCATCCATAGACAGCAATTTAATAAACACTTTCAAGGCCCAGAAAGGTAGTAAAGACATTGTTAAAATAGTCCATGTGACTCCAGTGGTTCAACCTTAATGTTATGAAATGACGAGAATACTTTTTGTGCGCAAAAAAACCAAACAAAAATATCGACTTTATTTAACAATTTCTTCTTCAAAAAGCATTCTCGTTGCTTCATAACATTAAGTTTGAACCACTGGAGTCACATGGACTATTTTAACGATGTCTTTACTACCTTTCTGGACTTTGAAAGTGGTCGTTGTGTTGCTGTCTATGGGTGGTTCAGAGAGCTCTCCAATTTCATCAAAAGTATCTTAATACACCACGAAAGAATATCTATCATTTTTCTTTGTCTTACCCCATTGGAAATTATAGTTTCTCTTTCTCTCCTAGCTTCTCATGATGATGATGTGAGAATCCTGATTGTGGGAATCCGAGGCGACTCCAGATTCAGCGCTGCAGAGATTCTGTCAGGAAGGAAAGACGGTGGACAGGAGGACAGAGAGATTGTAAAGACTCCAGTAATTACAGACGAGGGGCGTAGAATGATGCTGGTCACTGGACCAAACCTCTGTGAGGAGGACACAGCGAGACAGAGCTTCACAACAGCACTGTTTCTCTCGTCTCCTGGACCTCACGCTGTTTTAATGGTCCTGAATCTGGAAGATCAAGAATCAGAGCAGTGTGATATTGTGAAACGAGCCCAGGAGCTGCTGGGAGCAGAAGTTCTGCAGCACTGCATTGTTCTTCTGCACCAAAATCACCAGGAACGTTTGACAGGAGCGTCCAGAGGGATCGCTGGAGAAATGATGAACGCATGTGGAGGCAGATTTCACATGATCAGAGACTCTGAACCCACACCTGCTCAAACAGCAGCTCTCGTAGCGGAAATAGACAAGCTAGTTCGGCTCAATGCTGACGGATTTGACTCTGTATTGACACCAGAGTTAAAAACAAAAGAGACGAGTCAAGATGTGTATGAAGAAAAGCAGCTCTTTTCTGTATTATATGACACTTTAGGAGGAGCAACTGGAATCGTAAGGATTTTCCTTGTTTCCGCTTTTGTTGTTTACACTGAAAGAAATTTTGGGGCAAAATTATCTGTACTTGTATTGTTTATGGTCTGTCTAAGATATGTTCTGAGTCCAGATGTTGCTATACCGATAAATCTGGCCTTGATAACATCACTTGCAACTAGATTTACAAAAGAAAGAAAACCATATCAGAGAGAAATCTATTTAATATTTAGTAGAGCTCCAAACATCATAAATACTTTAATTCCTATAATATGTGATTGCTTAGCAATTATATCTTTACCATTTATTCTGGGTTCAGCTCTGGTCTTGGGAACCATTATCAGCATCAGGACGTGGTCAGATGTACTCATAGCGTGTCACGCGGCTCCTGGGGTCGCATACGTGGTTTTTGTGTTTCCAAGCAATGAAAAGATCATGAATCATGGTCGTGAATCTCCAGTCTTTGCACTCTGGTCATTTCTTTGTTGTACCTTTGGGGCGACACTTTCAATGGGGTTTGTGACTGTGTTTGTTCTGCTTGGTGTGAAGATGACAATAATGCTGCTAATATTAGGGCTTACAATGGCATATTGGCATTTAAAGAGTGAAACCCTACAGAAAGTGAATGTTGCACTGTTTTTTTCATGTGGTTGTGTGCTCATTGGTTCAGTCTTTCTTATTTTAGAGCTGATGATGAGTTTTCTCAAAGTACTTATAGAAAGCTTGGTCAGTTCTTACTTGTTTTATGTAGCATTATTTTTAGGAGCATTAATAGTAATTTGGAGAAGAAACAGAAACAACACCAAATGACACTGTGTGTGTGTGTGTGTTTATATAATATACACACAAATACATATATATTTTACATTCGTGTAAATATAACAGGAAAAAAAACACATTACACACATTTGAGTGTGTTGAAAGTTATGTTATAATGCTACTCTGTGCGTTCACTCGGTGGCAACTATGAGACGCTTGTTCACACTGCAGTGAGCTAGATCGATATTAAGTCTGGTAAAACATGGTACTCGCGGTAAATCATGAAAATGAGATTTAAACAATAAGACTAACTGTGCTGAGCTGTAGAACAATGATTAGTTTTCTGTCGATGAATGTATCCAAACAGTTGCTCACCTGTCTAATATAAAACACATCATATATTAAAGCGTCATTGGTGTTTCCATGGTTTCTACAAAATAAAAACGGAAATCAAGGGTATGATGTCATTGATAGGTGACGCATGGACACGGTCCGTGTCCTGGTTAAAATTGCTTATTTCTCTGGATTTAAACATTCTTGGAAACATTTGGGATAATGTAAGTACACAAGTCAACGACATATATAACACTGTTCTAGTGGTTTTTGTATATTTGGATCCAAAAATCTTACATATTGTGCCTTTAAGCATATAAGTTCTTTCAAAAAGACGGTGGCAGTAATATGGTAGAGATGGCAATACTGTGGTTTACCTAGGTATAATGGATCACCGGATTATGGTAGCATGGTATTTATGTAGGCCTATATGTCCAAAACATGGTAATGTCATTGTATTTTAAATGCTTATGTGTACTGAAAATGTTTGGTTTGAAAGTGTCTTTACCTGCAGGAGTCATTCATAGAGTCATGTTGAACTCAATAGACCTTCATCGCTGGCTTGATTTGTAATGGATTGTAGTAGGTAAATATTCCACTTCATCCAGGGCTATTTGTGTCTAACAGTATCCCGTTAATGTACCGAGTGTGAACCTGTTACAAACGATTCAGTTCGTGAGTGAGCTATAAGAATAGACTGAATCGCCAACCGAAACAGATCATTTTGCTATTCAAAAAGAACCGACTCAAAAGAGTGATTCATTCGCGAATCTTCATCGATAGTTCTGATTATAAACATAAATACACGACCACACTGGTGAAATATTGCAAGTGACAGTGTTTCCCTGTCAGTACACTACAATATTTATCGTCAAACAAGGATATTTCCGTTATATTTTACCAGGGTACAGCAGTATTTTGCTGAGGCGCGCTCAACAGTCCAGAGTTCAGTTAGATGTCAGTGATTGATTGACAGCGACACTTTCAAGCCCCGCCCCTAATCTGAAACAGGAAATATGATTGGTTAGGAAATATGCCGCGCGGCTGAAATGAAAGTTCTGGTTGTTTTTTTGTTTTTTTGTCCGTGCCTTCAGTTCTGATATGCGTTGTATACCAAACTCACTGAAAATTGTTTCATTCATCCTTGCTAAATATTGCTGTTGCTGGGGAATCACACGAGCAGTATCAAAAATGAAACTTTCACTTTACAAAATGAAAGCAAATAAACAGATTTCAACTTCTCTGTCAGTGCCGTTGAAACGGTCGTGCTGTAAGTATATATGCTTCACAGTTTCGGTTATACATTTTAAACTCACAGATTAACGGTGGCTTTACTCTCCAGGTTGAAAAATGAAACTAAACAGGACAGAACCAAAATGGCTCTTCACACTGATTCTTGCATTTCACATCATTTTTTGTAACTGTGCGCATTGCTCCACATCCGCATCTGAGCTCAGCAACTCAGCAGGCATATGTGTATGCGTGGAGTGCACATGAATCAATCATCTCTTCCTCTTTACTTAATAGTTATAGCAAACAGTAATGAACATCAGAGGTTATGTTGAAAGAAACAGTACAACTTACTAAAATGTCTCGTGTAGGCTAATAGCTCAATCTTCAACTGTAAAAAGACTTCAATAAAACAGCTTGTAAACAGTATTTCATGTAATGTTACATTTACCACAGGAAAGCCATTCAATGACCATAAACTCATTAGTTAGCTAGAAAAGTAACTCTAGAGAGGAGCATTTTGATAAATGTATGCACGATATTACATATTCATCATATTTTATTTAACCAGTTGTCTTTTTTATTTATGTATGTTTGAATAAACCTGTAATGAAAACAAGTTTTTATTACAGCCATCATTTGAATGTTTATATTTCAACAACAAATTGGAGTAGAAACTGTTATTAAAAAGTTGAAGACTGCCTTATGTGCAATTGAAACTTTTTTTGAGTGTTGAGCAAAATGAAAACTTTAATTTAAGTTTTGCTGTTTCGGTAAAAAAAAAAAAATATATATATATATATATATTTTTGTGCGTCACTAGATCGTCACAAACAGAAACTTAATCACAAGTGACACAATTTAGCACCTTATTAACACTACTGCAAAATAAACTTCATAATATTTATAATTAATTTATAATTACACGATTTATGATTATTTTATAATCTTAGAGGATACATTCTTAGAGGATTTTGGTCAGAACATTGACCGCAATTTATAAAATATTGGCTAATAGTGATATGCTACAATTTTATGATGAAAACCAAGATATTTAACGACCATAAGCCTATAAAATTACTCAAAATGTCCTTTCACAAAGCCTACTCTGGCAATATGGTACACAAATGGTAATACTGTGGTACTTGGCACTGACTGTTTACCTAATTTCAGTAGCATGATATTTATAATGTATATGTCCAAAACATGGTGATGTCATGGTATTTTAAATCAGTGCGAACCTGTTACAAACGATTCAGTTCGTGAGTGAGCTATCCAAATCACCGAATCAGAAAAAAAGAACCGATTCAAAAGAGTGATTCATTCGCGAATCGTCATCGCTAGTTCTAAGTCAGAAAATATGCTACTACACTCGACAAGACTGCTGAAATATTGTCAGTGACATTGTTTCTCAGTCAGTTTACTGTAATATTTATAGTCAAACAAGGATATTTCCGTTATATTTTACCAGGGTACAGCAACATTTCTCTGAGGCGCGCTCGACAATTCAGAGTTCAGTTGGACGCCACTGACAGCGACACTCTCAAGCCCCGCCCCTTCATCTGAAACAGGAAGTATGATTGTTTAGGAAATATGCCGCACGTCTGAAATGAAAGTTCTGATTGGTTTTTGAGTGTATAAAACTTGTCTATTCTGCTCGTACCTTCGGTTCGGATATGCGTTGTATGCTAAACTCACTGAAAAGTGCTGGAGGCTGGAGCACTAGTTGTGTGAAAAGTGCTGGTTCAAAACGCTCCCAAACTGTTCGACCGTGGGTAACATTACATCATTACTCATTATGCGTGGCCTGCTAAATATGTCTGCAGCAGGGGAATCACGCAAACAGTATCAAAAGTGAAACTTTCACTGTACAAAGTGAAAGCAAATAAACAGACTTCAACTTCTCTGTCAGTGCCGTTACATGAAACGGTCGTGCTGTAAGTATATAAGCTTCACAGTTTCGGTTATACATTTTAAACTCACAAATAACGGTGTCTTTACTCTCCAGGTTGAAAAATGAAACTAAACAGGACAGAACCAAAACGGCTCTTCACACTGATTCTTGCATTTCACTTCATATCTATACATGTTGAAGGTAATGTACAAATTACAATGTCATTTAAATGTGTATCTGCTCTCTACTGTTCTTATGCACGCATTATTAAATCACACGTGTCTCTCTCTTTAAAAAAATAAATAAAAAATAAGTATTTTTAATTATTATCATTTGTTGTTGTTTATTTTCGATATCTAAAAATAAATCTGACCACTGTAGTGGACACCATGCATTCAGGGTTTGTAATTTAGGCCTAATGCAAGTCAATGGCAATTTGTAGATAAGCAAATATATCATTTTAACCACAAATTATTGTAATAAATGACCATGCATCAGAGGGTTAAACCCAAAATGGCTTACTTGAGCAATTATATAAGAGACCAACCACTGTAAAGTTAGTAGATCATTCACTTTTAATTCAAGTAATATTTGACCGATATGAAAATTTTGTTCTTTATATTTGAAAGCCGGTAACCGATATATTGGCCGATAAGTCTAAATCCAAATTTTTATATACTTTGAGAGCCTGATTACAAAAACAAAAGTCTCACCATGTCCCAAACACTTCAACATAAATCAAACCTATAAAATACAGCAGCCTAGTTTGAACCAGTGTAAGATTCCTTAACTTTTAAAATTAATTTTACACTCCTATGGCCAACTTTCTTTATAAAAAAATGGTAACACTCTACAATAAGGTTTCATTTTGTTAGAATTAGTTAACATGAACCAGCAATGAATGAACAATACTTCTACAGGATTTATTAATCTTAGTTAATGTTAATCTCAACATTTTCTAAGACATTTTTAAGATCCAAAGTTGTATCTGTTAACATTAATGCACTGTGAACTAACATGAACACAAATATTTTATTGACATACATTAACAAAGGTTATTGATCCCTGTTTGTTCATGTTAGTTAATGCATTAACAAATGAGACCTTATTGTAAAATGATGCCAAAAATGATGCCACACGAATGAAATGATTTTAATCAAATCATGTTGTTGATGGAAATAATACGAGAACAATACAAGTGCTAGTTATTTATTTAAAAAAAAAATATATATATATATTTTTAATACTATAGTAATAGTAAACATCTTTAATATTACTGCTTCAAATAACATCATTGCTCTATGAGCTGTGCGCGCTGAAGCTGAAGAGAATGAACACCTGTAAACTGAAGCGCTTTGCTGGAAGGTTAATTAACTCAATGGTTTTGAGGTGATCTCAAACACCTCAAAATCGTTGTTGTGCTCCTCAAACCATTCCTGAACCATTTTTGCTTTGTGGCAGGGTGCATTATCCTGCTGAAAGAGGCCACAGCCATCAGGGAATACCGTTTCCATGAAAGGGTGTACATGGTCTGCAACAATGCTTAGGTAGGTGGTACGTGTCAAAGTAACATCCACATGGATGGCAGGATAGTGCATCCTGGTGCCATGTGTTCCCCAGGTAAGCGATGCACACACACCCGGCCATCCACGCGATGTAAAAGAAAACGTGATTCATCAGACCAGGCCACCTTCTTCCATTGCTCCGTGGTCCAGTTCTGATGCTCACGTGCCCACTGTTGGTGCTTTTGGCGGTGGACAGGGGTCAGCATGGGCACCCTGACTGGTCTGCGGCTATGCAGCCCCATACGCAACAAACTGCGATGCACTCTGTATTCTGATACCTTTCTATCAGAACCAGCATCAACTTCTTGAACAATTTGAGCTACAGTAGCTCGTCTGTTTGATCGGACCACACGGGCCAGCCTTAGCTCCCCACGTGCATCAATGAGCCTTGGCCGCCCATGACCCTGTCGCCGGTTCACCACTGTTCCTTCCTTGGACCACTTTTTATAGATACTGACCACTGCAGACCGGGAACACCCCACAAGAGCTGCAGTTTTGGAGATGCTCTGACCCAGTCGTCTAGCCATCACAATTTGGTCCTTGTCAAACTGCACACGCGAACTTGACTGCTAGTCATGGTGTCCGCACTGAAACACGGGCACACAAAGAATTCACAACATTCTTTTAGTCATGTTCTCATTATAATTTTATGTAGCCTATATAACAGACTTGAGGTGCACATGTTGCACTGAACTGTATTTTTTCCTTTTTGAAGTGATTTCAATCATATTTCAAGCAATTCAAACCCATCATGGTGAACAGTGCATATCTAAAGTGTCTTCGCTAAAGGAAATAATACATTATTTATCAGCTTTAATATATCGGCCAAATTTTCTTATCGGTTTGATAACAATAACATTAAAAATTACCATTTATCGGCCGATAACGATATGGTGGCGATATATTGTGCATCCCTATTTTCTAATATTTTCATCTTTTACTTTCCTCTTCCAGCTTCTCATGATGATCATGTGAGAATCCTGATTGTTGGAATCCGAGGTGACTCCAGATTCAGCGCTGCAAAGATTCTGTCAGGAAGGAAAGACGGTGGACAGGAGGACAGAGAGATTGTAAAGACTCCAGTAATTACAGACGAGGGGCGTAGAATGATGCTGGTCACTGGACCAAACCTCTGTGAGGAGGACACAGCGAGACAGAGCTTCACAACAGCGCTGTTTCTCTCAGCTCCTGGACCTCACGCCATTTTAATGGTCCTGAATCTGGAAGATCAAGAATCAGAACAGTGTGATATTGTGAAACGAGCCCAAGAGCTGCTGGGAGCAGAAGTTCTGCAGTACTGCATTGTTCTTCTGCACCAAAATCACCAGGAATGTTTGACAGGAGCGTCCAGAGGGATCGCTGGAGAAATGATCAACGCATGTGGAGGCAGATTTCACATGATCAGAGACTCTCAAGCAGCAGCTCTCGAAGCGGAAATAGACAAGCTACTTTGGCTCAATGGAGCAAAATTTCACTCCGCATTGAATGAGACACAACGGTTAGAAGCCGAAAGGCTGGATCTTTTGAAAAGACTAAAAGAAATAGGCGGCAAACTTGAAGAAAACCAGGTTTCGTCTGCAGTGTCTGACACTTTAGGAGTGGTCGGATGGAGTCTGATCGTCTCAATGATTGCAGTTGTTCTGGCTGCTGAAAGGAAGGTCAAAATGTTAATTTTTCAGGCAACTTTAGCTGGACTTGTGACATTTATGGCATCTTCCAGAAATGCTTTGGGTCCACATGTTGCGTTTGTGCTAAATTTGGCTCTGTGCTCCACAGTTGCGACTGTCTTTGTTAAGCATCTACCAATGCGCAAGTTAAATAAGATGGGAAAAATCACAACAGAGTTTTTATTTACAGTGGGTTTAGGAGTGACCCTTGGATCAATTTCTAGCATAAGGACTTTTTCTGATATTTTCCTAGCATGCTTTGCTGCTATTGGAGTCACAGTCGGCGCTTTTGTGTTTTTAAAGTTATTATTTGAGCTAAAAAAAATTAACGTCCGAGAATTATTCCTGTTATTCATGTTTTGTGCAGTTGGTGCAGAACTCACGATGTTGTGTGTGATTGTGATCACCGCTCTGTTTGGAGTGACGCTCACAATAATTCTGATCACAATCATGATTGTAATTGCATATAACAGTTTAGATCCCAACATGCAGAAGAATGTAGTTGAGTTACTTCCATTATTAGTGTTTTTTCCATGTGGCTGTGTGTTTATTGGTTCAGTTGTTCTGATATTAGAGATGTTGTTATGTTTTCTTAAAGTATGTATAGAATACCTGCTGGGTTCATACTTGTATTATCCAGCATTACTGTTGGGTTCTTTAATGCTGATCAGACATTCTAGATTCTGACTGTGAAAAGCATCTTTCTGGATTGTCATCAGCCAATCATTGTAGCTCCTTCAGTGTCATTAGTCACATGGTGTTTACGCCTCAGGTGATTGGCTCAATCTGACTGCAGAACTCAGTGCCCATGTGCAAAGATGGCCGATTTCAAACCACGTCCGTCCAATTCGTCCTGCGCCAGATGAGATAAATGTGAATACTAACGGATGGGTATTATAGACCTCATTGTGCTCTTGGATTTTCTGTTTTGAGTTTTGATTTACACTTTAAGTGTTTCATAATGTGAAAATGGTTTTGCACTATTGCCAGACTGAATTATTATTCATTTGTTATGTATAATGTTTGGTTTCCGTCTATGAAGTGTCAAAAATAATGATAAATTGAGATGAACACTCTTTCTTTTCAAGTAATTTAAGGTTAGGTTTTTTGGATCCATTGAACAATTTGCCAATGGAAAGTAAAATAAGATAATTTCAAGCAAAATTTTTTTTTTTTTTGTCAGACAGGACTCTATTTAATATTTTACTTTATACAACAGGTATTTCTGGTTCTAGAATCTGATTGGCTGAGAGCCTTTTCCAGTCATGTGATATTACCCCAGTATCATCACTCAAACCGTTTCACCGTTTGTATCACTCCGCTTGCGGTGACTGTCATGGCGGTCGAGCAAATCCACCATAAGTTTTAAAAATACTACTGTTGTTGTGTCACGAAAAGTAGTTTTAAGAGTTTTTTTTAGGCGAGAATGTAGTTATTTGGACGCTTTCGCAGATGCGAGATCCAGGCCGTCAGCGGCCGTTCAGCACTCGTGTACCCATTGAAAACAGCTTCATCTCGGACAGTCCTTCGGGAATTTGCCGCTGGCTCTTACTGTATGTAGATAGCGGCTAAACATGAGGTATAATTCATTTGGGGTATATCAAACGGGCAATCTTTGGTCTTATTAATCTATAACATGTTCCAGAGCAAACTGATTTTGGTTAAGGGGAAAATTAAGTTTCATAACTTTATATTTAGGCTGTATTTAACTTAAGGCTATATTTAACCTCTATGGCCTACTGGAGTGCTGCTTTTGTACGTTTTGACTGAATTGTTTGCTTGTGTTTATTTCCTATTGTCTTTTATAATGGTTATTGTTGTTAATTTAAATATTATTGTTCAATAAATATTATTTTGTATAAATACGCCGTATTTGGTATTGAGAAAGGGTCCGTCAGTGATTGTAACAGTCGACTTCAGTGACAGTTACAGTATTACACCATTAGGCAAAGACGTCTTTATGAGTGACTGGTTGTAAAGAAGGAAGTTGTTTTAACGCTGTCACTCTTTTAAAAGGACAAAGACAAAGATATTGCTTTCCTCAGTGGTCATTCAAACAGATTTTTTAATGGATATAATATTATGGACATCGACCTGAAGAATGAATGCTATATCAGGTAATACACTCGTTTAGTCGATCTCTCTCTCTCTCATAATACTGTACTCTACATAATACAATAATCTTCAATGAAGCCACTCAGCGTTCCTTCATTACTAGATCTAAAGTGACGTTTCAGAATTAGTAACCGAGGCTTGGGCTCGACTGTTAAACTGTCATCTTGAGATTTGAATCTGTGGCGGAAGGAAGTAGTTCTGCACAAAATAGATTTTAAAGACACTCCGTTGTTGTTTCTGATTTATTTACACACTCGTGCCGTCGAACTGTTGTATAAATGCAATATCACACTCGTAGCCATGCGATATGGCTGTATATTAGTGATTACCTACGGCTGAATCACAGCCGTGCTGATATACAGCCATATCGTACTGCTACGAGTGTGATATTGCTCATATATTTCATGGATATGCATTATATTTGGCAATTTTCTTAACTTTAATTAGACAAAAGAATTCCTCCATCACCTCAAGTTGATGTTATTCCAACTCCTTGATTTTTCTCTCTGGTCAGTTGTAGTTTGATGGTTATAAAGGGGATTTTATGCCGTTTGACATCTTTACTACACTACCGTTCAAAAGTTTGGTTTTTAAAAATATTTTTATTCAGCAAGACCACATTAAATTGATCAAAAGTGACAGTAAAGACATTTATAATGTTACAAAAGATTTCTATTTTAAACAAATGTTCTTCTTTTGAACTTTCTATTCATCATAGAATCCTGAAAAATAAACTCTCACAGTTTCCACAAAAATATTAAGCTGTTTGCAATATTGATAATAATCATAAATGTTTCTTGAGCAGCAAATCATCATATTAGAATGATTTCTGAAGGATCATGTGACACTGAAGACTGGAATAGTGATGCTGAAAATTCAGCATTGATCACAGGAATAAAATATATTTGACAATATATTCACATAGAAAAGATTTATTTTAAATTGTAAAAATATTTCACAACTTTTACTGTATTTTTGGTCAAATAAATGCAGCTTTGGTAAGCAGAAGAGACTTCTTTCAAAAAACAATCTTACCAACCCCAAACATTTGAACGGAAGTATAGTTTAAGTTATATAGTTTTTTTTTTTTTTCCCAAGGGGGAAACTCTATAGTTGAAGTAGAAGAAAGTCTGGTGTGTTGATGAAAAAACAAAAACCAGCCTAAAGTGTTTATAGCGGATCTCCCAGCCTGGATAATCTGATCTGTTCTGATGTTTTAGAGAGGTTTATGGTACTTTAGTCGGCCGGTTAAACTAAGTAAGACCAGCAAAGCACTTTAAGAGTTCAATTAACCCTGTCCAAATAGGAAGTTGGAAACTGTTGCACAATCATTTTTTATGAACCTTTTTCTCTCTACATGTGCTTGTGTTTTGACACTGATCTCTGAGCTAAACGCTAAATAGAAGCTGTGATTTACAGAGGACACATGAAGATTTATGGCTTTTATAAAACACTTACTCCAGAGAGCCGTGTAAAACGGACAACTGGCATTTTCAAGGCCTCCCCACTTCTACTCACATACAGGGGCCGTTTCCTGTAGCGCCGCTGAGGTCGAGAGGTCGCTTTGAAAGAAAGCAAAAATCTGTCAAACCACAGTGGATGGTTGAGGAAGTAGAGACGGTGCAAAAACGAATGTAGGTGAGCTACAAAGTATTTTCACCCCTGTGAACCGTGAACATTCAGATTATTCTTTCCTTTGTCTCGGGTGCTTCAGGCATTTTTAATATTGCAGATTTAAGATATTAGAGACGTTTATAATGACTCATTAAAGTAACATTCAGGGCCCAGAGCAACAGTGCAGCAAAACAGATTGGGGTTATAAAGCTAAATACATAAAGTCATGAAGTTTTTTTTAAAACAGATGTTGTATGTAAAAAGTTTAATGTTCTTGTTCTTATTAGTATTTCATATGGAATACAAATACAGTGAATTTTGAGGTATATTTTATGAAACCGTTGTTTTTTGGACTTGGTATCATGGTAATACTATGGTAATCTGTCAAGTACCTTGGAGTAGAAATCCCATATGAATATGGAAATCATATTCATATACAAAGAACTTTTCTTAAGAATGTTTTGCTAACATTCTCATTATGAAAATGTTATTTCTGAATGTTCTCTGAACGTCCAGTTTAAAAACAAAAAAAAAATTCTTAAAGGGGCTATTTGTAGAATTCAGAAACTCTTGTTATTAGCGACTCCTGTGGCTGTTAAGTAAACTACAGCCAGCTGCATTCACACGGGGCATTGACGCGTGACGGAGGGCATGTCTGAAGCTTGGAACAGTCAATCACATTACTTTTCCAGTGTTGCATGAACGCAATTGGCTAGCATCTGCTCTAGGGTGTTTGCATAGGCGATCTGATTGGCTCACGCCTGCGTTGGCACTTCAAAAATTGAACACACTTCTGCTGCAAGCAACACTAGTGACGTGATGCAACAGAACCCACAATTCAGTTCAGCAACACATGTTGCAAGTCAAAGTACATGACAAGCGTTAAAGCCGACGCCCCATGTGAATGCACTGTTATTGCTCGTGCTTGCACTCATGCACACTTAACGTACAATGAACGTGATTTAATGCCCGGATCAGGGGTGGACGATACCGTTAAACACCGGTAGAAATTAGTCAACCGATAGAGATTTTGGACTATCGTCTCTATCGCGGTTATGCTAACGTGTCGTTGCTGTGCTACGCAGTCACGAAAGCTTATCGTTTGCATGCATTTTTAAGCATTACGGTTTAAAAACATGTGATTTGAAGCACATTAAACAGCGAAAGACAACTAATTTCAGTATATGCGTGCACATGAAGCAAGCCGCATCTCAAAGCGTGTGAGAACTGAACTGAGTGCTTTTTGCTGGCTAATTGGGCTTGAATGGTTAAATAAACATATGTGTCAAAGTGACCATGTATTTGCAAGTAAACAGTCATTTATGTCTTAACGTAAACACTTAACGTGAACGTAAGCAGTTGAGAAGGAAAATGCACGAGTATACTGGATCTGTGCAGTCAGTCTTAAAGTGACAGCATTCAAATTGACCTGCTGTCATTATTAATGCTAATCAAACAACAAAAAAAAAGACAGAAAATCTCTCACTGCTCTTGATTGAATCACTTTTGTTATTTTAATAAGAATAAATGTATATTTAATTTACACAGTAAAGACTAAGCATTGTTTTTATATATTTGATTACTTTATACATTTTATGTAGCATTTCTAGTGCTTGAAGTTTTTCAGGAAGGTCTATTTCATTTGTGTCTTTGTTCTATTGTAGTTTGTTTTCTTTGCTCTTTCTTTATCACTGTTTATTTGTCTTCAGTAAGCTTGAGAGCTAGTATTAAAGCTAGTATTAGTTTTTTTAATTCTTTTGAAAATGGTGATAAGAATTATGATATTTCAATGGTAACAAAAATTTTGATATCAAACCCTTATTTAAAGCAAAAATAACTATATCGTGATATACACTATATTGCCAAAAGTATTGGGACACCCCTCCAAATCACTGAATTCAGGTGTTCCAATCACATCCATGACCACAGGTGTATAAAATCAAGCACTAGGCATGTAGACGCTTCTACAAACATTTGTGAAAGAACGGGTCGCTCTCAGGAGCTCAGTGAATTCAAGCGTGGTACCGTGATAGGTTGCCACCTGTGCAATAAGTTCATTCGTGAAATTTCCTCACTACTAAATATTCCACTGTCAACTGTTAGTGGAATTATAACAGAGTGGAAGCAATTGGGAACAACAGCAACTCAGCCACGAAGTGATAGGCCACGTAAAATCACAGAGCGGGGTCAGCGCATGCTGAGGTGCACAGTGCACAAGTCATCAATAGCTACAGACCTCCAAACTTCGTGTGGCCTTCAGATTAACTCAAGAATAGTGCGTAGAGAGCTTCATGGAATGGGTTTCCATGGCCGAGCAGCTGTATCCAAGCCTTACATCACCAAGTGCAATGCAAAGCGTGGGATGCAGTGGTGTAAAGCACGCCGCCACTGGACTCTAGAGCAGTGGAGACGTGTTCTCTGGAGTGACCAATCACGCTTCTCTGTCTGGCAATCCGATGGACGAGTCTGGGTTTGGCGGTTGCCAGGAGAACAGGACTTGCCTGACTGCGTTGTGCCAAGTGTAAAGTTTGGTGGAGGGGGGATTATGGTGTGGGGTTGTTTTTCAGGGGTTGGGCTTGGCCCCTTAGTTCCAGTGAAAGGAACTCTTAATGCTTCAGCATGCCAAGACATTTTGGACAATTTCATGCTCCCAACTTTGTGGTAACAGTTTGGGGATGGCCAAAAAGTTAATTAAAATCATTAAAGTTCATGTGCATGTAAAGGCAGGCGTTCCAAAACTTTTGGCAATATAGTGTATATCGTTATCGTAAATTAAAATTACTCATATCTTGATTTAAGATTTTGTTCATTTCGCCCACCCCTAGCCCCGATATACTCACGTCGAAGTTATTATTCGTTATTCGCTAAGAAGTAAAAAGAAGTGTGAAAAACCTTTGCAGTGATATACTGAGATTAACATCCTCACGCCGTATTTTTTAAGTTTTGTTACAAGTGTGTGTAATGTTGCTGTTTGAGCATAAACAAAATCTGCAAAGTTACTCTTGAAGCTCCGCCCTCTTCTTGAAAGGGGGCCGGGAGCAGCAGCTCATTTGCATTTAAAGGGACACACAAAAACAGCGTGTTTTTGCTCACCCTCAAAAAGTGACAATTTTAACATGCTATAAAAAATTATCTGTGGGGTATTTTGAGCTAAAACTTCACATACACACTCTCGGGATATCAGAGACTTATTTTACATCTAGTAAAAAGAGGCATTATAGGACCTCTTTAAACAAAAACGTCAGCCAAAGTACAGAGAACTTTCCCTGTTGTTTAGAATTGCATTTTTTTTGTAAAGAACAGCTACATCAAAACTTTTTTTCTTCCAGAAACAAGCTTTCCCACATGTACAGAAACTTCTGATCTGATTTTCTCTGTGCTTACATGACTCTTGCAGACACTCAACCATTTAACATCTCAGCGGCTTCTGTGGGAACTTCAGATCAGCATCTTCCATGTGTTTTCTAGCTGATCCGCAGGTGTTCGCTCATCCAAAGTCACTTGGTTTGCCTGCGCTAAGCACCAAACCAGCCTGAGCATTAAACACCACCTGTCATAACAGATGAAGATGATAGTTTCAGGATCATCTTTCTCCATCATTTCATCTCATGTGATGCATGCTGACATAAATGACTTAGAGCTGTTTGCTTGAATCTGAGGAGAGGGAGTTCATTTTGAACTCATCTCAAAACAGATTAGAGCTGAAGATGTGAAGATCTGCTCATGTTTTTTTTAGCCCCTGCTCATCGATGTTCTAATTACATTTTAATGCAGGTAAAACGCTTTTTCTCTATGACAGCCATTTAAAAGCCATCCATTAATTGTGCAAAAATGTGCTTATGTAGGGGAAAAAAAATAAAACAAATGATCATCTTTGAGGCCTTTAAACAGCAGATGTGCAACTTTGCTTACATATCTGGGTTTTTGTTAAAATCTGCTGCGTTCCTTTTGGCAGAGAATTTATTCCACTTCCAGAGCCAGAAGCTTCTGATTATTAAAACAGAAACGTGTCTAGAAGCCTCTCACTGACAGACTCCAACATTAAAATAAATCAAATAAACATCAGGATTAGCTTAATTCCATAAAGACAAATGCGTCTAGAAATATCGGGCAGACATTTAGCGAGTTTTAATGGAGATCAAAAGCTTAAATGGTGCACATTGCTGCTTTGAACCAAAATTTAGAATAAAATATTCTAATTTTGCTTTTTAAAAGGGTCATATGATGCGATTTCTTGTTGTCCTTTCTCTTTAGTGTATGTAGCTGTTTGAAAAAAAAATTAGAAAGTAAAAAAATTAAGTAATGTGAATTCAAGTTCATTTAACTTAAAATGTTTTGTAATATCAATTACTTTAATTATTACACATAGTATATTTAAGTTCAATGTACTAAGTAAGCTAAGTTTTTATGAATTGTTTTATTTTTTAATTTGTTAAACTAGAAAATTAAGGAAAAAAAGCAAATAAAAGGTACATTCATAAAATTTTTATTTTTTATTTTTATTTATTATTTTTTTTATTTCAATTCAATTCCAAAACATATACAACAAAACATGAATTTTTCATGTCCTGAAAACATTTTTCTTATAAAATATGAAAAAACCTAGTTTTAACAAATCAGCTTATTATAAAGTAATTATCATAATTCCAAGATGACAACATGTGATGTTCTACTCCAAGCTGTTCATGTCCTTGGACTGGGAATTACGCATTTCTATGGCAACACTATCAACGGCTAAATTAATCCCTAGCAGTCAGGTGGTACAGTTATACAAGTAGGAGCTCCCAGAAAATTCCCAGTTTACAGGTCGTTATTACAATTTTTATGAGAACGTGAACGTTTTTTACAAGCTGGAATCTCATAATTATGGTAATTGCAACATGGCCATTGAAGTACCATCTGGCTGATGTCAGGCTTGTCGTTGACAACTTTTCTGTAAGGAGCAAACATTAAAGTTATAGTCTTTATAATGGCACCTGACTTAGCTTACATGTAATTGTGCACTGTGCAGTATGCAGATTAAAAAAATAATCAGCCTCAGAACAGGTCTCAGTAAAACCACATGACATACTGCTGATCTGGAGTTTTGGTGTGAAGGCTGCATAAGTGTACATATTGTTCATGAAGTGATATACAAACCCGATTCCAAAAAAGTTGTGACACTGTACAAATTGTGTATAAAAACAGAATGCAATGATGTGGAAGTTTCAAATTTCAATATTTTATTCAGAATACAACATAGATGACATATCAAATGTTTAAACTGAGAAAATTTATCATTTTAAGGGAAAAATAAGTTGATTTTAAATTTCATGGCATCAACACATCTCAAAAAAGTTGGGACAAGGCCATGTTTACCACTGTGTGGCATCCCCTCTTCTTTTTATAACAGTCTGCAAACGTCTGGGGACTGAGGAGACAAGTTGCTCAAGTTTAGGAATAGGAATGTTGTCCCATTCTTGTCTAATACAGGCTTCTAGTTGCTCAACTGTCTTAGGTCTTCTTCTTCTTCTTCTACGCAGCCATGATGTTATAATTGATGCAGTATGTGGTCTGGCATTGTCATGTTGGAAAATGCAAGGTCTTCCCTGAAAGAGACGACGTCTGGATGGGAGCATATGTTGTTCTAGAACTTGGATATACCTTTCAGCATTGATGGTGCCTTTCCAGATGTGTAAGCTGCCCATGCAACACGCACTCATGCAACCCCATACCATCAGAGATGCAGGCTTCTGAACTGAGCGCTGATAACAACTTGGGTTGTCCTTGTCCTCTTTAGTCCGGATGACATGGCGTCCTAGTTTTCCAAAAAGAACTTCAAATTTTGATTCGTCTGACCACAGAACAGTTTTCCACTTTGCCACAGTCCATTTTAAATGAGCCTTGGCCCAGAGAAAACGCCTGCGCTTCTGGATCATGTTTAGATATGGCTTCTTTTTTGACCTATAGAGTTTTAGCCGGCAACGGCGAATGGCACGGTGGATTGTGTTCACCGACAATGTTTTCTGGAAGTATTCCTGAGCCCATGTTGTGATTTCCATTACAGTAGCATTCCTGTATGTGATGCAGTGCCGTCTAAGGGCCCGAAGATCACGGGCATCCAGTATGGTTTTCCGGCCTTGACCCTTACACACAGAGATTGTTCCAGATTCTCTGAATCTTTGGATGATATTATGCACTGTAGATGATGATAACTTCAAACTCTTTGCAATTTTTCTCTGAGAAACTCCTTTCTGATATTGCTCCACTATTTTTCGCCGCAGCATTGGGGGAATTGGTGATCCTCTGCCCATCTTGACTTCTGAGAGACACTGCCACTCTGAGAGGTTCTTTTTATACCCAATCATGTTGCCAGTTGACCTAATAAGTTGCAAATTGGTCCTCCAGCTGTTCCTTATATGTACATTTAACTTTTCCGGCCTCTTATTGCTACCTGTCCCAATTTTTTTGGAATGTGTAGCTCTCATGAAATCCAAAATGAGCCAATATTTGGCATGACATTTCAAAATGTCTCACTTTCAACATTTGATATGTTATCTATATTCTATTGTGAATAAAATATAAGTTTATGAGATTTGTAAATTATTGCATTCCTTTTTTATTCACAATTTGTACAGTGTCCCAACTTTTTTGGAATCGGGTTTGTAAATGTACATACATTCCAAATGTAAACAAGGAATATGTTACGTTCTTGTATAATTTCCATGTTTGAGCCTATAATGTTTAAATAGCTGTGCTCTCTTTTCGCAGTTATGAGGGCAATACTTACATTTCCAAAGCATCTCTTCTTGACCTGCAACACAAAACAAGATAGTCTGTTGTTAAGAGGGCTATGAACCTAGAAAAAACAGGAGTACATCCATCCATTTTTGTATTCAACCCGTTAATTAACTTTAATTTACTCTTTCAATCAATAGACATGTTAAAATAAAACGTAAAATTATTGCACTCCCCATATATTCGCGCCACCATCCTCACTCATCAGCTGGAAGCGCGGCCGCGGTGTTCGGTGCTGACTAGAGGTTCAAACAAAGTTTACACTCCCAACAACAGCTCATCGAGTGAAAAAGAAACAATAGAAGGGAAAAGACGAAAAAACGTCCGTCGAACTCGCCCGGTCAGGGGTTCAAGCACGGTGATGTCCACCGCACGCGAGTGAGAAAACTAGCATGCTCACCGGAGAAAAATGACCCGTCGTTTAAACAAACAATGTTTTTCACTGCTCACAAACAGTCTCTCTGGGAGCAAAGAAACAACAAAAAGGTAAATGTTGGGGACAATGTCCGTAGAACTTGCTAAAACAAATGCTCCAACTTCTCATCAACAGCTCCTTGAATTCACACACACCACGATAAAATGGCGTCATTACCTGACTCGCAGGAGGTACCCGCAATTAATTGGAATGTTATTTTTTATTACTTGGCCCGCCCGATCGGTGGATATAACCGCGAACCGTGCATCACTAACACAAGCACGCACAAGCCTCACTGCAGAGTCAGACAAATCAGCATGATCAAAACTTCCGTGATTGTATTTTTCCTTCAAATATCAAGTCAAGAGAGTGAACCACGCACATCAAGAAAGGAATGTTATTTCAATATTTAAGATAGCTCATCGGTAGGCCGGTAATACATTTTGGTAGCCTGTCTGGAAAACACATAGCCCCGGGACGTTGAGCTTTGCGAGCCCTGGCCCATACATGTCCGAGTCTGATCACGAATCGCAGCACAATGAACCAGCAACACCTCAAATAAAGGATTCTCCAGCCTGTGACAGCGTGCTAAGTTATGTTCAGTTAGACACGTACACATAATCAATAGATATCAAACGATCTGTAACAATGCAATACTATCACATATAAAAAACATTTTTTACTCACATAAGTGTGTTGCTTCATTCACTCATGTAATCTCATCCTGTCTGCAAATCCAGTCTCTTGTTTACAAACGAATCCGTGGTGAAATGAAGGAACAAACGTGCAATGTCTTACCCACGTGAGCTGGATATTCATTAAAAATAAAGTTCATCCATGCATTCATAATACTGGAATCCGAATGAAGCTTATGCAGCATGTTTATTGCTTGGAAGTTCGATCCGGTTTAGCTCCACCTAGGCCTATGTTATTTATCTATAACATAACAAATGTCATGCACAAATCGGTGGGCGGGGCTACAGAATCAGGCATTCGTCTTCTTCGGTTAAGGCAGTGTTTCACCATAATCTGACGTCACAGGGAGGCACATTCATAGATCTATCTTTTGCTGAGCCAGCTGTCAATAAAAGCTTTTCTTTGACTAACAAGGAAGTTTTCAGCTCTGAAACTTACAGGATATTCTTATATTACCATGACCTTTTATATATCAAAAGCTCAAGGGAAAGTTGATTTCTCAATTCATGACCCCTTTAATCTAAACAATGCAGGCTGGAAGCTGCCAGCAGCTCTGGAAACACTATCAGGACGGTGCGTGAATAAGGCCACACAACCACAGCTGGAAATGTGTTAAACGTCTTAGCACGTTTACATATCTGTCCGTCACCGTTCAGGGGAATAATTGTCCATGAGCTTTACTCTCAACATTAGTCTCCATCTGGAATCCATCTTTCGCCGCAGCGCAGAGCTTCATATTCAAATTTTTTATTGGTGTCCCTAAGCAGCTCCTGCATGTTTACTTTGGGTTTCACAGCATTATTCACTCTTTCCCACTGGATGCATTATTATTTAAAGCGATGTAGGGCAATTCCAGCGTTATGGAAGTGACATTTGCGGTCAAAACTTGAAATATAAATTCTTAGAGAATGCATTTAATACCAATATATTGAACAGTTTATATATATATATATATATATATATATATACAAACCCGATTCCAAAAAAGTTGGAACACTGTACAAATTGTGAATAAAAAAGGAATGCAATAATTTACAAATCTCATAGACTTATATTTTATTCACAATAGAATATAGATAACATATCAAATGTTGAAAGTAAGACATTTTGAAATGTCATGCCAAATATTGGCTCATTTTGGATTTCATGAGAGCTACACATTCCAAAAAAGTTGGGACAGGTAGCAATAAGAGGCCGGAAAAGTTAAATGTACATATAAGGAACAGATGGAGGACCAATTTGCAACTTATTAGGTCAATTGGCAACATGATTGGGTATAAAAAGAGCCTCTCAGAGTGGCAGTGTCTCTCAGAAGTCAAGATGAGCAGAGGATCACCAATTCCCCCAATCCTGTGGCGAAAAATAGTGGAGCAATATCAGAAAGGAGTTTCTCAGAGAAAAATTGCAAAGAGTTTGAAGTTATCATCATCTACAGTGCATAAGAATCAGAGAATCTGGAACAATCTCTGTGCGTAAGGGTCAAGGCCGGAAAACCATACTGGATGCCCGTGATCTTCGGGCCCTTAGACGGCACTGCATCACATACAGGAATGCTACTGTAATGGAAATCACAACATGGGCTCAGGAATACTTCCAGAAAACATTGTCGGTGAACACAATCCACCGTGTTGGCTCATCATAAAGAGGAAGATGCGACAAAGAAGACCTAAGACAGTTGAGCAACTAGAAGCCTGTATTAGACAAGAATGGGACAACATTCCTATTCCTAAACTTGAGCAACTTGTCTCCTCAGTCCCCAGACGTTTGCAGACTGTTATAAAAAGAAGAGCGGATGCCACACAGTGGTAAACATGGCCTTGTCCCAACTTTTTTGAGATGTGTTGATGCCATGAAATTTAAAATCAAATTATTTTTCCCTTAAAATGATACATTTTCTCAGTTTAAACATTTGATATGTCATCTATGTTGTATTCTGAATAAACTATTGAAATTTGAAACTTCCACATCATTGCATTCTGTTTTTATTCACAATTTGTACAGTGTCCCAACTTTTTTGGAATCGGGTTTGTATATATATATATATATATATATATATATATATATATATATATATATATATATATATACTCATAGTCCCTTAATAAAGGAGTCCAGACATTAAAAAAATTTCAGTCTACACATGCGTTTTATATTTTAGATGAGGGAAATATACATGCGTTATGTTAAGTTTTAGGTGATAACATATTTTTTAGGAATTCTGTAAATTACACTGTAAACCAAAGTTAATAATACCCACTGAATGAAGAAGGATTGGCTCTCCACAGAACATAAAATATTCATTTTATTTTATTTTTCATGTTTGCATTAATGAGGAAAAAACAGTGTTACGGATGTGACCGGTCTGAAAGCGGCACTAAAAGACTGCTTTAAAACTTTCACAGAGACCTCGAGTGAGCATTTAAACCACCAAATAGTGATATCTGCGACACCAGTATGGTAAGATTGCACAATTAATCAACTTTATTATACTAAATCGCTGTATTTCAAATGGTTATGGATTATGTCTCATTTTGACAAGCATGTGTGCGTTGTTCAAGACTCAATTTAGAGACCATGATTTTCCATCTAACAGAACTGCTCGCTAAAATTCATAAAGAAATATTAATGCTCATCATATAGGAGTTCAAATCGCAGGTTTCCCCCACAGTCAGGTGAACCAATTGACACTATATTGTTCTCAGGTGTGAGACGCGCTCGCAATCATGTCAGATTATGTTTTGTGTCTAAATGATCGCACGGTTTTTGGCCAGTTTATGCAGTTCAAAGTACAGTCGTGAGTCAGAATGATTGCATTTTATTTTAAAACATTTAAAATGATTGCAATATCATTATTATTTTGTCAGCTTGATCACGGGATTACGATGAATATTCGTGTTTTAACCAAGAGGGAAAAATGCGATATCCCAAGTGTCCTATGAGACACAGTGCTCTTCTGTAAGTTGTACTGTATCATATAGCCTACATTCTGACATTCATATTTAGGGCCCGAGCACCGATGGTGTGAGGACCCTATTGGAATTGCTCAGCCTATTATTATTCTTCTCCCAAATGAATTGCATTTTTGATGGCCTAAACATGCTCGAAAACTCATGAAACTTTGCACACGTGTCAAAAGTGGTGAAAATTTACGTCTGATATGGGTTTCAGAATTAGGCGTGGCAAAATGGCTCGATAGCGCCACCTACAACATTTCAACGAAGTGCCCCTCCTGCTACGTTTCACGTACAGGTATGAAATTCGGGAGACACATGTAACAGCCCAATACCTACAAAAAAGTCTCCTGGTACGAAATCTGAAAACCAACAGGAAGTGAGATATTTAGAATTTTTTTTGCAAAATTGTTGCAAATTTTGCCATTTCCAGACGTTGTACTTCAACGAACTCCTCCTAGAGATTTAATCAGATCAACATCATATTTGCACAGTCTAATCTAAAGGCCTTTGTGACGTTAAATTGCGAAGATCTTGAGTTTTCCCTGAAGGGCGTGTCCGTGGCGGCCTCACAAAGTTCGATGTTTCGCCATAAAACAGGAAGTTGTAACTCGGTCATACAATGTCCGATCTGCCCCAAACTTCACATGTTTTATTAGAGTCCTGGCCCGAAGACATCTACATGCCAATATTCAGTTACAGTCATAGCGCCACCTACTGGCAACAGGAAATGGCATGTTTTACACTGTGATTAACTCCTCATAGTGATTTAACCAGATCAACATCATATTTGGTCAGTCTAATCTAAAAGCCTTTGCGACGTTAAATTGCGAAGATCTTGAGTTTTCGCTGAAGGGCGTGTCCGTGGCGGCCTGACAAAATCTGATGTTTTGCCATGACACAGGAAGCTGTTGTAAGTCAGGCATACAATGTCCGATACGCCCCAAACTTCATATATTTGATAAGAGTCCTGGCCTGAAGACATCTACATATGAGTTTCAGAATTAGGCATGGCAAAATTGCTCGATAGCGCCACCTACAACATTTCAACAAAGTGCCCCTCCCACTACGTTTCACGTACAGGTGTGAAATTCGGTACACACATGTAACAGCCCAATACCTACAAAAAAGTCTCCTGGTATGAAATCTGAAAACCAACAGGAAGTGAGATATTTTGAAGGCCTTTGTGATGTTAAATTGTGAAGATCTTGAGTTTTCCCTGGAGGGCGTGTCCGTGGCGGCCTGACAAATTTCGATGTTTTGCCATGAAACAGGAAGTTGCTGTAACTCGGACATACAATTTCCGATCTGCCCCAAACTTCACAGGTTTTATTAGAGTCCTGGCCTGAAGACATCTACATGCCAATATTTAGTTACAGTCATAGCGCCACCTGTGGGCAACAGGAAAGACCATGTTTTACACTGTGATGAGTATCCTCATTGAGATTTAACCAGAACAACATCATGGTTTGGTCAGTCTAATCTTAAGGCCTTGGTGATGTAAAATTGTGAAGATCTTGAGTTTTCGCTGAAGGGCGTGTCTGTGGTGGCCTGACAAAATCTGATGTTTGGCCATGACACAGGAAGCTGTTGTAAGTCAGGCATACAATGTCCGATACGCCCCAAACTTCACATGTTTGATAAGAGTCCTGGCCTAAAGACATCTACATGCCAATATTAGTTAGTCATAGCGCCACCTGCTGGCAACAGGAAATGGCATGCTTTACACTGTAATTCCCTCCCAGAAACACATTTAAATATGCCATCAAGTCCCAAACTAAGTGCTAATATATGCGATTTACGCCACAAAACAGGAAGTTGTTGTAACTCAGGCATACAGTGTCCGATCTGCCCCAAACTTCATGTCTGATAATAGTCCATGCCTGAAGACATCTACATGCCAATATTCGGTTACAGTCAAAGCGTCACCTGCTGGCAGCAGGAAGTGTGGCACATTGAAGTGACTTTGCCATATTTCTCCTATATTTACCCACTTAAATGCATGTTGCCCACTATTCGCTGTTTTCCTGAGGCCACCGGGTGGCGGTGCTCCCGGGTGCGAGGGCCCTTTCATCGCTGCTTGCAGCTTTAATTCGTTCTGTAACTGGAAAAGAAGAAGGGAAGATATAGGTTCATGTGCGCGTGATCTGCTTGGTCTGCCACTTACACTGAGGCGCTACAGTCATGCTTTATTAAAGAGCGACATGTATTGTTTGAATTTTGTTATAAAATCGACTGAACTTGAAAGTTGAGACCTTTTTCGTATTAAAACTAACAAAGCACAAAGATTATTGCGATTATTGGATATGCACTGATATACGGTACGCCTGAAACAGATCAAAGCAATAGTCATATTCATATGATTTAATATGAAGCGTCCGTAACGGTCACGTCCGTAACGCATTTTTATGGTTGTTCAGAGCAAAGTAGTAAAATGAATTGTCGATCCTAATAAGCATAGACATAATTTAGTTTTGTATATAAAGTTTCAAGTTATTTGTATTTATAATTGTTATATTATATAAACTTAACCTTTAAAACGTTATGGACATGACAGAGCACTGATGCACCATGACCTCTTAATTATAGCCTCTTTATTACTGACAGAAAATCAAGCCCATCCTACATTTCTTTCAAATTTGAATATCAGACAAATGGGTTGCAAATGCACTTGCGAAACTTCAGATGACTCCAACTTTGGATCGACGTACAAAACTGTAAAGGCTATCCTTATATTGTAATTATTACGATCACAAGATGTAATAATTTCCTAACATATTCAGTACTGAAAAAATGATGGTTACCAACCACATAACATCTTATATCACTGCCATTACACACTCACATCTGACAGAATCATCTTGAATTTAATTGATCTGAAAATACCATTTCAGATTGACTTAAGGCATTTATTTAGGCTACTATTGCTCTGTCTGTTTTGTGTCTTAAGGTGCGGCCATATTAGCGAAATTTCAGGGAAACTTTGCATGCAAAAAAGGTCCATTGTGTAATGATGAATGAAGCACAGCGCACACATAAGTCTCTTTCAAACGAAGCAGGTCAACGCGGTGAATTCACAAACTCTGCGTGCAGAACTTTTTCGCCCTAGCACAAAACTCCCGATCATGCGGATTTCTATTGGACTGGCTAGATTTCGCCCACAACGGTAAATGTGAACTCACCTTTAGTCAACAACATAATTGTCATAACATGTATTGTTGTACATTAACATGTGTTGGGCAAATTCATTTGCAATAATATCAGATCTTGGCGTGACGCTGGTGTTTATTTGTGAAATTGAACCGCATGTCTCGAGAGGTTTTGACTCGGCAGCAGCTGATCGTGATTTATTTGACCCCTTGACAAGCTTTTCCTCAACAGGCTTTTGCTTGTTCACAGTCTGATCTAGTGTTTATATTTATTTTGGGCTTTAGTTCCAGCCTCTCAGAAGGAGACGTCCGGCGGGGAATAATAGCTTTGCGCTTATACAGCGATTCAAACACGAGCTGTGCACGAGCCGTTGTATATACTTCATTAATAAGTTAATATAGGCCTATATATATATATCTAAGTTAATATTTACATTTTATATATTGGCTAAATATATATATATATTAGTCCTGTCAAGAGATTTAAAAAAATAATCACATATTCTGTAATTAATCGCAATTAATCGTGATTAAAAACCATCAGAGTTTTTAGTTTAGTTTAGTTTTTTATATTGTAATAGCTTCACAGTTACTCTACAAATTAATGTAGAAACAACTTAAAGACAGTATATTTTAAATATTTGTTGTAATGGCATCTTTTTATGAATGAAGGCCAGTATCACTGATACTTATGTCTCTATGATTTTTTTTTTTAAACATTAATGATAGACATTGAACTTTACAGTATAATAACATTTATTAGGCTTTAAAAAATAACAACTTTTAATTTAAGTGAACTTAAAACAAGCTTCACATAAACCCATTATAATAAATGTTATATTTCTGTTGGCCTTCATATATAATCAATATACAGAAATTGAATGAAGTTATCAAACACTTTACAGTATTAACTGCATAAATGATAAATTAAATATAGATTAATCATTATTAAAGCTACAATTTTCTCTGTGACCTTTGTTCTGTGATGAACATTAATGACAGACATCATTAGTCGCTGATGTTCCTTTAAGGTCTGCCACTGCCGCACATGACGCGGATCTGACGCGCGGTCACGCGCATCTCATTTTCTCTCAACTCTTTAAGTTCATTTAATACGTTATTTAACTCATTTAAGACTGCTCTTATGAGAATACTCGACAAAACGGGTATTTTGGCATCATTATGTGTGTTATTGTTTGTTCAAGCGCGAAAGAGAACTCGATTCTGGTGTGCTGTCTGTGTAGCCTACATGATACTGGCACGCGTCGTTCTGTGCGTCGTGTGTGTATTACATAGACAGGACATTCACAGACAGCGCGTTCTCTTTTGTCTTGTGGCACTTGAATGGTTTAAAAGCATTTGCATGAATACGAGCGTGATTAGCCTATATAATGTAAGGCTAGCCAAAGGATAACAGAAAAAATGGATGCTGCGTTAATTGGGTTAAATATTTTTAACAGTTAAACTGAAATAATTAATCACATGCATTAACGCACTCATTTTGACAGCACTTATATATATATATATATATATATATATATATGACCTTTACCTACAGTACTTAAGAATATGATTAACTTGTAATAAGATACAGTTTTGATAGTTTGTGCAGCATTGGATGGGAATAACATTCCTTTGGGTTTTCCATCCATACAGGATAAGCGCCCTGCTAATCGTCTCCTCATGTGAAGTCTTTGAGAACATCATGCAGAGGTGGATCACTCTGCAAAACCCTGTTTAATGTATCATTGCCCACTGAATTTCCTTCAAATGTTCACTCACATCGCTGAAGCCCGAGCTCTTGTGTTTCTTTATATGGCAGC
This sequence comes from Coreius guichenoti, assembly GCA_039654105.1. NCBI lineage: Eukaryota > Metazoa > Chordata > Actinopteri > Cypriniformes > Gobionidae > Coreius > Coreius guichenoti. The sequence goes on from CM077191.1 coordinate 10,323,306, forward strand.
TTAATTCTTCCAATCTCTCCCTCTGAAGTTCGTTCCAGGTTCCTGCACAAATCAAAGCGCCTAACAGTCATTCCTCTGAATGACATGGGTTGTAATTCTGTTTAAAGGTTCAGAGAATTTGACGCAACCTTTCATCAGCTTAAGGCACCCACTCACTACAAGATAATCGGGTCGATTTTGGGCCCAATTCATCCCTTCCGACATTCCTAGGTAAAGTCCTGATTATCTGGATGGTTCTATTATTTTATCAGATTTTCCTGTCGTGAGATGTGTGTTAAGAGTGATTGCATTGGGGACGCACAATCTCAAATTGTAAATATCCAACATGATGAATATTTACGATCATCAGAAATCCTGTTGTGTGGGACAGGACTGTATCTTATTAAGTTCCCAATTATCCCCGGCATATATACTCCCAGTTCAGTTTAGTCCTTTGTCAGTTATTCAAAGTCTATTTAAAGAGAATTCTTAGTTTGTGCGTGTTGCCTGCTACCTAAGAGCATTACAGAATAACTGACCTAAAAGAGATAGAGAGTGAACCTCTGCCTTATCGACCTGGGGTCCGCAGATCCAGTTCCCTCCCGAGTCCCCACCCTCGAATCAACGCCTTCTCAGCCGGTCCCGCCTGGCTGCCTGGCTGCTCCGGTCCCGTCCGGAGACTTTCCTCCTCCTATGTTCCAGCCTGACTTCCTGGTCCAATCTCCTTCACTGGTTCCGACGGCTCCACTAGTGTCGTCCTGCTCCTCAGCTTTGCCTCCACCGTTAACTCCATGCAGCTCTTCGGCTTCGCCTTGGGATTCCAGGCCCATGTCTCCATCTCAGCCTGCCAGCCCATCGGCTTCGCCCCGGCTCTGTTCTCCCTCGACTCCACTGTGGTCCGTCAGCCCTAGGACTCCTCTGGGCTCCCTTGTTTCAGCTCAGCCTCAGCTAGTTGTCGCTCTGCCTCCACCACGGACTTCCGGGTCTCCTGCTGCGCCTCGACCCTCCACTGGGCTTCTCCTTCCCTCCGGCTTCCCCATCGTCCTCACTCCCTCCGTCGTCACCCTGGTCTACCGAGTCCCAGTCTCCATCTCGGTCCTGTGAGCCAGCAGCTCCACCTTGGGCTTCTGGGCCGTGGATGTCGCCCTGGTCCGTCTGCCTCTCTGCTCCGCCAGATTCTTCACGCACTCTGGTTCCACCTCCATCAGTCGCTCTCCCAGTTCCACCTGGGCATTCAGCCAAAGCTCCACCCTGGCTCCTCCTGTCATCGGCTCCACTGTGGTGTCTCTCTTCACCGACTCCTTATCCCTGTCAATTACCAGCTCCGCGCCCTCCTCCAAAGCCCCCTCCCTCCACACTTGAACTATTGGTTACGGCGCAAGGACGTGCCTTCCGGAAGGGGGGAGTACTGTCACAGTTATGGATTTTATTTTGATATTCTGTTCTATTTCCTTTAGTTCATGTTTTCCTGCTCCTGTTTAGTTTCGGTTATGTTCCTGTAATTATCATCAGCTGTATCTTATTTATTTCCTGATTATCCCCTACATATATACTCCCTGTTGGTTATTGTCTTATGAAATGTGGTTGTGTAACTTGTGTTCCGTATTAAAGTTATTCTACAATAGCTATTTGAGTAGTTATTAAACTATTGAAAGATAATTCTTAGTTTGTGCGTGTTGCCTACTACCCAAGAGCGTTACAATAACCTCCGTTAGGATATTATGTTTTAAAAAACGTTCCATTAAAAAACAAAACATGACATGCAGTTTACATATTTCGATTACTAAAACATGATCCGTGTAACGAATTAGCTCAAAAGGGGAAATATTAATAATTATTCATAACTCATTATTATTATTCATTATGATTAATTATGAATATTTGAATCAGTTAGTGAGATTAACGATGTAGCTACATTAACATTACAATCAATCAATCAGTTCATCCTGTGAACACTCAGTATTGATTATTAACTAATTCTAAGAAAAGGGTATTTTTCATGGCCACAGAAAAATAATTATTCCTTTGCATTTACAGCGCTTAGAGCACGTAACAAGATCGATCATTTAAGTGACAATTTGTTTGCAGGCAGGGAGTCAGAACCAAATATGTATTGTGCACAAACTTTATTAACTAAATCACGAACACGACTAAACTAACATAAACGCATACATACAGATCACACATACATGGGTAAGATGGGAAGTGACAGAATGAAGAACCGGATCGGAACAGAGGAATGAAACTATGAAAACACCTGGGAGAACCATCAGTGACTACAAGCTTCTTTGTCTGAACAAAGGGGTTTATAGCTTTTACTAACTACACAGCGATTTTGTATATCGTACGTTACTTGCATTTAGCCTGAGCTGTTGAAGAGTGTCCGATGTACAATCACAGGAGAAAGTCTTGATAGTTCGGTTCGATGGTGTTGAAGTTGCAATCGATTTCTTCTGCGTTGACTGAAGAAGATATGATAAACTTGCAGTTATTTCGACTCCGTCGAGGTCAAGGAAGTTGCACACGACTTGAGGTGTCGGGCCTGCTGGCCTGCAACCATGTGGTCAGGGTTTCCTGTCCCACACACGCACATGGCTTGATGTGTGTGTAGGCCTTACCAGCCTGGCCTACTTGGCCAGCTGAGAGACAGCCCAGGTGACGCGTCGGTTGTCGGTCCAGAGAGAGAAGAGGAGAGGGAGGCGGCTCTGCGCGGGGGCCTTTTAACCTCTCTTTCGAGCGGTCAGTGAGCCAATCGTACTTAGGCTTTCAGAGGGAAAGTTTTATGATCCTTTGTCTCAAGCAGATCGTTTGTATATGTAACTGGATTGGTTGCTGATGAAGGAACTATTAAAGATTCTTGTAATACTAATATGTTGAACAGGTATCGACATATCATATACACAATCATTCAGATCTTTAAATTACAACTTCGTAGACACCAAACAAGGTATAGGTGAAGTTACATTAACTAGTGGTTTGTTCATAAGATATGCATAAAACGAAATACTATACAAGATACACTTTTACAAGATAGTTATAATCATACGCACAATGTCCTGGGGTGCATGTTCATTTATAGAACAGTTTTCCTATAAATAAATGCAGGAAAGTCTGTTTAAGGGCATTGGGTCTCCCTTTTCACATTCTTTCAAGCCATAAACAGAGTCTTATCTGATGGTAGCCCTGGTAACGGAGACCTTTCCTGCTCTTTTGGGGGAAGGTCCGTTACTAAGCATAAAGCATTTAAAGCATATTTGTTAAATGTAACAAGTGATTATGTGTCTGATTTGTCTCAGTCGTTACATCCATATTAATCTGTAAAATGGTGGTCGGTTGACAGTGAAGTCAATATGAAATGGCTTGGTGAAATGCAAGACAAAAATGTAGTATGGGACTTGATTTTCTCCATGAGGACCTGACTGGATGGTCAAAAGTGTCTCTATGAAGGTGGTTGTAAAATAAGAGGGTTAGATGACATTATCGGAACAGGAAAGGAAAGTTGTTTCAGAGGCGGTGCAAGTTGTTGCATTTTGATGGGTTTGTTTTTTGCTGGGATAACGTGCAATGATGAAACGATGCATAAATGTGTTGATTGATTTCACATCGACAAAGTAAAATAAACAACCAGCATAAAAGAGTAAAAAATCATGCATTATAGAAAATGAGATTCAGGTTTCATTATTGTGATGGATGGGACAGAACATTTTAATGTAAACACGTTTGATGTTTTATTTTCCTATCTGAGCGCAAACAGAAGCTGCTCTGACAGAGTGCTTTCACTGAATGGCAGTCTGGAGCGGATCAAGCCTGCGGGCCTAACTAAACTAGGTTGCTGGCGGTACTTGATCAACCAAACAAACGTCTAACTTCAATGAAGCAGTAATGCTCTCTGAGATTATGTGCACTTCAGATTTGCTGTTTTGGGGGAAACCAAAACGGCTCTGGAGGGCTCATGCTATAACAGGAACAGGTAGCCTGGAAAAAACATTTTTTGTTACCATCAAAGAGAAATATGCAGTTTCATGTGACTCATATTTTGCATTTTCCACATGCAAAATATAACTCATCTTGGAATATAACCTATAACATGTTCCTGACAGGCTTTATTAGATCGACCCGATGTGACATCCTCATCTCAACTACTCATTCCCTGGTTTTATTTTGCTCAGTGGACATGACGTTGGACACTGAAACTGTGTAATAAGTCGGATACCTCTGTGTCTTCTGAGGACGTGTTTCTCCGAGGAGGTTTGGGCCGATCCAGATGCTTCTTTGATGTTCAGACACAGTGAATGGCTCCATGGGACACTGTCAGTTCCCAGTTAGTTTTTACACATTTTTGCCTTTTTCCATCTGTTGAGCATATTTTCATCCATCTGTGTGCATATCTTGCTCATGTGACAGCTCCTATTTTATGTTTCTTTCCATGTGGAAATGGTGAAAATGTCTCTCGGGTGTTTCGCATGCATCCATGCGAGGGGGATGCCAGGTCATATTAATGATATTTCGGAAATATAAACATTATTGTGGTGTTCATCTGCCGCATATTGAGTGGTAATGCAGATCTAAATTCAGCTTCCATTCCCTAATTATTTCCCCCAATAAAATTTTAAATAAAATAAAAAAGCAGTTTTTCATTTAATTGGCTGGCGTTACTAAGTCAATTATAATATTACCCTGCGTCCCAATGTCCATACTATCCATCCTAAATAGTATGTGATATTACAATAAATGTGTCCCAAAGCATGGTATGTTGAAAAGAGTATGTCAAAAGTCCCCGGATGGTCTACTATTTCTGGTAGATTTTCATAGTGTGGATCCGTGCACACTATAAAGTCTAATATTGCCCACAACCCATTGCGCTTTGGAGGAGGATTCGGTTCAGAACAACAAACACGAGTAAAAAGTGTTAAAAAACTACAAAATATGGTGGATATGTGAGACCGACAGTGAGATGTTTAGATAAAGGTTTGAGTTGACTAATCAAAGTTTCACCAGATATTAATATTTAATGTTATCCGTGTTATATTTAATCTGCAATAACAATAATGTGGACTTTTATAAAGATCCGTTTGGCCATTAACTTTTAAATGCATCATTATGCATTAATATGAAGCAAGTTATCCGCATGAAAGACCCACGACTGCAGATCAATGTGCTACTGCATTTCACTCCAATACGGTAGGAAATGAAATGAAATGTGGAGGATTTTAACTGTGACATTGATGATTGACAGGCCAGTTTATGGTGACAGGATGCGACAGAGGGCAACCGTTAAAGACGCAATTGTATGACGTGATGTCCCAAAGCTTGCCTACTGTTTTGCTACACACACTCAAAAGTATGTACTGTTTCTTCACAAAAAGAGTACATACTTTTAGGGCGTAAAATAAGTAGGCGAATTGGGATGCAGCATATGTCTTGAGAGTACCCAGAATGCATTTCTGCATGGTTATACAACTATCAGAACAGTCTAGATGTCACTACAACTCTGCAAAAGAAAAGAAAAAAATGTACTTGGTATTTTTGTCTTGTTTTTCCTTGTTAAGATGCATTTAATTGAGATAAGATACACTTACTTAAAAAAAAGATTTCCGACCCAGTGCCGAAAAACTCTATCTCATGTTCTCCTTTTTTTCTTGAAAATGACAGATGGTTTCACTAGATAAGACCCTATTCCTCGGCTGGGATCGTGCAGAGCCTCTGAAGCCCTTCCTTTGAAACTGCATTGATTTGGACCTTCAACCCAGTTGGTTGCCATTGAAATACATTATATGGAGAAATATCCTGGAATGTTTTCCTCAAAAAACTTAATTTCTTTTCGACTGAAGAAAGAAAGACATGAACATCTTGGATGACGTGGGGGTGAGTAAATTATCAGGAAATTTTCATTTTAAAGTGAACTAATCCTTTAAGACAATCAACTGTTTACTTAAATACTCACCAAATTGGACATTTTCACATTATTTTGTGTATTTTTCTGTTCAAGTGCAAAAAGATGTGAAAGAGAGCTATATTCAGTACTCGTGCTCTGCCGTCTGAGAGGCGGCTTTCTCTGTGTGCACAGAAAACCGGACTGAACTGAGCTCTCTTTCATGTCGTCATGCTTTTTCAGATTTATTCATATGTCTGCTCTTCTCTTTCTCCCAGAAGTTTACATTTTTTAACTTTTTATGAGACATGCAGCAAGTGTATGCCAACTTATGTCCCACCGGGTAGATCAGCATGTTACAATACAATTCAAATCTCATGCAGAACATCAGTTCTGACTGGATCTCTTCCCAAATTGTTCCTCCTTAACATTTTTTGTTTCGTTTTTATTCGTTGACGAAAATTTCAATAGAAATTTCAATAGTTTTTGTCATTCAAAACTGGTTTTATTTAGTTGTCTTGTTTTCGTCAGTGAAAAAATGTTGTTGACGAAAATTATTCATTAACAAAATTAACACTGCTTCATACTGAAACTTTAGATCTAAAAGCAATTTCCATTTCTAGCTTTCACCAGAAATTACATAACTTAATATGCTTCCGCAAGTTGGACGGCGAGTTTTTGAAGGCTGTGATATGGTTTGTTTTAGGCAAACAAAGCAAACATTTAAAATAAAACTAATCTTTATTCTTTTCAGAAAACTGCACCAAGTAACCGTCTTCTTCCATTTTGCATCAACTGATCAGTGCTCAAAAAATGCTGGGAAATCATTGAACTTCACGTGACCCTACAAGAGTTATTAGTAAGAGTAATTACTGATGAGATGTCTGCAAAAAAACCCAAACATGTTCTAAAGAAGAAAAAAAATCAAAGCTTTCAAAGCTGCTACATAGAAACGACTTTCGACTTTGAGGACCTTGATAGAAATGTAGTGGAGTGACAAGTAAAACATTTGTCTTAGTTAAAGTCATAAGTTTCCAGAAAAAATAATACTCAAGTAAAGTACAGATATTCAAAAAACGTACTTAAGTAGAGTACTCAAGTAAATGTACTGTCCACCTTTGCTTTTTTGCAGTGCAAGCTTTTAGTGGGGAGAACAAGTATTTGATACACTGCCGATTTTGCAGGTTTGCCCACTTACAAAGCATGTAGAAGTCTGTAATTTTTATCATAGGTACTCTTCAACTGTGAGTGACAGAATCTAAAACAAAAATCCAGAAAATCACATTGTATTATTTTTAAGTAATTAATTTGCATTTTATTCCATGACACAAGTATTTGATACATCAGAAAAGCAGAACTTAATATTTGGTACAGAAACCTTTGTTTGAAATTACAGAGATCATACGTTTCCTGTAGTTCTTGACCAGGTTTGCACACACTGCAGCAGGGATTTTGGCCCACTCCTCCATACAGACCTTCTCCAGATCCTTCAGGTTTTGGGGCTGTCGCTGGGCAATACGGACTTTCAGCTCCCTCCAAAGATTTTCTATTGGGTTCAGGTCTGGAGACTGGCTAGGCCACTCCAGGACCTTGAGATGCTTCTTACGGAGCCACTCCTTAGTTGCCCTGGCTGTGTGTTTCAGGTCGTTGTCATGCTGGAAGACCCAGCCACGATCCATCTTCAATGCTCTTACTGAGGGAAGGAGGTTGTTGGCCAAGATCTCACGATACATGGCCCCATCCATCCTCCCCTCAATACGGTGCAGTCGTCCTGTCCCCTTTGCAGAAAAGCATCCCCAAAGAATGATGTTTCCACCTCCATGCTTCACGGTTGGGATGGTGTTCTTGGGGTTGTACTCATCCTTCTTCTTCCTCCAAACACGGCGAGTGGAGTTTAGACCAAAAAGCTCTATTTTTGTCTCATCAGACCACATGACCTTCTCCCATTCCTCCTCTGGATCATCCATATGGTCATTGGCAAACTTCAGACGGGCCTGGACATGCTCTGGCTTGAGCAGGGGGACCTTGCGTGCGCTGCAGGATTTTAATCCATGACGGCGTAGTGTGTTACTAGTGGTTTTCTTTGAGACTGTGGTCCCAGCTCTCTTCAGGTCATTGACCAGGTCCTGCCGTGTAGTTCTGGGCTGATCCCTCACCTTCCTCATGATCATTGATGCCCCACGAGGTGAGATCTTGCATGGTGCCCCAGACCGAGGGAGATTGACCGTCATCTTGAACTTCTTCCATTTTCAATTAATTGCGCCAACAGTTGTTGCCTTCTCACCAAGCTGCTTGCCTATTGTCCTGTCGCCCATCCCAGCCTTGTGCAGGTCTACAATTTTATCCCTGATGTCCTTATACAGCTCTTGGCCATTGTGGAGAGGTTGGAGTCTGTTTGATTGAGTGTGTGGACAGGTGTCTTTTATACAGGTAATGAGTGGAGAACAGGAGGGCTTCTTTAAGAAAAACTAACAGGTCTGTGAGAGCCGGAATTCTTACTGGTTGGTAGGTGATCAAATACTTATGTCATGCAATAAAATGCAAATTAATTATTTAAAAATCATACAATGTGATTTTAGATTCCGTCTCTCACAGTTGAAGTGTACCTATGATAAAAATTACAGACCTCTACATGCTTTGTAAGTAGGAAAACCTGCAAAATCGGCAGTGTATCAAATACTTGTTCTCCCCACTGTATGTAACAAAACACTTTGATTATTGGTTATTATTTGGTGTATGCTAAGTCAAGCATCACTATTTACTATTGATCCACATCACAGGGTAAAAAAACAAGTAAACTGTTAAAAAAAACCCCACAGACTTACACTGATGGGATCACATGTACTCATTCTGTCTGGCATTAGCCATCTGCTCCGGGTTTGTTTTGGTGATCAGAGAGCAGAACGTTTCATCCACCTGCTTGTTCCGAACATCTTCTCATATTAGCGCTAAATGCTCAACCATTAGCACGATGTCAAGGAGACAAATTGCAAACTATCTCATATGAAATGTCCGCTGGGAGCCCAGGGACGTCAAGCTCTGGTGCTTGATGCGTTTTTCATATGCATAATGAGTCTGATAATGCATTAGTGTTTTTTAGACACAAATTGAGGTGAGGTGTGTTTATGAGAGCAAGGGAAATTTGTGATATGGAAACAGTAGCCTATGTGAATCACAATAAAGCTTTTTTTGCAGGAAATTAATAATTTAGTGAATTTGATGGATGCAAACAAAAAAACGGATTATTCATAATTTACAAATAGAAGGTACTTTGTCATATTTTATTAAAAAATTTTAGCTTCATAATAAAAACTCAAAGAAACAATGTGATTTAATTTACCCAAGTACTTATTGGTGTTGGTAAAACAAAAAACGGTAACATTTTAGAATACTGTTCCTTCATTAATGAATAACTACACAGGAACAAATGAGTAACGCAATATTAACATTCTAGTAACTACTATTAACTAACAAAAAACTCTGATTAACGAATTAGTAAATAATAACACTCAGTTGAATGTGGTAGTTCACTATTAGCTAATCAATAACTACTATTTTTTTCATAACTCCCAGAGTACTACTAAGAACTACTATATACAGGTTCATAATTAATGTGAATAATGCATAATATATAATTAATTCTAAAGTGAAGGTAATGGTAACCCACTAGTAATGACTCAAGTGTTACTACATCCTTCTAAAGGAACTACTAATTATTTGGATCAGTATTCTAAAGTGAAAAACATAATAACTCTTTAGTAATGACTGAAGTCATTGTAAGCTTTTGACGTTTTTGTAAGTGTCAGGGTTCTGCCCTGGCAGCCTTGTCTGTGTTGTCTTTGTTTAATGTTTCTATGTTTGTGTTGTGTCTAAGCACATGGCTCTCTCTTTGTTGGTGTTTGCCATGTTTTCCTCTTGTCCCGCCTCCTAGTTTGCCCTTACCACGCCCCCTCGTTTAGTCCTTGTCTAGTCCTCGTTTCACTAATCGTGCTCACCTGGTCCTCGTGTGTTTTCCTCCCTTTATATTGTGCTTCCTTCCTTCATGTCTTTGCTGGATCGTTGCTTGTGTCATGATGTGCAACTGTGTTATTTGTGCTCAACTGTCCAGTTGCTTTGTGAACAGTCTTTAGTGGATATGTTCTGTTTGGTGTTCATGTCTTGTCGTTTGTTCCCGCCAGTCATCTCTCTCATCTCCAGTCTCCCGTCTGTGTTCCTGTTCGAGTTACATTACTCTCTGTTCTGGTATTACTTAGGACCAGCAGCCGCAGTCATCTCTCTCATATCCAGTCTCCCGTCTGTGTTCCTGTTCGAGTCGGATCTCTCTGTTCTGGTATTACTGAGGACCAGTAGCTGCAGTCATCTCTCTCATGTCCAGTCTCCCGTCTGTGTTCCTGTTCGAGTCGGATCTCTCTGTTCTGGTATTACTGAGGACCAACAGCCGCAGTCATCTCTCTCATGTCCAGTCTCCCGTCTGTGTTCCTGTTCAAGTCAGATTTCTCTGGCTGGTTTCACTGATGATCAGCACCACTCAAATCAGAAGATACAGCCCATTGCAGTCTGCTTGTTACTAAGGTCTGATTCCTGCTTATAATCAGATCTGTCTACTCTTCCTGGATGATTTGAATTTGTCATTAAATAACTGTTTGGTTATTAAACTTGTGAAACTCATTCTGCGCCTGTCCTATCCTTCACAGATCCGTGACATTCCGTGACATAACGATCCAACCATTACAGGACTCAGCAGAATGAGCTTCAGAATCCTGCCACCTGCTAATTCCTGGGAAAGTCAGGCCTGTCCTCAGAAGCTGACTACACTTTGTCAGAGGGGAATGAATGTGCGGGCCTTCACCCAGAAGTTTTGGTCGAGGGCGGAGAGATTGAATTACCTTGATGCGGGCCTCAAAGACATCTCCAACCGCTGTTTGGATGACCCTCTTCCGCAGTGGGAGATGGAGCATGTAAAGACCTTAGACTTCTGGAATTTTTCAAATTACCTGCACCACCACAAGAAAGGGAGGGTCCGGAGACCTCCAAGGTCCATCTGCAGCGACTATCCCATCATCCTTCCTTTGTCAAGTCAAGTTCCAGATCCTCTTCTGACTCCAAAGAGGAGACGAAGGTCAAGGAGAAGAGCGACCCAGATCTCTGCATCAGTCCCAGAGTCGGTCGAGTCCACTCCTGCCAGTCCAGAGCCAGTCGTGTTCGCACCCGCCAATCCAGAGCCAGTCGAGCACAAATTATCATGTCCTCGGAAGCGGAGAAGGAGGGCCCATGTTGGCAAGTCAGATGCCCTTCTTTTAAAGGTCCCTAGCCCGTCGGTCTGGGAGGGCCTGAATCAAGAGGCTCCAGCCCGTGACCAGCGTCCAGAGAGGGCTCCAGCCCGTGACCAGCGTCCAGAGAGGGCTCCAGCCCGTGACCAGCGTTCAGTGATGACTCCAGCCCCTGACCAGCGTTCAGTGATGGCTCCAGCCCGTGACCAGCGTCCAGAGAGGGCTCCAGCCCGTGACCAGCGTTCAGTGATGGCTTCAGCCCCTGACCAGCATCTAGAGATGACTCCAGCCCCTGACCAGCGTCCAGTGAGGGCTTCGTCTCCTGTCCCAGAGGCCGCTTCAGAGTCTCCTGTCCCAGAGGCCGCTTCAGAGTCTCCTGTCCCAGAGGCCGCTTCAGAGTCTCCTGTCCCAGAGCCCGCTTCAGAGTCTCCTGTCCCAGAGCCCGCTTCAGAGGAGGCTGTCCCAGAGCCCGCTTCAGAGGAGGCTGTCCCAGAGTCCGCCAGTGCAGCCCAGGAGGGCGCTCCCGAGTCAGTCCCTGAGCACGCCAGTGCAGCCCAGGAAGGCGCTTTCGAGTCAGTTTACGCAGCCTCAGAGGGTGCTTTCGAGTCAGTCCCAGAGTGTGTTCCCGCAGCCCCAGAGGGTGCCTTCGAGTTGGTCTCAAAATCTGTTTCTGCGGCCCCCGAGGGCCTTCCAGAGTCTGTTCCTGAGATATTCACCTTCCCTGCCAGTGCGGTCATGGCTCCGGAATTCATTCCAAAGTCCCTCTCCAGTCAAGTGTTAGTCCCTGAGCTTGCTCCCAGCTCAAGAATTACCCATATTGCTCTGGTTTCTCAAGCCAGAGTTGGTGCCTTGCCGCCACCCAAGTGTGGTCCCTCATCTATCCCACTGTCTGGCACTGGTAGATACCACATCAATCAGATATCAGTAGCCCCGCCTTCATCACGACTAGGCATTCATGGCTTTTCCACCACACCAACTACATTTGTCTCTGCTATTGCCAGGATATGCCCGTGGACCTATCCCATCCCGTTTCCTGGCTGCCCTGGAACTTCCAGTTTTGTTCCCTGCCCACCCTCCCAATGGTTGCCACCTCTATTTGCTTTGCCCAGTTTGGAGGCCAGGAGACATCTATCGGGGGGAGGGTACTGTCAGGGTTCTGCCCTGGCAGCCTTGTCTGTGTTGTCTTTGTTTAATGTTTCTATGTTTGTGTTGTGTCTAAGCACATGGCTCTCTCTTTGTTGGTGTTTGCCATGTTCCTCTTGTCCCGCCTCCTAGTTTGCCCTTACCACGCCCCCTCATTTAGTCCTTGTCTAGTCCTCATTTCACTAATCGTGCTCACCTGGTCCTTGTGTGTTTTCCTCCCTTTATATTGTGCTTCCTTCCTTCATGTCTTTGCTGGATCGTTGCTTGTGTCATGATGTGCAACTGTGTTATTTGTGCTCAATTGTCCAATTGCTTTGTGAACAGTCTTTAGTGGATATGTTCTGTTTGGTGTTCATGTCTTGTCGTTTGTTCCCGCCAGTCATCTCTCTCATCTCCAGTCTCCCGTCTGTGTTCCTGTTCGAGTTACATTACTCTCTGTTCTGGTATTACTGAGGACCAGCAGCCGCAGTCATCTCTCTCATGTCCAGTCTCCTGTCTGTGTTCCTGTTCGAGTCAGATTTCTCTGTCTGGTTTCACTGATGATCAGCACCACTCGAATCAGCAGATACAGCCCATTGCAGTCTACTCGTTACTAAGGCCTGATTCCTGCTTAACATCAGATCTGTCTACTCTTCCTGGCTGATTTGAATTTGTCATTAAATAACTGTTTGGTTATTAAACTTGTGAAACTCATTCTGCGCTTGAGTCCTTTCCTTCACAGATCCGTGACATTCCGTGACAGTAAGGTTTTGGATAGTAACACTTAAGTAATTACTAGTGGGTTATCATGATGTTCACTTTAGAATACTGATCCAAATAACTAGTAATTCCTATAGAAGTATGTAGTAACAATTGAGTCACTACTATCTAAAACCTTACAAAAACGTCAAAAGTTTACAATGACTTCAGTCATTACTAAAGAGTTATTATGTTTTTCACTTTAGAATACTGATCCAAATAATTAGGAGTTCCTTTAGAAGGATGTAGTAACACTTGAGTAATTACTAGTGGGTTACCATTACCTTCACTTTAGAATTAATTATATATTATGCATTATTCACATTAATTATGAACCTGTATACAGTAGTTCTTAGTAGTCCTCTGGGAGTTATGAAAAAAATAGTAGTTACTTTTTAGCTAAAAGTGAACTACCACATTCGACTAAGCACTATTACTTACTAATTCATTAATCAGAGTTTCTTGTTAGTTAATAGTAGTTACTAAAGTGTTAATAATGCATTACTCATTTGTTCCTGTGTAGTTATTCATTAATGATGGATGTAATGTTTTATTCAGTATTATAAAGCTTCTGAGGTCACTGTTTTTGGTCGCTTTCATAATGCATTATAAAGCTGTTACCAGTATATGCTTGGAGAACTGAGAGTCTGAAGCCTCGGAAACATAAGCAATTGAATCAGGCAAAAAATTAACATGTTAATGCACAAATCCTCAAAACTTCATTGAGAAGGTTGTGTAATAGCCTATAGCAGACGTCCACTTTTGAGACATGGATAGGGTCAAATAGACAGCTGTGTATTTCTGAAAAATGGGAATCTATCAGGCTACCTGATTGATAATCTGCGAGTAATAGAAGCGTCTAACCTGACTCAGCGGAAGTGCTCGCGGTCATTCGGATTGCCTGTCGGGGATAATTCAATTTCCGTTTCCCTCGGAAAGCTCTCGTTTATCACGCGCTGTCTCATAAAGCAACCGGTGAAGGCTCATGATGAAGTCCACCTTGAGGGAGAGTCGGGGAAAACTCGGTTACACTTACGCTAATGCGCAAAGAAACACACACACACATTTTTCTCACAGTGTAATATATTACGTCCACTCACTACCTTGACAAACAAACCTAAACTCCATGTTAAAAAATGGTCCTGCTACATTTCCCAGAGAACACGAGCAACTGTATAAGAACGGCATGATTTATGATGCACATTTCATTCGGCCTGAATGAGAACATCTGCACAACTCTTTCTGCTGAGCAACTGCAACCTGTTTTATTCAACAAACACATCTGCTAACAGAAATGTACTTTTAATTTAATTGTTTGTGTCAATACTAAATCTTATTGAGGTTACTGTTGAGGTGTTAGAATCAACATAATTTTGATGATTTTAAATGGTTAAAGGTACGTTTTTTTTTTTTGTTCAAAATTAACTACATTTAAATAACGAGTCAATACATCATCAATCCTTCTTCCAAAACATGTTTTGTTTCTCTATGATTCACTATATGCCAAGTTTCCATCTACTTTTTGTACTGTTTTGTTATCGACAAAGTGAATATGCGTTAAAAAAAAGATGGCAAAATTAACTGTCTCCAGCCTGTTTCCATCCAATTGGCCTTTTACCGATAAAATGGTGTGTAATGACGTCATCCCTAAAAAACGCATTGTTGCATAAGTTTTGCCGAGTCGTTTACATACATCATTTCACGTATATCACAAATTATATCATATCTTTCGCATCCCAAATATTTGTAAAATGTAGAGAGTAATGAGATACAAACCCGATTCCAAAAAAGTTGGGACATTGTACAAATTGTGAATAAAAAAGGAATGCAATAATTTACAAATCTCATAAACTTATATTTTATTCACAATAGAATATAGATAACATATCAAATGTTGAAAGTGAGACATTTTGAAATGTCATGCCAAATATTGGCTCATTTTGGATTTCATGAGAGCTACACATTCCAAAAAAGTTGGGACAGGCAGCAATAAGAGGCCAGAAAAGTTAAATGTACATATAAGGAACAGCTGGAGGACCAATTTGCAACTTATTAGGTCAATTGGCAACATGATTGGGTATAAAAAGAGCCTCTCAGAGTGGCAGTGTCTCTTAGAAGTCAAGATGGGCAGAGGATCACCCATTCCCCCAATGCTGCGGCGAAAAATAGTGGAGCAATATCAGAAAGGAGTTTCTCAGAGAAAAATTGCAAAGAGTTTGAAGTTATCATCATCTACAGTGCATAATATCATCCAAAGATTCAGAGAATCTGGAGCAATCTCTGTGCGTAAGGGTCAAGGCCGGAAAACCATACTGGATGCCCGTGATCTTTGGGCCCTTAGACGGCACTGCATCACATACAGGAATGCTACTGTAATGGAAATCACAACATGGGCTCAGGAATACTTCCAGAAAACATTGTCCGTGAACACAATCCACCGTGCCATTCGCCGTTGCCGGCTAAAATTCTATAGGTCAAAAAAGAAGCCATATCTAAACATGATCCAGAAGCGCAGGCGTTTTCTCTGGGCCAAGGCTCATTTAAAACGGACTGTGGCAAAGTGGAAAACTGTTCTGTGGTCAGACGAATCAAAATTTGAAGTTCTTTTTGGAAAACTGGGACGCCATGTCATCCGGACTAAAGAGGACAAGGACAACCCAAGTTGTTATCAGCGCTCAGTTCAGAAGCCTGCATCTCTGATGGTATGGGGTTGCATGAGTGCATGTGGCATGGGCAGCTTACACATCTGGAAAGGCACCATCAATGCTGAAAGGTATATCCAAGTTCTAGAACAACATATGCTCCCATCCAGACGTCATCTCTTTCAGGGAAGACCTTGCATTTTCCAACATGACAATGCCAGACCACATACTGCATCAATTACAACATCATGGCTGCGTAGAAGAAGGATCCGGGTACTGAAATGGCCAGCCTGCAGTCCAGATCTTTCACCCATAGAAAACATTTGGCGCATCATAAAGAGGAAGATGCGACAAAGACCTAAGACAGTTGAGCAACTAGAAGCCTGTATTAGACAAGAATGGGACAACATTCCTATTCCTAAACTTGAGCAACTTGTCTCCTCAGTCCCCAGACGTTTGCAGACTGTTATAAAAAGAAGAGGGGATGCCACACAGTGGTAAACATGGCCTTGTCCCAACTTTTTTGAGATGTGTTGATGCCATGAAATTTAAAATCAACTTATTTTTCCCTTAAAATGATACATTTTCTCAGTTTAAACATTTGATATGTCATCTATGTTGTATTCTGAATAAAATATTGACATTTGAAACTTCCACATCATTGCATTCTGTTTTTATTCACAATTTGTACAGTGTCCCAACTTTTTTGGAATCGGGTTTGCAATTGAAATTCGACATTTTACTGCATACTATTATCACAAATAATAAGCCTATTACTAAATTATGAAATATTAATCAGAAGATCACAGGAAATGGGACAGCTTGTCTAACAGGACTGATGAACTGCCTTTATGTGACGAAGCCCATGGGTTTGGACACAGCGTAGCTCATTTGTCCTGTATGCAAAATTTTAGGATCCATAAAAAAAGATTGGTACAGTAAAATGTTCGGTCATATAGCAACAATATTCCTTGAACATGCAGCCAGTCGCGGTTTGTTGTGGCAGAGAACATATTCACATCATTCAAACCAAAAAAAGATATTCATTCTGGTTTCAAATTTCAATAACATCAAATCAATCAAAAACATAAAATCGCTGCTCATTTTTTCTCTCAGAGACAGATGCAGCTTTAACTTAAACTCTTTATTTGTGTAGCTTATATTTAACTTCTTTAAATGGTCTATATCTGCCGTCTTAACAAACCTAAAATTCGTTTAGAGCTTTTTGGATTCAACCCACTTTATTTTCCTAATTTGTTTGAGATCAAATTATTTTACATATTAATAAATTGTATTTAAAAAATGATTTTATTAACAAGTGTCATGTTTGTGATTTTTATTAGTGATTTTTTATTTTTAAGTAGCCGGATCTTGCCCATGAAATCGTGATTTTATGGCATTAATTTTATTTATTCAGATACAGACGTAACATATTGTGTGTTTTACCCTCTTTTTGTTAGTATTGGAAACTCCAACAGCCTTCCTTCATTTGACAGAAGCCACATTTTTATTTTTTAATTAAAGCGCTTCCATTTTGAAACAAAACTTTATTATATATTATTAAATCGTATACATAAAATTATTTTTATTAACAAGTGTCATTGTTACACTTTTATTAGATTAACTTTTATTAGATTGTTAAAAACAGACAAAATTAGTAAAAGATTTATAGATAATAATATATATAGATTTAATGCGGCTTTGAACTACAGAGAAACAACATGCTTTAACGGGAGCAACGCCACAAACCCAGATGCTGTATAGGCTAATTCTGTCATGTGATGCCACATTTATTTGCGTTAAAGCCAAACTCGTTTTTCAAGACATTTGAAGTATCGACATAGAATTTATATGCTAAAGTTAAATGGAAAAAGATTGTCGACATTTGCAA
This sequence comes from Coreius guichenoti, assembly GCA_039654105.1. Taxonomy (NCBI): domain Eukaryota; kingdom Metazoa; phylum Chordata; class Actinopteri; order Cypriniformes; family Gobionidae; genus Coreius; species Coreius guichenoti. The sequence goes on from CM077191.1 coordinate 10,340,841, forward strand.
AAAATGATCGATAATTGGCATTTCCATCAGCTATATCAGTAAACGTTTTTATGTGCTAAACCTTTTTTCGCCAAAAAATCCTTGTATGGAAACCTGGCTTATGGCAAGTCTATTATTAAGTGTTTTTATTTAAGACCTAGCGGGATGGTTTTTCGCTGGAAATTGCGTACATACGTCATTTGGCGAAAAAGAGAAAGTGACAGAGCTCATAATAAAACGAAAATCAACATTGGTTTGGCTTTTTGGAGATGGCGAGAACTGAGGGATTTGAAATGTTGGTATACTCCAAATTATTATAAAAGTATTGTTATTTATTATTATTTCTATTAAAAGTGCTGTTGGCCTGTTTAAAACTTACCATAATAATGCAAGAGTGTTGTGGATGGTTGCCAAGGCGTTGCTATGGTATTCTGGGTGGTTGCTGTACTGTGTATTGTTTCTTTCATCGTCTTTGGCTGTCTCACACACTGGTCCTGTCAGTCACATGGTTTGCGATTACTCATCTGTGGCCGGCAGACTTCTACGCATCTGCAAATGTTGGCGTACACAACTTCAGCCTGTTGAACCTCATTCTCAGAACTCCACATGCCTAGCAGACACAGCCGTTAATATTCATTGCACACATACTGTATCCCAGCATGCCGCAGTCACTAAGTGCCTCTTTGAGGAACATTGATCTCGCGGTGGAATAGGGGTTCGTGCTTGGAATAGTCATTACTGAGACCAGCTAACATAAACAGAGAAGAAAAACAAGGCAAGTGTGAAGAAACGAGTGTTTATTGTGTGATTTCATGGTTGACTGAGAGAGGGCACGTGACATCAGCTTTCTGTCTGTCACAATTTGTCAGTGTTTATAACTTTTGGGTTATCTCTGGTGGTTTGGCCGTTGAATATCTCTGAGATCCAACGCAAGATGCTAAATCTGTCTCTTTTCAGGCTTTTTCATAAACCTTTAAAGGATAGTTCACCCAAAAATATAAATTCTGTCATATTTTAGTCACTATTCCAATCTCAAATGTAATTTATTATCTTATTTAAACATTTTTTGTGGAATTTCTGAAAAATATTTACACTGATTTTTTTTTTTTTTTCATTTTCACAGAATGAAAGATTTATTCAGAATCTTATGAGTCTGGATTCATACTCAGACTCATATTAAAGTCATTTCCAACGGCAATTTTCCCCCAACCCAAGCTCATAGTACATGTTAAATAATGTGCATTGATATTTTGCACCAGATTTTATGCTAAAACGCCTTTATTTTGAATAAGTAACATATGAATGAAGACATAAATCCTCAAAAAATGTCTGGTCATAATGCTGTCCTCCATTTTATGTTGTACTACAGACAGAACACTACAGAATACACATAAACATTCCCTTAAAATAACACAATACATGTCAATCAATTACTATGAAACCAATGTATGCACTTAAATACTTAAAAACTTTAAACTTTATACCGAGTCCTAAAGCAAAACTTTGGAAAATAATTTCAGTGCTCAATACTCACCATAACGTCTTGAAACTCGTGACGATAAATGTCTGTATTCTCTTGGAATGTTTGTTTCGGTCTTCAACACCGGTGGAATGTTGGTCCACTCCTCTTCAATGGCTGTGCGAAGTAGCTGGATATTGGCAGGAACTGGAACACGCTGTTGTATACGCCGATCCAGAGCATCCCAAACATGCTCAATGGGTGACATGTCCAGTCACAATCAACAATCTAATCAACTCTATGCGATGGAGATATGTTGCACTGCGTGAGGCAAATGGTGGTCACACCAGATACTGACTGGTTTTCGGGCCCCCCCCGGACCCCCCCAATACAGTAAAACTGCACATTTTAGAGTGGCCTTTTATTGTGGCCAGCCTAAGGCACACCTGTGCAATATTCATGCTGTCTAATCAGCATCTTGATATGCCACACCAGTGAGGTGGATGGATTATCTCAGCAAAGGAGAAGTGCTCACTAACACAGGATTTAGACAGATTTGTGAACAATATTTGAGAGAAATAGGCCTTTTGTGTACATAGAAAAAGTCTTAGATCTTTGAGTTCAGCTCATGAAAAATGGGGGCAAAAACAAAAGTGTTGCATTTATAATTTTGTTCAGTATATGTTCAGTGAATATATTTTTTAAATTTAATTGAAGACCTTAACCAATGAATAGCACAATGCATCTTTTTGCATGGGTATAATTATTTGGAAGTCATTTATTGAGCCAATATGTAATTGTCAGTTTCCACAATTTTTCTAATTTTTAACATTTCTCTCACTTTGCCTCCGTTTTTTGTTGTTGTTGTTGTTTTTTGCTTATTATGAGGAATCAAGTTTTCCTTGATCTTTTGAGGCAAGAGTTCATTGTACTACGAAAACACAGCATAACTTCCAGAACAGCCTTCTCTGTAAATTAAGACCCAAAATCTTGACTAAGTAAATAAATTTCATATTTTAATATTTATGTGTAATAAAACAATAAAATGTGTAATTAAATATTAAAATATGACGATTCCTGAAAATAAATCACAATATGACTGCTTTATTATTGCAAAATAGCTTTGGGTGCTTTAGTGCCATGAAATGCACTATTGTTTATAGTCGTAGTGGTACCAGAGAACTCAAATCATTTTGGCCAGCATGTTTTTAATTGTTTGATTATCTATGATGCCTTAAAGGTGCTGTATGTAAGTTTTTGACTGTACTAAAGCATAAAAATACCATATTATGTTTGCAGATATTTAGGAAACATGCTAAGTTCACATACTTGTTCCTCTGAAAAACAATGCTACAGCCAGTTATTTTACTTTGAAATGTGCGTTCCGTGTCAGAATGTCTGTTTTTGTTTTGGTCTGTGCAATAACGCACGTTGCCAGTTTACCCAATTGTATTTCGACACCACTGGTTGCCAGTTGACGGAAAACACAGCGTATTGCAGCCATGGAAGCCAGTGAACAAACTGGGTCAGAGATCGCAGATTCTACCCGACCTAAAAAGCCTTGGCATCCATCTAAAAATCTCTATGAACGGAAGCACATTAACCCTCTGAACCCTGAGCTGTTTTCTGGGCCCTGGAGGTGTTTTGACATGCCCTGACATTTATGCTTATTTCTGTTACTTGTAACATTTTCATGGCTAAAGATTAATTACTCTGTATTCAGCACAAACAATAATATTGTGCATGTGTGTAAAAGTTTGTAGTTTTGAGAAAATGACGTTTATGGTTTATGTGTGGTTTGTGGAAAGAAAAAAAAAATAAGTCACTGTTATAAGGCTATAAAACCCATACTGAATATTTGTTCACAAGATTTTTGAAAACTGGATCACATAGGCTAGAATTTTTGCTTCAAGACGATGTAAAAATCACTCTGGCCACTCATTCACATAAAACAATATACTGATTTAAAATTTGTAAGATGTTTTGTGTCAGGAAGGCTTATGTGGGGAGGGCATGAATCATCATGAATATTGATGTTTTTCACACCTGAAAGACAAAGACACTCCCCTGATGGCCCTATCAGCTGAATGGGACTGTGAGGGAACTAGAACAAAGAATGTGAAGAGATTAAAAGAATGGCTTTTTGATTTGTTTGCATTTATTTACAACACAACATAATTCTCAGATATAAACACATTTGATTTGCTTAACCTATTAATGCACAATTTAATCCTAAAAAGAAAGTTAACGTCATAGAAATGAATGTCAATTGTTACACACAAACCATCTAAAGCTTTTGTAGCATTATACACTACCGTTCAAAAGTTTGGGGTCAGTAAGAATTTGTTTTACATTAATAGTTTTATTAATAATTAATAATTTTTAAGAAATTAATAGTTTTGTTCAGCAAGAATGCATTAAACGTGTCAAGAGAGACAGTAAAGACATTTTAATGTTACAAAAGCTTTCTATTTCAGATTAATGCTGTTTTTTTTTTTTTTTTTTTTCTATTCATTAAAGAAACCTGAAAAAAATTAACACACCTGTTTTCAACATGGATCTCCCATTACAGTATCACAGTTGAATATCATGACTTGTTTGCAATATAATCTACAAATGCATACACAAGGGCGTTTTACTCGAACACACCTAGTTTGCAGAACAAACTAAACGCTCCCGTGGTGTCTGCCATTGCTAAGAGTTTTCATCTCGCTGAGGCATAGACACGCCTGGGAAAAACGAGCGCGCCGCACCGCATGAGCATCACGACGTTGCTCTCTATTTTGTGCGCGCTTGTCGCACGTCTACATTTAAAATAACGAACTTGAGCGCGCAAAAGACGCAACATATGTGAACAGCCCCTTAGACAGTGGTTAGATCAGCGTAGCAGTCAATAAACGGGACAAGGGAGGTCACGTACGGGACATTTAGGCCCAATATACGGGACGTCCGGGCTAATACGGGACAGTTGGCAACCCTACTTTTATATCATGCTGTGTTTAATATTATAGAGCATAAAAATACCCTCATGTCGTACGTGTATCTTTATTTAGCATTGAAAGGATGCCTACCGCCTATATTTCATTTTCAACATGTTTCTGTTGATTTCACACATTTTAGTCTAGCAATAGTTCAACTAGTAGCCTACAATGTGAAGTTTATGTAACAATAACGCTAATATAAGTGAGAAGAAATGTTTTACCATAAAAATTCTCATCTTAAAATTGCGTTCTGTTTCTTCTGAGGTAAATCCAAGGTAAAGTCACAGCGTGTCTTCCAAACTCGATGAAAAGCAGAAGAATGATGAAGATGTTTCCTTGTTTTGAGGTGATGGGGGGGCGAGAATTCGTGGAGTTACAGTTCATTTTCAGACGCATTTCAGGGTGGACTTCACAGAGAGACAGACGGGAGAACACGCATCCTGTTTGTTTTCTTTATTTAGTGAAAAGCACAACATTTAGTTTTTATTTTGAGTGTACACAAAGAAAAGTAGACACTTTAAGCTTTGTAAAGACATATCTTTCATGTCTGTGAGGCCAAAAATGAGTATTTTAAGTTGTTTTACACTGTCATGAGGAAAAATCAAGCAAAACACGCCCGCGCGTTCTTCAGGTTCAGAGGGTTAAAACACGGATAAATCAACTCATCAACTTACAGTGTGTAAGTCTCCTCGCCTTCCATTATCAATTGCGCTCGTTCCTGTTGCGTGTCCTCAAACTGGCAACCCGTGTGAGCGTCGAGTCTGAGGAGGAGGGGGCGGGGCAAACTATATTTTAAATTTGGACTGCAGTACCCATTTCAACCACTAGCTGTCATTCTTACATACTGCACCTTTAAGATATGGCCTATGTATGCAGCTGTCAAAGGAACAGAACAGAACATTAGTCCTCTTTCATTTAAACACACATTGTGCATCACTATACTAATGCCAAAGAAGCCACTGAAATCACTTCTGCCATCAGTAAAAGTATCAAAATGATCAAGGTTTCAATCCTTTTTTAATTGCTTGTGTGTTTGTTGACTCACTAGGGAGCATGTCTCACCTCAGAAGCTGCATTGATTCTGAATAATAATTCAAACATGGCATTTTGCAATAACAGGTGTTTCTGTGGACACTTCAGACTCCATCTCCTCTTCGTTTTGGCAGAGCGGTGATGGATAGACCCGTCTGCTGCGTCCAGCGTCATTTTCCTCCCCTGCAAAACAGCATCTGCATGTAAAGCATGTTCTTTTCTCCTCATGGCCTCCATAATAAATCACAGCTAGAGCTCCAGGCTTCCTTTATTTAATTTAGCAGGAATCAACTACACCTAATCATATTATGTCCTCCTGTTGTGGCGTGATATATAAATGAGTCGGATGTAAAAGCAAAGTGTGAATTCTTAATGCCATGCTCAATGACATGAATAGAAATGGCATTTTTCCATACATAACAAGGATTCAAATTTTCTTTTGAGGTAAGAAGTCATTGTACTAGGAAAACTTTTTAGAATTTTCAAATGTCCTTCCCATTAAATTAAGATTAAGATTACTTGGCAAAAAACAATTGAATTATACATGTAATACATTTTCTAACCCTCATAAATAAATAAATAATAAAATATTGGCTGGTATGTTTTGAATTATTGAATATTTTAATGAAATCCAACTAGTCCCTAGTACAGTATGAACAGGAACATCAGAATTGATTGCTTCATTACTGGAATGAATAAGCCTTGACATGTTATTAACTGAAAATCATGAAATTAACTGGCACTGGCAGCAGCCAAAACCCCTTTTTATTAAATATTAGTATTTAATTATAGATATAAAATAGATTAACAGAGACATTCCGAAATGTTGCCACAAAACTTCCCCAGCTCATGATGCAATATTACATTGCAAAAGGACATGCTGAGGTCATAAAATGTACCGTTACCCATCAGACTTGCCATTTTATACCTTGGACAATGATTAAAATCAATGGCACCAGCCACAAAAGAGATCTAACAAAGTTATGAAAGCACATTTGAAGCTGCACCAACAGCAGTTCAGGACTTAATGAAGTTCAGAGAGGTTAGTTAGGACAGACAATATCGATTCAACAGTGCAAACCGCAGAAGACACAATAGTGGGCCACTGGACAACAATGTCAGTCCGTGTCTAAACCTTGGAATGTATATTCGTGGTTAAAGGTACATCCTTCCACACATTCTTTAATTCAAAGCCAACGCAGTCAAGCACAATGCCTGGAAAAAAGATATTTCAGGCCTCACGTCCTGTTCATCCGATGTCATCATTATGAGGTTGACGCTGTGGAATCGACCCAACCTTCAAGAATTCCTCTCGAGTAGAAAGTTAAAAGACGCTGAGAATTCTCTCAGTCAGAGAATTCATGTCTGTAAATAAACCAAACTGGTGAAGTTTGCACAATAACTCACACAGTTGAGTGACTTTGTAAAAAAATTTCAAAAAGTTGATGCATTTCTAAAATGCACAGCTTCAGATCCGTCAAATAAACAGGAAAACTGGAGATGTTCTTAAAGGAAATGTTGAGCTATATGTTTAAATACAGGGAAGTGCTCTTTACCCTTTATTGTCCTAGTATGTTAAATACCTATGGCTTATGTAACTTACCTCAACTTTGTAAAAAAACAAACCAAGAATCAACACATAAACTTAGTGGACAACATAAAAATCTGACTGATGTTGCGAGATGGTTGCCAAGAAACATAAAATTCAAAACATTTCTCTGGTCTTAGAGTATCAACCCACTGAGAAATTCCTCAAACAAGCCCTGCTGAACTCAACTTGCCCTCTCATTCTTCCTTGGCTACTGATAATACTCCCAATAAAACCTTTTCGCACCTCATAAACTGTTTTATAGTGTGTACGCACTTCATATTCACTTTAGAGAAAGGTCTGCTGAACGGCCTTCAAATAAACCTAAAAATCGTTTGCTAATAATGCAAGGGATTACGAAAAAGTATCTAAACTTTAAATACAAGTTAAACAAATGCAAGACATTTTACAACTCAGCGTCTCAGCTCAGAAATGGCACGGCAAATCAAATCAATCCACAATCAAATCAAATGCCACACAACCGTTATTATTTCATCAGCTTGTAATTTGAAGGTGATGAGATGATTTTGATAAGATCATATGCAAATTAGTATGTGAATTAGTGAGACGAAAGCCACAATCAGAAGGGCAAATGTGAAAGTCTGTGGAAAAGATCGTTTGTGCAATACATTTGAAAGGAATTGTTCTTTAAAACAACTTAAAGGAGAAAATAGTTGAAAAATAACTGCAGAAAATAATACTTATTCTATTTCATGTATTGTCTTCGCATTAGATAGATGGATGAGGCAAATTTTTATTCTCAAGACTGAGATGACATTAATCTTTACTCCAGCGCCTTCAACAGTCGCTAAGATTGATATCACTTAAGCTTATTACTTCAATTATGCTGTCTAGCTGGGTCGGAACAGTTTCCCATGATGCAATGCGTCAGTCACTCTAGTCATTATTTTTTGCCATTACCAGACGTCTAATGACATTGATAACATTCTCATAATTTTCAAACCGGCCGAATGAAAGCAGATCATGCCTGGCCATTGCGCATTTTCAATCAATTTTCGCCACAAAATTAAGTGCTCTGCCTACATTTATGCATGAAAAATATGGCTTAATTTTGTCCCTCAGATCAGATGAAGCCATCATCCAGCCCATATAACTAAAAGCTCACTAACACATTACGAAGACATCATGACATCTTCTGCAGTCACAAAGATCGATTACACCAATGTAATTGTCTTTTTCTTGGCGGGCAAAGATCATATTAACTCTGGAAAGCAGAACAATGTGTGCCGAGTGTGTCTGAGCGACATTAAAGCAGCTAGGACACTTACAGTTTCTAGCCTTTCATCATTATCTCATCAAAAAAGTGCTCCTGTATTTAGGGGCCAAGCACCGAAGGTGTTATGGCACCTATTGTAATCGTTAGTGTTCCTATTCTTCTTCTTCTTCCGCTCTGGAAGTCTGGCAGCCCATAGAACCGCTTCTGGGAGATTCATGAAATTTGGCACACAGATAGAGGACAGTCTGACCTGTCACAATAGCAAATTTGGAGTCTCTAACTCAATCTCTGTAGTGCCACCACTTGTCCAAAGTTGCACTCACAACTTTAATAACTTAATAACTTTTGGCCTAGAAACAAAATTCTTTTTTTCTCTGATACCGTGGCTCAAGACGATTTGAATTTGTGGAATTTCCGAAAATGACGACAAAAAGTTAGGGAATTCAAGTTGATTTGTCTAACCGTTCTTGAATAACGTGCAAACGAATTCGACGAAGAGCATGCCAAAATGGACGTGAGGCTATATCTCTGAAACACTTTGGCGTATTCTGACCAAACTTGGTGTGTGTTATGACAACCATGACCCGAGACAACCTGCACAGTTTCGATCCAGTGCCACCTAGTGATCAGGAGATACGAAAAATGGCTTTTTTTGCTTATAACTTCTGAACCGTTTGGCCAAAAATCACTGGTCTCTTTAGATTCGGTTGAACAATACCCAATTTTCCCATATCAGCCATTTTGGGTGTTGGCCATTTTGAATTTTGTCATAAAATGCTATATTGTACGAATGCATTGGCGCATCGTTACGAAACTCAGTATTTGTCTTCGGCACCAATGCCCTGACAGTACTCAAAAAGTTTCGGGGCAGCGCCACATTGTGGCCAAAAGTTATTAATGAAATTTTCAAAAATGTTAATAACTTTTGATTAAATTAGCCTATTGTAATGAAACTGGTCTTAATAGATTCCTTGGGTCATGCTGAGAACATATACCGATTTTGTTGGCTGAACTTTGTGTCCGCCATTTTGATCTTCTTTAAAAATCAATTTTTTCGAACTCCTCCTAGACCATTGGACCGATTTTCACCAAAATTGAATTGTATCATCTCCAGACCATGCCGGCAAAAGTTATGGATTTTGTGTCGATATATATACAAAACTGTTTTCATATACTGCATCAACAAATTTGATGGCATGATGCCAAAATGATGCCAGAATGGCATATTGACATCAAACTTTTGTCACCTTACTTTAACCACACCACATCAGTTTGGTCACAGTGCCACCTATTGGTCAAAAGTGATTGTATTTATGATTTTTCAGGAAAAAAAAAATGAAATGGGAGGAAAAATTAATGTCAAAAGAGTGATTGATTCGCGATCTGGCATTGCTAATTCTAATGCTAAACAAGTGATAGAAAATTCACAATGACATGATTGCTGAAATATTATCAGAGAAAATTATTCTCAGGTCGTTATAATCTCCACAGTCAGACAAGGATTTATCAGTAATATTTCACGGGGCTCGGGATGGATACAGGCTAAAATAACACTAGATTTTTCATTAAATTACCATTACCAGTTGTTTCGGTCTGTTTATCACGCAAATTCTAAAGAGAAAAGGAACAAAGTTAGGAAAAACATTTTACATTTAAACATTACTTTTAACATTTTTATTTTGTATCCCAAGGCACTCGTAGCTTTTCTTAATGACCCTGCTATCATGGTAGCTCTGAGAATAAAAGATATTGCTGATGTTCATCTTCTGAGATTGGATTCCAGCCTCAAATATTCAGCTGGAGGTGATTTCATTCTGGCCACAGAGAGACAAATGACACAAATTCTCCATTTTATGTGAAACCTTGGCGGACGTTTTCAAAGCGCTTTGGTTGTGTTTCAGGACACATGCTGTGGGAGGTTACAGACGTTGCGTGACTGTTTACAACGATCTGTCATTCATTTTAAATGACGTAAGAGATCCACATTCAGGCCACGGATCCTGGAGGCAAATAAGTTTTGGATCTTTTCTTTTGAACCCTGCGAGTGGGTGACTTTCTCTTCTCAGCTTTAACAATCTGGTCGTGGTTTACTAACACTACAGATAATTTAAAAAGAAACAAACCGTTATAATCTCCCCACAAATGCTCTTTTGTAGTAAACATGAATGAGTCATTTTTTGTACTGAAGAAACGTAATGCTTATTAGATTAGTGGCCTGTTGATTTAGTACTTCACTATATGTGTTTTGTTTTCTTTTTGGTTTATGTGGACTAGTTAAGTTGGCCATGATCTACTATTTAAGTTTATTCCTCTTCTTCTTAGACTAAATTTCTAAATATTACTCCTCCTAGACTTTTCAAGCTACATCCACCAAACTCAGACTTGACCTTCAGACTGTTCTGCCTGGAATTGATTTATCTTTTCAGACTGATCTATCTATCTATCTATCTATCTATCTATCTATCTATCTATCTATCTATCTATCTATCTATCATCAGTCGTTCTATCTCTGTATCTATCTATCTATCTATCTATCTATCTATCTATCTATCTATCTATCTATCTATCTATCTATCTATCTATCTATCTATCTATCATCAGTCGTTCTATCCATCCATCATCTATCTATCATCAGTCGTTCTATCCATCCATCCATCCATCATCTATCTATCTATCTATCTATCTATCTATCTATCATCAGTCGTTCTATCTAACTATCTATCTATCTATCTATCTATCTATCTATCATCAGCCATTCTATCCATCTATCCATTTATCTATCTATCTATCTATCTATCTATCTATCTATCTATCTATCTATCTATCTATCTATCTATCTATCTATCTGTCTATCAATCATCAGTCGTTCTATCTATCTATCTATCTATCTATCTATCTATCTATCTATCTATCTATCTATCTATCATCAGTCGTTCTATCTAACTATCTATCTATCTATCATCAGCCATTCTATCCATCTATCTATCCATCTATCCATCTATCTATCTATCTATCTATCTATCTATCTATCTATCTATCTATCTATCTATCTATCTATCTATCATCAGCCATTCTATCCATCTATCCATCCATCTATCTATCTATCTATCTATCTATCTATCTATCTATCTATCTATCTATCTATCTATCTATCATCAGTCGTTCTATCCATCCATCCACTATCTATCTATCTATCTATCTATCTATCTATCTATCTATCTATCTATCATCAGTTGTTCTATCTATCTATCTATCTATCTATCTATCTATCTATCTATCTATCTATCTATCTATCTATCTTTCTTTCTTTCTTTCTATCTTAGCTAGCTAGCTTTTAAAACTACTAAACGAAAACTTATAAACTATTACAAACTGAAAACCTTCAAACTTAAAGCCTTTAAAACTACTTCAAACTTTCTGGCTTCAAACTTCAAAGTTGGTCTTGTCAAACTTTACTATCTAGTTTACCATTTGATGTGTGATCTCAGTCAGCAGTCCTGGTTGACTACTCATTTTTACAAATTGACTTTCAAAAAAGTAGTCAAAGTAAACACATTTAGCGTTAGTTCTCTCACACGTTTAGCATTAGCGGCCTGACAGCCGGTGGAGAGAGTAAGTAGGGTTAATTGTAAAGAAGGCTCTTGTCAGAATATGAAAATGATTCCTTGATAATGTGGTTGAGCAATATTTTATTTCTTAGGGTAAACATGTCATGTCGTACTTACAAATATATATGTACATGCCAGCATTAATGACAAACACAATCACTGAGTATGAACGTCTCATGTGTTTGTAGAGCAGACTGAGAGTTTGAGATGAAGGTCTTTGCAGTTTACGCTCTCCTCTAGCGCCATCTTCTGGCAGACAACCTGAAGAACTTCACAATCTTCATAGTTGTTTGTAAAAGGACACATCAAAACTTCATTTGTACATCAGTATCTTAAAGCAACAGTTCACCAAATCTGAAAATTCATCATTTACTCACCAACATGCCATCTTAAACCTGTTTGAGTTTCTTTCTTCTGCAAAACTCAATCAATTCCACGGTAAAAAATATCAGCATGGGAGAGAGTAAATAATGACCGTAATTTCATTTTTTGGGAGAACTAGCACTTCAAAAATCACATCCATCTTCAATAACGTTATTAAATTTATAAAATAAATCCATAAAATCATAATAAAACAGTTATTTTCTTAGTGTGCTTTTAATAACATGGTCTATCAGCTGTTTCGTTGTCACGTGTTTCTCAGGTTCTTGAGCTCCAGCTCCAGTTGTCGGATTCTCTCGTCTTTTTCTCCAAGTTCATCTTTGAGTTTCCTCAGCTCGTCCTGCTGCCTGTAGACCATCTTCAGCAGCTGTAAAACACACGTGATCTCTGGGATATCTCATTGTCCCCTCATAGACATCAAAAGCTTAATTAGAGAGCAAATTGAAGAGTTCACAGGTGTTTCTCCTGGGGAAGAGCACCCCAGTAATCTCATATAGGGCTACATGTTCTGCATTGAGATCACACACACACACACACACAGACTCGCACACACACACACACACACACACACACACACACACACTCACACACTCACACACTCACACACTCACACACTCACACACTCACACACTCTTATAAGCATGATTTATAAGCTTGTTTACTCATGGGGACCTCAATTTAGGACACGAGTCCCTATGAGTCAGTGTGTATTCAGGTTGAAGTCCGCACTGGGATAGAAAAACATGAACACTCTCACAGACACACTCAAACACATGCACACACACACACACACTCACTCTCTCACACACACACACTCACTCTCACTCTCACACACACTCACTCTCACTCTCACACTCACACACACACACACACTCACTCACTCTCTCACACACACACACTCACACACTCTCACACACACACACACTCACTCACTCTCACACACACACACACACACACACACACACACACACACTCTCTCTCTCTCTCTCACACACACTCACTCTCACACACACTCACTCTCACACACTCACTCTCACACACTCACTCTCACACACTCACTCTCACACACTCACTCTCACACACACACACTCACACTCACTCACTCTCACACACACATTCACACTCTCTCACACACACACTCAAGCACACACATACACACACTCAAGCACACACATTTTCTCTCACACACACATTCACACACTCTCTCACACACACTCACTCTCACTCTCACACACACGCACACACTCTAGCACACACACTCAAGCGCACACACACACACACACACACACACACACACACACACACACACACACACACACACTCACGCACTCACTCTCTCATACACACACTCAAGCAGACAGACACACTCACTCACTCTCACACACACACACACTCATAATACAAAAAAGTGCTACATCAAAGCTTCATTTGTTTTCTCAAAAATATGTGATTTATGATGGCTCAGTCAGTATTTGTTTCGTAAGAAACACAAACCCAGCACAGGTTTGATCTGAAGACCCCAAAATACTCACAAAAAGACTTTCATTCTCTATTAATAATGTTTTTGATCTAGCTACATAAGCACATAGAAGTAAACTCACATTTATGTCATGTTTGAATATCAATTACAGTTTTTGTATAATACATTATCTTAATTAATGAAGGCCTCATGAGATGTGCCTATTTACATGAAAATACACAAAACAAAAGTTAACTTTTATGGCTTCAATATCAAATGTATCAGTTTCCACAGAAATCTGTAACTGTTTTCAACATTGATAATAATAATAAATGTTTCAAATGGAATAAATTACATTTGACAATATATTCACATAGAAAACAGCTGTTTTGAATAATAATATTTCAAAATTTGTACTGTATTTTTGATCAAATAAATGCAGCCTTGGTGAGCAGAATTTATTAATTAATTATTCCAAACTAGTTCTTCTTGTTCCTCCTCCTTTATACTCGCATCATATTACTTTAGTAAAATGGGTTGTGAATGCTGCTTTATGTCTTTACATGAATCACACTGTATACGAGAGCTCCTCGTGAGCTTTGAAGGAGAAACTCCAAACAGTTACACACACACACACACACACACACACACACACACACACACACACACACACACACACACACACACACCTCTTTGTCTGTGTTTGGAGAAATGTTCTCCAGTAAGTCGATGCCCTTCACTGTCCGTCTATCCCGTTTCGATGCTCTGAGACCTGCTGGATTTGGACGTTTATACGCTTCTTTAAGAGAAATCAGCACTGGCCCTGTACAAACACACACACATCTGTGCATTAATGCATTCAGATCATGTTTATTAATGCATTTATTCCCTGATATAAGAAGATGAAGACGTCACCTCTGTCAATCCCACTGAACCACTCCGCAGCCGACAGGGCCGATTCTGTGCCCGCCGTCATGGGAAAAAGATCCTCCTGGAACAACTCCGACTGCAGCAGACACAGATGATCATTAAACATTACAGAAGGGAAGATTTCTCAGTGCATAATGGCTTAATTTTTACTCACACAAATCATTATATGACTTCAGAAGACTTGGAATCTACATAAAATTAACTCTTTCTCATTTCATCTTGTCTTTAAAGCTGAAAGGTAAATCTTGGCTTCTCTCACTCTGCGTGGGACGATCATGGAAATGGGCTCCACCAGATTTTTCAGAGTCACCAGCTTATAAAACCTGAAGATCTCGCACTCGCCCACATCGACGCCGCGTTTGGGCATCAAACCTGCGTGCAAACATCTGCAGATCAGACTCGTTCACATCCAACCCTTAACTTTTATATTACTACAGAAGTACTGGGATAAAAGCTTATAGTTCGGATATAAACACTGATGTCAATGGTAGCGATCAAAATAGAGTAAATCACCTTTTAAGAGTAACTTGGATCTTCAAATAACGATTGTATCAATTACATTGTTACACCAGTAGGTGGCGACAATTAAGAGACTGTTAGAAAATGTATTTGTCATTGAATCATTCATTCAAGAGATTTGTTCAAAAATGCTGATTCATCCAGTAATGAAACAAGTGAAGCATTTATGAGTGAGTCATTGAATCAGTCATTCAATAGATTCGTTCAAAAACACTGATTCGTCCAGTAATGAAACAAGTGAAGCATTTATGAGTGAGTCATTGAATCAGTCATTCAATAGATTTGTTCAAAAACACTGATTTATCCAGTTATGAAACAAGTGAAGTCTTTATGAGAGAGTCATTGAATC
>CM077191.1:10361362-10468862 GCA_039654105.1 Coreius guichenoti
CCACTAACAGGTGCCGTGATGAAGAGTGTTATTCACTTCACCTGTCATAATGTTATGCCTGATCAGTTTATATCATCATGGTTAACCAGTTATTTCTCACCGTACAGTCCTCCGAGCTGGACGCAATGATGTTGTCCATGAATGGACTCCATTTGATGTCCATCACGCTGCCCTGGTGGCCACATACCTTTGGGTGATGGGGGTCTATTCGCCCTGGCTGAGAGAGAAATTACCTCATATTTAGACAGGGGCAAGTTGTCACAAGAGAAAGGTATCAGATTTTGAGTCAAACATTTTCTCCAGCAGTTGTTTTGTAAGTTGGTAACATCTAGTGAAGCCAAGCTGGCTAAAATTAGAATATTTTTGTGAAATTTATGCTCCAGATTCAGTATCATCAATTTTTATCTGTTGGGTAAAAAGTGAACATTAAACTGACATTCATTAAGACGAGAGTCACTCTATAACAGTTGGGACAAGTTGTCACATATGTTTTAATTGCTGTAAATTTAGACATTATAATTATTTACTTTCTTTTAATATTTCTTTTTTATATTTCAAGGAGTATTTTATTTGTTGATTTATGGATTACTTTGGCCAAAAACTCATGGCCAATAACACATTTTAAATACACATATGCTGCAGACGATGGCTTGATATTTCATATTTACAAATAAAGTATTCTTCTCAAATAAGTGTCAATATACAGCATGTTCCTACTGTGACAACTTACCCCATATATATGTGTGTGTATATATATATATATATATGTGTGTGTGTGTGTGTGTGTGTGTGTGTGTGTGTGTGTTAACTAAACTGTATCTTCTTTACAGTACAATAATCATCCAATAAACTTTTTGTAGTCAAGACTCTCTCCCAATTTAAATATATACCCACTACACTAAAAGTGTAACAACTTTTTTCAACTCTTTGATGCACCTTCTTATTTCTATCAGAATGTGGCGCTACAAACAAACTATCCATTGTGGTTCCACAGAAATCTGAGCAGCTACATTACCCAAAATAAAAACATCTAATTCACTACACCCTCTTTAGTTCCATAAAACACATTTCTGATGTGATTTTGATTCAGTAGAGTTTGTGTACGCTTGAGGACTGAACTAATTAGTATCAGAACTCTAACAGAGGACTGATTGTGCATCTGTACCAGTCACACGTGTCTCCATCTCTCACTACCAGCCTGACATTCATATCAATACATCCTCCAAACACTGAACACACACGCTTATGGATTGCTACAGTCTCTAGTGGCATTTGCACATGATATCTGGTTGAACAACATTACTGTGATGGTACAAAGACCAAAACCTAGGCACAGTACATATATGATTTAATTGGCTGGATGGTAAGACTAATTTTGGCATTTACAGTTATGCTAAACTAGTCTGTCTTAGTATATAAAACATATGGGTCAAACTAGTTAGTTTTAGTATGCACAGTACGATTATGCTTCACTTGGTTGGTTAAACTAGTTAGTTTTAGTATGCACAGTACGATTATGCTTCACTTGGTTGGTTAAACTAGTTAGTTTTAGTATGCACAGTACGATTATGCTTCGCTTGGTTGGTTAAACTAGTTAGTTTTAGTATGCACGGTACGATTATGCTTCGCTTGGTTGGTTAAACTAGTTAGTTTTAGTATGCATAGTAGAGACAACCAGTATGGGGAAGTCCCTGAGCAAGTGGGGAAATTAATTAAATATAAGCTGAAATGTTTTACCAGATGAGAAGCCTATCTATGTATGTTTTTACTCTTTTAATTCCTTTTATAACTTCAACCAAATGAAACAATCATACTGTGCACACTAAAACTAACTAGTTTAACCAACCAAGTGAAGCATAATCATACTGTGCACACTAAAACTAACTAGTTTAACCAACCAAGTGAAGCATAATCATACTGTGCATACTAAAACTAACTAGTTTAACCCAAACAAGTGAAGCATAATCATACTGTGCATACTAAAACTAACTAGTTTAACCCAAGTGAAGCATAATCATACTGTGCATACTAAAACTAACTAGTTTAACCCAAACAAGTGAAGCATAATCATACTGTGCATACTAAAACTAACTAGTTTAACCAACCAAGTGAAGTGTAATCATACTGTGCATACTAAAACTAACTAGTTTAACCCAACAAAGTTAAGCGTAATCATACTGTGCATACTAAAACTAACTAGTTTGACCCAACCAAGTGAAGCGTAATCATACTGTGCATACTAAAACTAACTAGTTTAACCCAACAAAGTGAAGCATAATCATACTGTGCATACTAAAACTAACTAGTTTAACCCATCAAAGTGAAGCATAATCATACTGTGCATACTATAACTAGTTTAACCCATCAAAGTGAAGCATACTCATACTGTGCATACTAAAACTAACTAGTTTAACCCAACAAAGTTAAGCGTAATCATACTGTGCATACTAAAACTAACTAGTTTGACCCAACCAAGTGAAGCGTAATCATACTGTGCATACTAAAACTAACTAGTTTAACCCAACAAAGTGAAGCATAATCGTACTGTGCATACTAAAACTAACTAGTTTAACCCATCAAAGTGAAGCATAATCATACTGTGCATACTATAACTAGTTTAACCCACTGTGCATACTAAAACTAACTAGTTTAACCCAACCAAGTGAAGCGTAATCATACTGTGCATACTAAAACTAACTAGTTTGACCCAACCAAGTGAAGCGTAATCATACTGTGCATACTAAAACTAACTAGTTTAACCCAACAAAGTGAAGCATAATCATACTGTGCATACTAAAACTAACTAGTTTAACCCATCAAAGTGAAGCATAATCGTACTGTGCATACTAAAACTAACTAGTTTAACCCATCAAAGTGAAGCGTAATCATACTGTGCATACTAAAACTAACTAGTTTAACCCATCAAAGTGAAGCATAATCATACTGTGCATACTAAAACTAACTAGTTTAACCCAAAGTGAAGCATAATCGTACTGTGCATACTAAAACTAACTAGTTTAACCCATCAAAGTGAAGCATAATCGTACTGTGCATACTATAACTAGTTTAACCCATCAAAGTGAAGCATAGTCATACTGTGCATACTATAACTAGTTTAACCCATCAAAGTGAAGCATAATCATACTGTGTATACTAAAACTAACTAGTCTAACCCAACAAAGTGAAGCATAATCATACTGTGCATACTAAAACTAACTAGTTTAACCCAACAAAGTGAAGCATAATCATACTGTGCATACTAAAACTAACTAGTTTAACCCCTCAAAGTGAAGCATAATCATACTGTGCATACTAAAATGAACTAGTTTAACCCAACAAAGTTAAACTAGTTAGTTTTAGTATGCACAGCTTCAGGTGATCGATCAGTTCAGTTAACTCTACCTTATGAAGTGGGATAACGAGGAACGCTCCTCCTCCCGCGCTCTCGGTGACCACGGCAAGGAATTTGGGGTTAACGGCACAGAAGTGGTTGTCATGGACGCTGTGGGTGATGGGAATTCCCTCGTAACACTGCTCCCTGCTTCCCGCCTTTCCGTAAACATGCCGGAACTTTGAGCTTCTGTACGTGGAGTGCCACGACATCTACAGTAGATGGACAGAAATCATCGGTTACCAGAGGAAACACTCATCAGACTAGAGACACAAACTAAACAAGCAGCGTTAATAATGTTTCACCGGGTTATGGCAGTGCTGCTCTTATACTGGATTATCAGCACAGATTCAGTTTCCCCCCATTCATACAATCTATTTATAGTGACACACTTTTCACATTGATTAATCCGAGAATCATTATGAACCCATGAAGAGCAGTCAGGTTAAGAGTTCTTGCAGGTTTCTGTTTCGTGACTCTGAGGTTTATAACACGATGCAGAGTTTGACAGCTGCCGCATCCCACATGTTCAAACGTCACCAATCACACAGAGAGCGAGAACTTGACCTATTTCCCCTCTCTCCGATCTAGTGGGTGACGTTGTGTTCGCGTGGACGGCCGAGATTGTGTAACTCGATTTAATGAGTTGGAGGATTTGCAGAAGAAAGACATGCTACACATAATCTTCTTCAGCGTTTTGCACCCTATATAGTGGATTAAAAGAAACGCAGAATGAATGTTTCTCACCTGTTTTATATAGGTCAGAAAATGCTTTGACAACTATGAACAATAGTCACTAAAAGGATCACATGGATGTTAAAATGCAAAATGTTTCTGGGGTGACTGAAAGCACTCTCGCGTGATCCTCTCATCCTGTGGTTTGTGTTTTAGCGAGTTGCATTTCATTGTTTGCTATTGTTTCAGCTCAATTCCTGCTTTGCCCTCGTGCATTTCCTTCTTTTGCTCTCAAACACACACAAACTCAGACTCGAACCGAATCTTCAGGGATTCAAACACAATGGGGATCCATCCGCAGCCTCTGCTCAAGACCGGAAGTGAATTATATTAATATCCTCATATAAAGACAACACGAGCAGCTGAATGCACAACCGTCGCAGTTTAACTCACGTGTGTGATTGTGAAACTAGAGCTCTAGAAATGAAGAAAGGTAAGGGTGTGTGTTTCCTGCAAAATTCCCACACAATCCCTGTTGCTTGTTTTTATTGGATAATAACTTTTTTAAAGATACACTGCAAAAAGAAAAGGGGAAAACACTTTTTAATCAGTATTTTTGTCTCATTTACTAGTAAAATGTCTTTAAAACAAGATCCATTTTATTTTACAAAATATTAAGAGTTTATTTTTCATAACTGCTTTAACTTGTTTTAAGCATTAATATAACACTATTTAACGAGTTATATGCTTAAAACAAGAGAAAAGGTTGGCACTGTAAAAAATTATTGTTGGTTTAACTTAAAAAAGTAAGTTACCTGACTTAAAATTTTGAGTTCATTGAAATTAAAAATTTGAGTTAATACAATGAAGGAGATTGATTTAAGCAACAGAAACTCAAAATATTATGTTATTTGAACCACATTAATTATCTAAGATGATTTGACAGTCATCTTAAGTTTTAGTTATATATATTTTTCTACACAAGTTTTACATTTATATATATATATATATATATATATATATATATATATATATATATATATATATATATATATATATATATATATATATATATATATATATATTTTTTTTTTTTTTTTTTTTTTTTTCTTTTTTTTTTCTTTCAACTATGCTAGATGTGTTACCTTAACTAGGTGTGTATGTGTGTGTGTGTGTATATATAATTAAATGTAAAACTTATATAAAAAATAATAATAATAAATAAATAAATATATATATAATTAAATGTAAAAAAAATATAATTAAATGTAAAACTTATGTAATATAATATATTATATAAGTTTTACATTTAATTATACACACACACACACACACACACACACACACACACACACACACACACACACACACACACACACACACACACACACACACACACACACACACACACACACACACACACACACACACACACACACACACACAGACACCTCTAGTTAAGGTAACACATCTAGCATAACTGGGAGAAAAAAAAATTATAATAATTAATAATTTCCTTGATTCCCTCTCAGCTGTACACTTAGTTCCTGACAGTTTATATCCGGCATCTTCATTCAAACTCTTACCTTAACTTTGGTCATGAAGATTTGCTCTTTTGGGGCGCCAAATGATCCCAGAATGCTCTTCTGCTGCTGATCTAATGAAAGGAAGCTACAGGAGGAAGACAGAGAGACAGAAAGAGTAAACGACACACATCTGCTGCTGCTGTTGAGTCTGTGATTGGAACACAAACACATGCTGGAAACACGACTCCTCCCTCATCTCTCTGTCTCTCTCTGTCTCTCTCTCTCTCTCTCTCTCTCTCTCTGGTGATTATATAACACATGCTGTGTCTGACTGTCAGGCTGAAATCAGCTCTGATCCCTCTTTAACATGTGCTGAATAAATCTGCCTGTTCAGTTCACAGGTGAATCTCACAAAGAGCTTCATTCTAAAGTCAAAATGTTGGCTTAACAAAGCCATTTGAAAGTTTTTTATAAGACTTGAATTTAGTGAAGTGGTTTTAGCACATTGTTAGCATGAATTAGCATGTTTGCTAGCATGTTTTAACACATTGTTAACATTATTTAACATGTTGCTAGCATGATTTAACATTTCGTCAACATGTATTATCATGTTATTAACATGAATTTGCATGTTGTTAACATTCTTTAACATGTTGCAAACATGAATTGACATTTTGATAACATAATTTAACATGTTTCTAACATGTTTCATCATGTTGCTAGCATATTTTATCATGTTCTTAGCATGAATTAGCATGTTGCTAGCATGATTTAGCATGTTGACAGCATGTTTTAGCATGAATTATCATTTTGCTAGCATGATTTAACACATTGCTAGCATGTTTTAACATGTTGCTAGCATGATTTAACATTTTGCTACCATCATTTAATGCTTTGTTAGCATGCATTAGCATGATAAAATGTGTTAACATGATCATATTTTAACATTGTTAACATTTAGCATGTTGGTAACATGTTTTAACGTGTTGTTAGCATGAATTAGTATGTTGCTAGCATTATGTAGCATGTTGTTAACATGAATTAGCATACATGAAAAAACACTATAGTATATTATAGTAAATTGACTAGTAAATACTATAGTGTTTTTTAACCATACTATAGTAAAGATACTACAGTAAATTGTAGTATATTATAGTATTTATTACACTGTTAATTAATACTACAGCATACTATAGTATTAACTATAGTCGATTGTTAAACTATAGTAAATACTGAGGTATACTACAATTTACTGTAGTATATACTGTAGTAATATGTACTCATACTATTTTTAACATATCTTTCTATGGCAAAACTAGTAAGAGTATGCTAGTATTCAGCATCTGTTATTTTAGTATCATTGAGATAATCTTATAGTTTTCACTAATATCTTGATCACGGCACTTGTTAGTGGGTGGGATATATTAGGTATATATATAGATAGATATATATTATATATATTAAGTTGATGTGTTAGAAGCAGGAAAAATGGGCAAGCGTAAGGATTTGAGCGAGTTTGACAAGGGCCAAATTGTGATGGCTAGACGACTGGGTCAGAGCATCTCCAAAACTGCAGCTCTTGTGGGGTGTTCTCGGTCTGCAGTGGTCAGTATCTATCAAAAGTGGTCCAAGGAAGGAACAGTGGTGAACCAGCGACAGGGTCATGGGAGGCCAAGGCTCATTGATGCACGTGGGGATGAAGGCTGGCCCGTGTGATCCGATCAAACAGACGAGCTACTGTAGCTCAAATTGCTCAAGAAGTTAATGCTGGTTCTGATAGAAAGGTGTCAGAATACACAGTGCATCGCAGTTTGTTGCATATGGGGCTACATAGCCGCAAATCAGTCAGACCAGTCCCTCCATGCTGACCCCTGTCCACCGCCGAAAGCGCCAACAGTGGGCATGTGAGCATCAGAACTGGACCACGGAGCAATGGAAGAAGGTGGCCTGGTCTGATGAATCACGTTTTCTTTTACATCACGTGGATGGCCGGGTGCGTTTGCGTCGCTTACCTGGGGAACACATGGCACCAGGATGCACTATGGGAAGGCGGCAAGCCGGCAGAGGCAGTGTGATGCTTTGGGAAATGTTCTGCTGGGAAACCTAGGGTCCTGCCATCAATGTGGATGTTACTTTGACACGCACCACCTACCTAAGCATTGTTGCAGACCATGTACACCCTTTCATGGAAACGGTATTCCCTGGTGGCTGTGGCCTCTTTCACAAAAGGCCTGTTTCTCTCAAATATTGTTCACAAATCTGTCTAAATCTGTGTTAGTGAGCACTTCTCCTTTGCCGAGATAATCCATCCACCTCACAGGTGTGGCATATCAAAATGCTGATTAGACAGCATGATTATTACTTAGGCTGGCCACAATAAAAGGCCACTCTAAAATATGCAGTTTCACTGTATTGGGGGGGTCCGGGGGGTCAAAAAAAAAAAAGTCAATATCTGGTGCGACCACCATTTGCCTCACGCAGTGCAACACATCTCCTTCGCATAGAGTTGATCAGGTTGTTGATTGTGGCCTGTGGAATGTTAGTCCACTCCTCTTTAATGGCTGTGCGAAGTTGCTGGATATTGGCAGGAACTGGAACATGCTGTTGTATACGCTGATCCAGAGCATCCCAAACATGCTCAATGGGTGGTCATGTCCGGTATACATGTCCGGTGAGTATGCTGGCCATGCAAGAACTGGGATGTTTTCAACCACCAGGAATTGTGTACAGATCCTTGCAACATGGGGCCATGCATTATCGTGCTGCAACTATCGGTTTGCATAACCAAAGAATTACTGCACAAACTGTCAGAAACCGTCTCAGGGAAGCTCATCTGCATGCTCGTCGTCCTCATCGGGGTCTCGACCTGACTGCAGTTCGTCATCGTAACCGATTTGAGTGGGCAAATGCTCACATTCGATGGCGTCTGGCACTTTGGAGAGGTGTTCTCTTCACGGATGAATCACGGTTTTCACTGTACAGGGCAGATGGCAGACAGCGTGTATGGCGTCACGTGGGTGAGCGGTTTTTTCTGATGTCAACGTTGTGGATCGAGTGGCCCATGGTGGCGGTGGGGTTATGGTATGGGCAGGCGTATGTTATGGACAACGAACACAGGTGTATTTTATTGAATGCACAGAGATACCGTGACAAGATCCTGAGGCCCATTGTTGTGCCATTCATCCAAGACCATCACCTCATGTTGCAGCATTAAAATGCACAGCCCCATGTTGCAAAGATCTGTACACAATTCCTGGAAGCTGAAAACATCCCAATTCTTGCATGGCCAGCATACTCACCGGACATGTCACCCATTGAGCATGTTTGGGATGCTCTGGATCGGCGTATACAACAGCGTGTTCCAGTTCCTGCCAATATCTAGCAACTTCACACAGCCATTGAAGAGGAGTGGACCAACATTCCACAGGCCACAATCAACAACCTGATCAACTCTATGCGAAGGAGATGTGTTGCACTGCGTGAGGCAAATGGTGGTCGCACCAGATATTGACTTTTTTTTTGGACCCCCCTGGGAGGTGGATGGATTATCTCGGCAAAGGAGAAGTGCTCACTAACACAGATTTAGACAGATTTGTGAACAATATTTGAGAGAAATAGGCCTTTTGTGTACATAGAAAAAATAGATCTTTGAGTTCAGCTCATGAAAAATGGGGGCAAAAACAAAAGTGTTGTGTTTATAATTTTGTTCAGTGTATATATAGAAAGAGATCAAAGAATGCTCCCTTCAATCGCTGGAGCTGTCAATCAAACAGAGACAAATCGTGCCAAAACTCCCGTTATAATCAACGAATCTCTTTTTTTTTTACAATTACATTGTGTTTGCACTGTTAGTTATGATGAAAGCATTTGTTAGTGTGCAGATATCGAGTTGCAGTGACGAGATCACAGCATTCATGTGCTCAACATGTCTGTGATCGGCTACAATGCTCATCACTGCAACCTTTCATGCCACAATCTAAATATAATGCCATAGATCTAAATATAATGCTATAGATCTAAATATAATGCTATAGATCCGAATATAATGCCATAGATCTAAATATAATGCTATAGATCTAAATATAATGCTATAATCAACACATTTTTTACAATTAGTTAACCTTGAGAGCTGTAATAGTAAAAATGTGCTAAACGTTTTCGAGAGAGCTACACATGTAATACTTAGTTATTTCAAATGCAAAGATGTCAACCAGTCACAGCAGTGGGAGTTTACACTGAAGTCTCACAGCAGCCAATCACAGCAGTGGGTGTTTACACTGAAGTCTCACAGCAGCCAATCACAGCAGTGGGCGTTTACACTGAAGTCTCACAGCAGCCAATCACAGCAGTGGGCGTTTACACTGACGTCTCACAGCAGCCAATCACAGCAGTGGGCGTTTACACTGAAGTCTCACAGCAGCCAATCACAGCAGTGGGCATTTACACCGAAGTCTCACAGCAGCCAATCACAGCAGTGGGCGTTTGTATCAAAAGTTTTTAAATGTAATATTAGTATAATATTTAGTAATTAAATTACTTTAGGCAGCAAAACAAGTGAAAACAATTGACACACATTGAATGAGGGACCAGAACCAGAAGACACCTAGCAACTCCTTAGCAACATGCTGAAAATGTGACACATCTAGAAACGCCATGGCAACACCCTAGCACCCACATGAAATCTTTTTAACCTGGCAGGAACATCCTGTTCATAATGGATTCCATATTTCACACAAACACACGTGTCTGTGAAACACATGCACACACACATTCATAAGCACAAACACACACACACACACACACACACACACACACACACACACACACACACACACACACACACACACACACACACACACACACAGGGTTAACTCTGAAACAGACCTGATCTGGCAGTCCCGACACCGTCTTCATGCTGCTCCGTCTGGCCCGGATGAACAAAATCCACGGCAAACTTTGCACAGACTTACTCCATGACGCCCTTCCACCCTGTCGCGGGATTTAATAAAGACACAGATGACCTCATGTTTCAGACTGACTTCACTTCTGTTTGATGTGGCTGTCAGATGTTATTTTAGCACATCTGATTCATTTTGAGGTTAATTTGACGCAGGTTTAATTGTAGCCATTTTTGGCTGTGAACATTATGAGTTGAAACACACTCGCAAAGTCTATATTTAAAGGTTTATAGCGGCCTGACGTCTGCTGATCCATATTCCAGATTATTTCCATGGCTCTTCTTTTTGCATTTGTGCACTAACTTTTTAATCACGTGTTCTCCAAGTGCTCCGCAGTTAAAATTACCTGTTTTCCATTTAAAATATCTAAAAATCCTTAAAACAAGATAGCAACACTTAGATATTAGTGCATGTTTTTATAGATTATATCTTTCTTGAATATAACTGTTTTTTCTAACTGCACTGAAAGATTTGTACACTTTTTTTAACTCGTTTATACTTAAAACTAGTAATAAAAGTTCATATTAAATATACACCAATCAGGCATAACATTATGACCTAATATTGTGTTATTCCCCTTTTTGCTGCCAAAACAGCCCTGACCCGTCGAGGCATGGACTCCACTAGAGCCCTGAAGGTGTGCTGTGGTATCTGGCACCAAGATGTTAGCAGCAGAACCTTTAAGTCCTGTAAGTTGCGAGGTGGGGCCTCCATGGATCGGACTTGTTTGTTCAGCACATCCCACAGATGCTCGATTGGATTGCGATCTGGGGAATTTGGAGGCCAAGTCAACACCTCAAACTCGTTGTTGTGCTCCTCAAACCATTCCTGAACCATTTTTGCTTTGTGTCAGGGCGCATTATCCTGCTGAAAGAAGCCACAGCCACCAGGGAATACCGTTTCCATGAAAGGGTGTACATGGTCTGCAACAATGCTTAGGTAAGTGGTACGTGTCAAAGTAACATCCACATGGATGGCAGGACCCAAGGTTTCCCAGCAGAACATTTCCCAAAGCATCACACTGCCTCCGTCGGCTTGCCTTCTTCCCATAGTGCATCCTGGTGCCATGTGTTCCCCAGGTAAGCGACGCACACGCATCTGGCCATCCACGTGATGTAAAAGAAAACGTGATTCATCAGACCAGGCCACCTTCTTCCATTGCTCTGTGGACCAGTTCTGATGCTCACGTGCCCACTGTTGTCGCTTTCGGCGGAGGACAGGGGTCATGGGCACCCTGACTGGTCTGCAGCTATGCAGCCCCATACGCAACAAACTGCGATGCACTGTGTATTCTGACACCTTTCTATTAGAACCAGGATTAACTTCTTGAGCAATTTGAGCTACAGTAGCTTGTCTGTTTGATCGGACCACACGGGCCAGCCTTTGCTCCCCACGTGCATCAATGAGCCTTGGCTGCCCTTGACCCTGTCGCCGGTTCACCACTGTTACTTCCTTGTACCACTTTTGATAGATACTGACCCCTGCAGACCGGGGACACCCCACAAGAGCTGCAGTTTTGGAGATGCTCTTACCCAGTCATCTAGCCATCACAATTTGGCCCTTGTCAAACTCGCTCAAATCCTTACGCTTGCCCATTTTTCCTGCTTCTAACACATCAACTTTGAGGACAAAATGTTCACTTGCTGCCTAATATATCCCACCCACTAACAGGTGCCGTGATGAAGAGATAATCAGTGTTATTCACTTAACCTATCAGTGGTCATTATGTTATGCCTGATTGGTGTATATTCTCTTAAAAAAAGCCTTGATATCGTATGCATGGTCTTACTTTAAATTTGTTTTTAACTAGTTTAAACTAAACAATCTCATATTAAAGATATATTCTCTGAGGACAAGTCTTAATATCTTATGCAGTTTTGCTTTAGAGGTGCATTTATCTTCTTTTAAGGATTGTTAAGGATGTGTAGATATTTTTTATACATTGAGAACATGCACTATATGTATATATATATTTTTTTTCTGTGGAACACAAAAGGTCCATTTCTTTTCCAAACAATGAAAAAATAAAAGAACAAAAAAACCATAAATAGCTTGAATTATGTGAATTATGACTTCAATTTGGGTTAAATTTATCATATGACTTCCTGAATACTTTTATGTTGCCTTTATGTCCTTTTGGGATCTTGACACCTACATCTTTTTTGTTTCATATGGCTTTAAAATGACATGAGTAAATGATGAGTAAGGGTGAGTAAATGATGACAGACCTTTCGTTTTTCTGTGAACTGGAACTAAGACTTACTGTAAAGAGCATCTCTAGGGCTAATCATCTCCTGCTTTGTTTTTCTAGCGTATCAAACATCTCCTCACGTCTGGAGTCTCTTAAACACATTGAGTCATGAAGGTGAACGGCTAATCAGGAGCATCTTTGTTGTGGTCGTTGTTTTATAGTTTTATATCCCCCTCACCAGCTTCCAGGATATCCATCTGTTTACTTTGGTTTTTTAGAGGAGTGTGACGCCCACATTTGACAAACTAAACCACACGCTGAAAAAACTAATTGGTGTAGGATTTACTTTGAAACCATCAAAGCTAGTAAGTTTCACAAATAATTACCAAACGGCAAGTAACACTAAATTACACACAAAATTTTGAAGTATGATGCAAGAAAATGTTCTTCCTCAGTATTTTTGTCTTGTTTTCCAGTACAAATATCTAAACATTCTTAAATCAAGATGCATTTACTTTCTTGTTTTCTGAAAAAGTTATCAAAATTACCAAAATGCTGAAAAGTAAGAAAATCTTTTTTTGCAGTGTAGAAAGACTGAAATATTATTTTCTTGTAAAACGAATAATCTTCACTGTAAAAAAAATTATATGATCATTAAGTTATGACAACATATGTTTTTACTTTGCTTTAACTCATCAAAATAAGTTGATTGCATGTTTTTCTTCGAATATATATATATATATATATACATATATACACTCACCTAAAGGATTATTAGGAACACCTGTTCAATTTCTCATTAATGCAATTATCTAATCAACCAATCACATTGCAGTTGCTTCAATGCATTTAGGGGTGTGGTCCTGGTCAAGACAATCTCCTGAACTCCAAACTGAATGTCAGAATGGGAAAGAAAGGTGATTTAAGCAATTTTGAGCGTGGCATGGTTGTTGGTGCCAGACGGGCCAGTCTGAGTATTTCACAATCTGCTCAGTTACTGGGATTTTCACGCACAACCATTTCTAGAGTTTACAAAGAATGGTGTGAAAAGGGAAAAACATCCAGTATGCGGCAGTCCTGTGGGCGAAAATGCCTTGTTGATGCTAGAGGTCAGAGGAGAATGGGCTGACTGATTCAAGCTGATAGAAGAGCAACTTTGACTGAAATAACCACTCGTTACAACCGAGGTATGCAGCAAAGCATTTGTGAAGCCACAACATGCACAACCTTGAGGCGGATGGGCTACAACAGCAGAAGACCCCACCGGGTACCACTCATCTCCACTACAAATAGGAAAAAGAGGCTACAATTTGCACGAGCTCACCAAAATTGGACAGTTGAAGACTGGAAAAATGTTGCCTGGTCTGATGAGTCTCGATTTCTGTTGAGACATTCAGATGGTAGAGTCAGAATTTGGCGTAAACAGAATGAGAACATGGATCCATCATGCCTTGTTACCACTGTGCAGGCTGGTGGTGGTGGTGTAATGGTGTGGGGGATGTTTTCTTGGCACACTTTAGGCCCCTTAGTGCCAATTGGGCATCGTTTAAATGCCACGGCCTACCTGAGCATTGTTTCTGACCATGTCCATCCCTTTATGACCACCATGTACCAATCCTCTGATGGCTACTTCCAGCAGGATAATGCACCATGTCACAAAGCTCGAATCATTTCAAATTGGTTTCTTGAACATGACAATGAGTTCACTGTACTAAAATGGCCCCCACAGTCACCAGATCTCAACCCAATAGAGCATCTTTGGGATGTGGTGGAACGGGAGCTTCGTGCCCTGGATGTGCATCCCACAAATCTCCATCAACTGCAAGATGCTATCCTATCAATATGGGCCAACATTTCTAAAGAATGCTTTCAGCACCTTGTTGAATCAATGCCACGTAGAATTAAGGCAGTTCTGAAGGCGAAAGGGGGTCAAACACAGTATTAGTATGGTGTTCCTAATAATCCTTTAGGTGAGTGTATATATATATATATATATATATATATATATATATATATATATATATATTTTTATTTTTTTTTTTATTTATTTTTTTTTATTTTTTTTATTTATAGTGCAGCGATTACATTACACAACTAATCATTGCACTGTTTTTGTCCAGAGGTTTTAGCATGAAACTAAATGTATAGATTCAAAATAGCTTCATGCAACACGAGAGTGAACTTAAAGCCACAATTTTTATTTCTTGTGGTCTTTAAAGAGTGTATACGAAGTGGAAATCACAACGTGATATAATTTGTTAATTTTGAACCAAAAAGTTACATAACTGAGAAATTAGACAGAAAAAAATATTTTTGCAGTATATATTAAAAATGTATCCTCTGAAAAGTGTAATATTGTATGCTGTTTTACTTCAGAGGTGCATTTATCTTGTTTTTTTTTACAGGAAAACTAGACTAAGATAGACATTGAGAACAGGTATATGTATATATTTTTTTCAAAATAAATGGATTTTAAAGCCTCATGAAACACGAGAATGAACTTTAAGCCACAATTTTGATTTCTTGAGGTCTTTAAAGAGTGGAAATCACCATGTTACGTTAGTCCGTTGAGCTCTGTGGTGTTTCCCGACAGATGTAAAGTCCAGAGAGCTTCCTATTTCCACAGCTGAACATCTGGAGAGAGAGAGAGAGAGAGATGAAGCAGCTTTAAGAGCAGTAAAAGCATGCGGGAAGCTACAAAGGTCGGTCTGGTCTAATAAACGCACCTCACCGTGTACCTGCTCCAAACTCTCTCTCTGTGCTGAGAGTTTGAGGACGGTCGGCCCGTTTTCCTCCTACTCGTGTCAGCTCCTCCTTCTCAGATGTAGTTCTGCTGCGGTTCAGTTGGGTTCAGACCTGCTCTCGCTGTGAGGACATCATGCACACACACTGACTGATTCATGAACTTATGGAGTACCCTTACATCTTGCTGATGTGGATCGGCGCTCTGCTGCCAGGTGAGTTTATGCAAGCATGATTGTCAGGTGTTTGTACACTGCAAAATATGCTATTTTTGTCTTGTTTTCCAGCACAAATATCTAAACATTCTTAATTTAAGATACATTTACTGCAGAAGCAAAATGACTTAAGATATTACGTTTATGATTAGAACAAATATCTGCCAATGGGGTCAGAAAAATAAACTTAATTCAAAGGGAAAAGAAGTGTATTTTTCTGACCACACTGGCAGATGCACATGAATTCATTTTATTTTAAAACTTAAGAAGCAAAATGACTTCAGATATTAAGTAAATGTATCTAGTACTAGAAAATTAGACAAAAATACCGAGGAAGAAAATATGTTTTGCAGGACAAAACGCTATTGACAAGTGAGAAATTTCTAAAATATATAATTTTTTGTTTAAAAAAACCCCCAAATTAATCACTATAGTTGTCATTCAGCAAGAGTATAAGGTTATAAAATGAATGTGGAGAAATTATATTGAGATTTGGCACAGTTTGAGACTTTTTTTTCTGAAAGTAGGAGACACATGTGAGATCTTTTTCCCAGGAGAAACCTTTGGCAAAAGCTCTTTATTTTAATCTAACTGATGTCTATAGGACACAAAATCGAGATATTAAAGAGATTATTTTATTAACAAGCGATAAAACAGTCATAATAGTTGTGCACTTTCTAAGTATTTGACATTTAGATATTTTTGAGTGGTTTGGGGTTTATCAAGTTGAGTAAAGTGAATCCTTTCCTGCTCTGGGAACGACAGGTCGATAAAGTAGGGGGAATTACAGTGACCTTCAACCAGAACATCCAGATGGACTTTTATGATCAGGATCAAACACACAATCTGGACCCACTTACACATCTAATGGACCTACACAACAGAGGGCACATGTTATTTGATTATAATAAATGTATGCACAGAAGATGAATTCTGTCGGACTGACTTCCCAGAGATGTCGTAAGGGATTTTTAATGAGCTAAGAAGTGGTTACTTCAAGTCTTAGCTCATAAATACAGACCGATCCAATTTAGACGTGCCAGAACTTCAGTCCTACAGTTTAACTGGCTGGATTTCCATGAGCAGCAGCTCCCAAACTGGCATACACAAGACAATATGCATCATATTTAATAATAAATATGTTTTAAATATTTGTAATTGGTAAATGTTTGCCAAATTAAGTCTGTTGTACTTAATTTGCTAGTCATAGCGAGTCAGAAAAAGATTTACTGAACGATTTCTAATAAGAATAAAACTGCCTTCATTTGCATGCATTCAAATAATAAAATAAAACTGTTCTGAAACGTTTGGCAACCATAAAAGCACGTCTTTCCTTTCTCGCTGCGTTTGCATGTGTCCTCCAGCAGAGGGCGCGGGTTTATTACAGTGTACGGGAGCTCTTAAACACTCTCATTTAAAAACAATAGACGTCTCAAAATGGAAAATGTACGTCTGAGCAGAGATATTTTTAAGGAATGCTTTGGAAAAAGGACATAATTCCATCCTGGCTAATTCCCATTAATAACAAGTGGGACAAAATATAGAGTCAAAACTCATGTGAAAGAACTTAAGGATCATATTTGTTGTCACTGTGGTGCATTAAATTTGAATACTTACGGAGATGTTTCTAGTTGTTTTCGTAGCCACGGTGAAGCGCTCTTATTGGCTAGTGACACAGGAATTGGCGCGGAATTCTGGCGGGAGCTCTGATATGGCACGCTAATATAATGAGTAATGAGGGGAAAATAACATCCGTCTGACAGATTTTAGCCTACTTTTAGCATAATCAAAACTCAGATATGGCATTTCAATAATTGACTTTTGGGATATATAACTAATTATGCCCTCTTTAGTGACTGCACTGCAAAAAAAATAATATTTTTGTCTTGTTTTCCAGTACAAATATCTAAACATTCTTAAATCAAGAGAAGCAAAATGGCTTAAGATACTAAGTCTTGTTTTCTGAAATTCGAAATGAAGTGAGTTTATTCTTAAATTGAGAAAAAATATCTGCCATTGGGGTCAGAAAATAAACTTGATTCAAAGGTAAAACAATACTTTTTTTCTTACTTCACTGACAGATATTTTTTCTTGTTTTAAGCAAAATCCATTTTTCAGTATACATGACTTAAAATCTTAAGTCATTTTGCTTCTCCAGTAAATCTACTTTTATTTAAGAATGTTTAGATGTTTGTACTGGTAAACATGACAAAAAATACTAAATTTTTTTGCAGTGTGGATGTCAAAATCATGTGTCTTTTTGAGGAGAGTTGCGCTGTTTCTTTATTAAGTGATCAGACATGATTTTCACCTGTTGGACAGTAAAACAGGTGAAAAAAAAAAAAACACAGAAAGAGGGACCTGAGCCATATCTAGAGACTTGGATGTGTCAGAAGAGCCACCTGTTCAATAACTCAGAATGAAGAGCACTTTCCCAGAATCCTTTTGTGAAGACTTTACCATCCTGGAATCTTACGCAGTCACTTGCCATGTGAGTGTAATGTCTGGTTCGGTTCATGTCTGACCCAAAGTGTTGCTCGTGGATGCATTTCTCATATGAGCCAGAACCCGAAAGCACTGTGATATATCCAATTCTGGAGATTTTTCTCTCAAGCTAATTAAAATGTATGCATTTTACCTAATATATGTATTTGTATTCAGTACGCAATAAGGTTGCTCACTAAGTTTTGGAACAGAATGACAGATTAACATTTTTTTGGGGTGATAAAGCAGCCCTGAGATGATCTGAGAGCTACTGATTAAATTAAAACACATGGTTGAATCATTCAAGTGAATCACACATGAAAATGACTCTAATGTCACCAGATCCTCTCAAGAATCCAGAGCATAACATTCGTTATAGTCATTACTATTGTAAAGTGGCTGTAATTTAGCCACAGCTCTCAGCTGGTTTCACAATAACAGGAGCAATTGGCTAACGCTTCGCCTAGATGGTTCATTAAAGGTGTGTGTTGGGTTCAATACAGCCAGTGTTGTTACTGTTAAAGCTGCAGTCCATAACTTTTTTTGGTTAAAAATTATCCAAAATCAATTTGAGCAAATACATAACCAGCCATTGTTCAAAACTATCTCCTTACTTCAGCCCGATTCACAACGGTAATCTTGTAATAATGTGTTATAATTAGAGTGGTACTGGTAGCTTTCCACAGGAAATTTGAGCATGCCTCCGTTCGTCTTTGTAACATTAGGCAGTTTTGATTTAGATGCTGTTCATTGTTATTTTACACATGCATCTGCTTACATATGCTATCACTTGTTTCTGCTGCTTCTTCGCCTGTGTTTTGAGAAGGAGATTAATTTCAGAAGATGCGCCTCCTACCATATAACAATGAAAATACGGATTGCCGGAAAATTCCATCAATGGCGGGGAAGGAGTTAAATAATACTAAAATACCACTGAATACAACTTATGTCTAGTTCAGATTACATGACTTTAAACGTCGGCAGATCGCTGTGTTGTTAAGACTACATGACTTGCTGTCTGTAAAGCCCGGGACACAGTGCACGATTTTTGTATGTAGACCGTACGATGATGACACCTATTGACTCGTAGGTTACAATGCAAGTTTCACAGCGCACGATTTTCGGCTGTCCCAGACGAAAGATTGCCATCGTGAAACAATCGTGGCGTGGCCTATAGAAGAATCGTGGCCGTGCCACGATTGTTTCATGATGGCAATCTTTCGTCTGGGACAGCCGAAAATCGTGCGCTGTGAAACTTGCATCGTAGCCTACGAGTCAATAGGTGTCATCATCGTACAGTCTACATAGATGTCGTACCCAAGTTTATTAGATCCATGTCGCACAGTGTGATTTGTAATGATCTTATAGGATTCCTAAAATTGTGCCGTGTATCCTGGGCTTTATCTGGAGTGTTGAAGTCGTTGTGGTGTTCACACTATGTAAATGATCCGCAACGGGGTCACACACTACACGACAACTCTGTCGCCCAATGACTTGATCCGGTCCCCAAACCACGTTTTGTCACGAAAACACATGCAAGAAGTGGAACGGGAAATGACGCGAAAGTTATTTTTTTGAAAATGGATGTCGGAAAGACATTAGTGCTGCAAGCTGTTGGCGCGATGATCTGTTCTGAAAAACCCCGAAAATGAAAAAAAAAAAAACAAAGATTATGGGTGAAAGAAAGGATCAGTGCACGCGGGCTGCAGGGATTGTCTGTGCTAGTGAGTTGGAGGTGAGTAAAACATGTTTATAATGAAAAAGTAGCTGCCTGCTGGTGTTGTGGTTTGGCAATGACGGCAATGTTTCTGCTGCTGTTTTTCTTCCGGTGACCTCAACCCATGCCTTGCTCTCTCATTGGCTGTAACTCGTCACGACACGTGACACCACAAGATGTTGAGTCGGCCGACAGCTCCAGATATTTATCATGCTAGATATTTGTCTGCCATCTATGAGGTTTCGGCGAGGGCTCAGCGAGCCTCTTTGATGCATCATTGAGTAGTTCACACATAAAGATTGGCGAGCGCTGATCACCCGCTGATTTGCCCCCGATCACAGCCCGACCTGTCGACGAGCTTGTTGACTTGCAAATCAGGCTTAAAATCCTGTAGTGTAATCTTGGCATTATGGTGGTGGTGGTCTAGTGGGTTAAACCACTGAACTGATACGCAGAAGGTTGCTGATTTGATCCCAGCAGTCGCCACCACCAGTGTGTCCTTGAGCAAGCGTCTGCCAAATGGCACTTTACTCCATGTTGCTCCAGGGGGATTGTCCCTGTAATAAGTGCACTAGTAAGTCGCTTTGGATAAAAGCGTCTGCCAAATGCATAAATGTAAATGTAAATGTGAGCTAGTTCACACAAACATCATTAAAGGCCAAAGTATACTTTGTATAGATGTTTCAAAGTATACGTGAGGGTCAGTGTACAGTGCACGTGATGCTAATTTCGTCATCAGAAGAATACGCGCATACTGAATGCGCACCACCGAATTTTTGTAACCGCGCATACTTTGTAAGCGCAGGTTGCACATGCGCATTCAATTTTTTTTTTGCATGGGTTGTAACTCGTGCCGAGCAATTACACAAAACTGCACATGCGTCGAACGCCTGTGTACACGTACGAGTCAAAATAAGTATACTTTGCCAGGCTGTGCATTCGACTGTATGTTCGATAAGTATACTTTCGACTTTACTCACCCTCACCGAATGATCTGCTGTCTTTGACGTCACAGGATAGTCGCT
This sequence comes from Coreius guichenoti, assembly GCA_039654105.1. Lineage (NCBI taxonomy): Eukaryota > Metazoa > Chordata > Actinopteri > Cypriniformes > Gobionidae > Coreius > Coreius guichenoti. The sequence continues at coordinate 10,382,287 of CM077191.1, forward strand.
AGTTAAGGGTTTGGGATTATGTGTGATCATGTGGTGCCATCAGCAAATCATCATCATGATGTCATCCTAGGTCACATGATATTATAGGCTCAGGTGATTGGCTCCAATCACACCATGCCAGAACAAAGAACTCACGAGCAAAAATGGTAGCATGCATGTCATGCACATCCGTGTTGAAATGAACGGAAATGTTAACGGATACCATTTCTACATATTATAGAACAACTAGAACTACAAATAGCCGGCCTAGATCAGTTGTATTCTCTCTAAAATTAGGCGTTAGAGCTCAAATAACACATTTTTTATTCATTTAAAGGGGCAGTGTGTAGTATTTATGAGGCTCTATTGACAGACATGCAATATAATATACATAACTATGGTTTCAGTGGTGTATAAAGACCTTACATAATGAACCGTTATGTTTTTATTACCTTAGAATGAGCCATTTCTATCTTCATACACCGCGGGTCCCCTTACAGTGAAGTCATCATTTTGTGCCGTCATGTTTCTACGGTAGCCCTAAATGGACAAATTTCTCTAGAGCGCTAGCTACTCTCTGCACTCTCCGACGACGACATTTTTGTCCTGTGTCGGCCCCTGTAGCTTCTCTATGTGCTTCGAAAGGGAGGGGTGAGCATTGGGTGATTGCAATTCACAACCTCACCACTAGATGCGGCTAAAACTTACACACTGCACCTTTTAAGCTTTAACAAAAATATGAGGTTCTTCTTTAAACCCTCAAAGTGCATGACCCTATAATTGGGATTTTGTAACTTTTTACGCAAAACTGCTGGACAAATGATTATTTCTTCCTATCTAAGAGCAACGGTGAGAGAACCACAGTCTCCAAAACACATTGCACAATCTATGAAAAATGTATTTTCATTTTTAGATGTATCGTCTTCACGACAGGCTGATGACTTTTCATCCTGGACCTCTTTCTTTATGGGAAAAAGAGAAGAATACAGGGGAAATGTGATTGACCTTTCTTCTTTTTTCCCTGTAAGGGGAAACGTTTCCTCAGGAAATTAAACTTGAAAGGCGACGTGACGTCACTTCTACAACACCATATTCAAGTGACCTTCCCCGATAAACATTTAAATGAAATCCAGAGGCTCTTACTGTTGAGAGTCTGTCCATCCAGATCCTGAGGGAAGAGAAAGCATCACAGGACAGATTCTCCCTTTTATTTGTGCTGCCGATGGCGTTTAGCTTGAGTTTCTCGCTCCTGCTCTTTCATGTGGTCTTATTGAATGTTTATCATCGTTGTGCACCATGAGAGCAGAATCAGTGTTCCTTAGACGTACTGTAACATTTAGACCTTTTATCAGTGACTCTTAATGTGAACGCTGCAATTTGACAGAATTTATGCCAAAAATCATTTGCTAAGACCAGCATCACGATTACTGCACTGCAAACAATGATTTTCTTCCTCAGTGCTTCTGTCGTGTTTTCCAGTACAAACATCTAAACATTCTTAAATCAAGATACACTTACTGGAGAAGCAAAATGACTAAACATTAGTGCTATGAGTGAGTGAGTGTGTGTGAGTGTGAGTGTGAGTGTGAGTGTGAGTGTGTGTGTGTGAGAGAGAGAGAGTGTTTGTGTGTGAGAGTGAGTATGTGTGTGTGTGTGTGTAAGTGTGAGTGTGTGAGTGAGAGTGAGTGAGTGAGTGAGTGAGTGAGTGGGAGTGTGTGTGAGAGAGAGAGTGTTTGTGTGTGAGAGTGTGTGTGTGTGTGTGTGTGTGAGTGAGCGAGCATGTGAGTGTGTGTGAGAGAGTGTGTGTGTGTGTGAGAGAGAGTGTGTGTGAGAGAGAGTATGTGTGTGTGTGTGTGAGAGTGTGTGAGTGAGTGTGTTTGTGTGTAAGAGAGTATGTGTGTGTGTGTGAGAGAGTGTGTGTGTAAGTGTGTGTGAGTGTGAGTGAGTGAGTGTGTGTGTGTGTGTGAGTGTGAGAGAGAGAGAGAGAGTGTGTTTGTGTGTGAGAGTGAGTATGTGTGTGTGCGTGTAAGTGTGTGTGAGTGAGAGTGAGTGAGTGAGTGTGTGTGTGTATATGAGTAAGTGTGTGTGTGTGTGTGTGTGTGTGTAAGTGTGTGTGAGTGAGAGTGTGTAAGTGAGTGTGTGTGAGTGTATGTGTGTGAGAAAGTTTGAGTGAGTGTGTGTGTTTATGAGTGAGTGACTGTGTGTGTGAGTGAATGTATGTATGCATGCATGCATGTATGTATACACACACATTATATATTTACTAACTTTTATGTTAGATGAAATTAATCGTGATTAATAGATTTGACAGCACTACATAAAATGCATTTAAATAAGTGAGTTTATACTTAAAACAAGAAAAAAAAAAATCTGCAGATGGGGTCAGGAAAATAAGCTTGATTCAAAGGGAAAATTATTTTACTACCCCATTGGCAGATATTTGCTCTTGTTTTAAGCATCACTTAATTTTAATCAAACCCTGAACAATTCGTTTTTAACTTCAGCATGTAACGCACCCCGAAACATTTGGGTTCAAGACATCAATGATTCTCTGGAATGGTGTACAAATGGTAAAGTATTTAACATGAGTTGAATCCAATTAAAATGCTGTTTGTGTTTATTTCAGGGCCGCGGACTTGCTTTAATATTGACACAAGACATGCAAAAATCATCAAGGGTTCGAAAGAGGCTCAGTTTGGATATACGGTTCAACAACATGAGGCCAGTGGGCGGAAATGGTAAGACTGCATCTTCAGGAACTGATCTGAAAAGATTTCTTCTGTCAGCCAGTCCATAACAAACAGTTCTGCATGAAAACCTGATGGCAACCTTGAATTTATATTCCCAGTTTAAGTTTCACAGGCCTGAGAAAACATTCCCATGAAGCATTGCATCGAATTAAAAACGACTACTAATTTAAAAATGTATAAAAACAATATATTTTATGTTTATTGCATTGAGATCTGGGGAATTTGGAGGCCAAGTCAACACCTCAAACTCGTTGTTGTGCTCCTCAAACCATTCCTGAACCATTTTTGCTTTGTGGCAGAGCACATTATCCTGCTGAAAGAGGCCACAGCCACCAGGGAATACCGTTTCCATGAAAGGGTGTACATGGTCTGCAACAATGCTTAGGTAGGTGGTACGTGTCAAAGTAACATCCACATGGATGGCAGGACCCAAGGTTTCCCAGCAGAACATTGCCCAAAGCATTACACTGCCTCTGCCAGCTTGATAGTGCATCCTGGTGCCATGTGTTCCCCAGGTAATGCACTCGGCCATCCACGTGATGTAAAAGAAAACGTGATTTTGTCTGTTTGATCAGACCACACGGGCCATGCCTTCGCTCCCCACGTGCATCAATGAGCCTTGGCTGCCCATGACCCTGTCGCCGGTTCACCACTGTTCCTTCCTTGGACCACTTTTGATAGATACTGACCACTGCAGACCGGGAACACCCCACAAGAGCTGCAGTTTTGGAGATGCTCTGACCCAGTCGTCTAGCCATCACAATTTGGCCCTTGTCAAACTCGCTCAAATTCTTACGCTTGCCCATTTTTCCTGCTTCTAACACATCAACTTTGAGGACAAAAATGTTCACTTGCTGCCTAATATATCCCACCCACTAACAGGTGCCGCGATGAAGAGATAATCAGTGTTATTCACTTCACCTGTAAGTGGTCATAATGTTATCGGTGTATATCCAAATATTTCAGTATTTAGAGAGCGTAGGGAGACCGACTTGATTACGTCATTCACAGTGCTTCATGGAAGTGGGCGGAGCTGAAGAGCTATTTTGTTGTTTCAACTCTCTGATTTGTGGAATTTTCTGTATAGCATCACGGATAATGTAGTTTTCACGAATATCGCTGTTAAACACGATTATTTTAAAACTAAGTTGAAATAATGCGGATGACGGCTTCAACAGAAGCAAATACCATCGATTAACAACCTCATATAGCTCACAGTAAATCTGTCTTTTTATGATTTATCCTTAAAAATCAGTGTCTCTATGGAGATTTTTTACTTCCAGAACCCGACTGTTGCACTCTAAGAAACAATCAAGATGCTATTGAGAAATGCAGAACTTCAGCAATCATTTTCTTCATGAATAATTCCATCCATCATTTTTTCCCGATAAAATACTGTTGTGAAATGCGATCTCGCACACAGACACACATCAACGTTCTGCTGTCTTCTGGCAAACACAGTCTCAGGATCGACCCTGAAACTCTCCCAGCAGGAAGACGAATTGCTCTCGCTTAAGTAAATCAAACTGTGGCTCTCCTGACGCCACGTAATTCAGCTGCAGATTTCTGCAAGGATTCATGGGAAATTGAAAAAGCAATAAACAAAAAAAAAAAGTTTTATGCATCTAGTAGCAAGTGAGTCATTGCAGATTGTCTTAGTCTTAGAAATTCAGTATTATGAATTCAAATTCTTAGAGAGTCAAATATGTTTACAGATGCAAAAATTTTAATAGCACTAATTTTGCAAACGATGCAAATTTGTAAGGCTGTAAAAAAAAATATGATCAATAAGTCATGGCAACATATTTTCAGTATTACTATTCTCTTGAAAAAGTAAGGGATTACTCTTAATTTTTCTGTAACTTCATTACAGTTACTTCTGATGTAATTGCATTAAATGATTCAATTCTATAATTCACAATTAACATCAAAATTTAATATCTAATGTTAAAATGTATGTTTTTAAATGTAACCTTCTCCCTTTAAATACTTTGGTCAGTTCAAGATTAATTTATGCAATTTTATATTATTAATTTGAAAGAGTTTCATTTCTAACTGGTCGTTTTAGGGATTTAGAAAGTAATTAGTATCTAGTAATACTAATATTTTTTTAGAGAGAGTAATTAGCACAGTAATCTAATTACACTGTTGAAGATGTCATTAGCAGCTAGGAATTAATGACTTTTTTGGGGGTAACCTACCCAATACCGCATGTTTTTACATTAACTCGTCAAAATAATTTATATTAGACTTGATTTTTTAAAGTCAGATTAATATAATTTAAGTAGTGCCAATTTTATTATAGTTGAACCGAATTTAAGATTTTAAGTTGAAATAGGTGGACACTTGCTGCCTAATATATCCCACCCACTAACAGGTGCTGTGATGAAGAGACAATCAGTGTTATTCACTTCACCTGTGTGAATGTGAGAAACAGCAGCTTTAGGTAGACCATGATGTTATTCATAAAGCCAGGTGCATGCAAAATTGCAGCCTGCTGATCCATGCGTCATGAGCAAATAATGGCATTACTGTAACCCAGCAGACTATGTTAAAACGAATCAATTAGTCCTAAACCGTTACACGGTCCCAGTTTACAGCCTTTAAAACACAGGGTATTGTTTTAGACTCGTAAAAGCCCAGACACACAAAACAATACACATCATAAACCAAACTCCCACTGCACCAAAACCTCCAAATCCGGACGTCAGTTTCCTGTTTTTTAATCCTGAGGTCATCGCTGATGAATAACTCGTGGTCCCCCAGCATTGAGAAATCTGTGGGCCTTTGATGTGCACAGGTAAATAAGTGGAAAATATTTGCACTTGTCTCGACCCGTCTACGAGCGCTCGCGCGCCACTTGCGAGCTCTGGAAAGTATGTGTTTTGTGGCTTGTAATTCCCAAGCTCCCTCCTGTGCATCAAGACAAACCCGTGTGGTGCGTTTTGACTTCTGGAATGTGATATACCCTCCAGGAACCAAGAGGAATGTTGTTTTTCAATTTTTCTAGAATGTCACAAATTAAATCAAAGGACTGTTTTGGATATAAATATTTTTAGTTCTTGAAAACTCACGCATCTAAAAATTTGTTGCTGTTAAGATTAAAGAACAACATCTGCTAATGTCATTAGCAGGTGCTTTTATCTGAAGTGACGTGAAGTACAACTATTACAGCTCCTGGAGGAATGCAAGGTTACGGCTTTGCAGCCAATTCTGATTTGTTTATCAAATCCAATATTTAGGACTGACTGTCTGCACTGTCACTGGGCAAGTGCTGAAATTGGATCCATTTGTTCAGACGGTCAATATCCGGGATATTGCAACTAATACTAATTTGATTGTACTTTTCAGACTGTAATGCATTTCTAAAATTACATTTAAAACCATGGGGTTTATAAAAACCACTGATTTTACACCGTTTCAGATGACAAACACCTAAATGGATTGGAGTCATGTGTGAGCAAAGCCAAAGGGGCAAATTTGCTGTTGTGTTAGCGCACAATTCAAAAGAGAAATTATGCAAATTAGGTAGCGGTGCGAATACAATTGGCTGTTTTAGTATATGTGATCCGTGCTGGCAAAAGGAGTCGGAATGGACATGGGATAATTTCGAGCTACAGGCAAAAATGTCGATTTTGAGGTTTTCACAAAAATGAGTTCATTAAGCCCTCGTCTAGTGATCCCAATGCTCCAAATAGCAATTAAACATCTAAAAGTATCTTTATTTGTACGTTTTCTGAGAGGAGTACCTTTTCCTTGTCCATGACTGACAGATCGTACACGTGCGCACAAAGACGCCTCAGTTTACAGTTTTTCATAATATCTGTCTTGGCAAGTATTCACACAAACATTACTTGTTATGTCTTATGTGAACGTTTGGTTAACTGTTGGGGAAAAACATCTGACATCCCTGCATTACAGTAGTTCTTAATATATAGACTCTCTGTTTCATTAATGTTAATCAAACAATTGTGGTATCATGGAAAAAAAGTTGAATATATATTTTTCCTATAGATATTTGGTATTGACTTGGTGTGTGTCAAATTTGGTGATATTACCAGGGATTGTAAAATATGGTTGCTGGTGATTTTGTTTTGGAACCTTGATTTTTCTCAAAATTGACTTTGCTGACTCTATCGACTTCAAACAGGTGTAGCTCAGTCATGTTTTGTCCGATTCAAACAAATCATTCATCATTTTGGAGTTTTTTTTAATAGAGAATGTGACTCATTTTGCCAGCACGGTTCACATATATTAACGCCTCTTTTAAACCAAAAACGGTTTGCTTTTCAGTAAAAGCATGAACTTTAGTGCTGCAGTGCAAGCATAGGCGTAAATGCATAGGCCGTGGGTGTGGTGGGGGGTTGGGTGGTCAGGAGGACCCACCCCATCTGAGGGTTGTCCCCCCCTAAAAATATAATTAAAAACCACATTGTGTATTGTGAATAATATAGTGACATATAAAATAATAAATATATATAAAAATAATTGTGTAAGTAGTAAAACGATACAAAAATGCATTTTAAGTTTAGAAACATTTTGAGTCCCCCGTCTCTTGCCTCACAGTGGTTTAGTCCACCACACACCTCACCTACACACACAAGTTCGGTGGGAAGAACAAAGTTCTTTGGTAGTTGTGGAACTCCAGTAAATAGGCTGTTAAGGGTATTTTATTCACTTTAAACATCGGATGAAGTGATTCTTTTCTCTTTAAAAGGTGCACTGTGTAAATTTTAGCTGCATCTAGAGGTGAGGTTGCAAATTGCAACCGCTCACCCCTCCCTTTCGAAGCACATAGAGAAGCTACGGTGGCTGACACAGGACAAAGATGTTGTTGTCTGAGACAGCAGGGAGTAGCTAGCGCTCTGTAGAGCAGTTTGTTTGTTTAGGGCTACTGTAGAAACATGACGGCGCAAAATGGCGATTTCACTGTAAGGGGACCCACGGTGTATGTAGACAGAAATGGCTCATTCTAAGGTCATAAAAACAATGGATCATTATATAAGGTCTTTATACTCCACTGAAAACATAGTTATGTATATTATTTCTGTCAATAGATCCTCATAAATATTTCACACTGCACCTTTAATACAGACAATGCTGAGTTATTAATAAATTAATAATGACAAAAAATGATAACCGATGAGTCCGATATGTTTATTGTCCCCCCCAACTGTTAGATGAAATTTTCGCCCATGAATGCAAGTTGCGTTGGATAAAATGCATATGGGTGATTCTATAATTGGAGATACATTTCGCATTTCAAAAAGTTGAGGAAAAAAAAACTGTTCACTAACAGAAATTCTTTCTAGTATCTTGTTGAAAACATATTACATTTTAATAATTCAGTGCTTGCCAAACACAAGTTACAAAAAATGATTTCTTTAAAGTATTGTTTGTCAACTCTACCTTGGAAACAGAGTTTGACAGTAACAGAATTGACCATTTTAAACTTTTTAGCCAAAAACTCCACTTGTTAGCATAAATGCTAAGAGCACATGGCACTAATGAAATCATGATTAAAAGACTTTTAAACAACCCACTGTGTGATCAGTGATAAACTCTGTTTTCCTGATAAACAGTTTTGACGTTTTACAAAATAACTCGGTGTAAGAACTTTTTAAATTAAAATAATTTCTCAGAGAGAGCACACATACCTTTCAGTGCTTCAAATCTTATCAGTGAGGGGAAGTGACATCATTTCCTGTATCTTACATAGTTGTGGGAGATAATTCCACCAATTTAAAGGCAAAGTATGGTACGGTAAAGTTGACGCAAGATTTATGGACACATTTTTATAAGATAAAAGTTATTTTTAAACAATTAAATGGTGTAGGATTGGGAAAATGACTATTTAGGGCTTTTATAAATAAAATAAATGAAATATTACCAAAAGAAAAGTAAAATAAAATATTTTGATTACACAATGATACATGATGGAAAAAATACACTGCCTAATTCAGACAACAAGAAATCAGGATTTTCAAGACACTTTTACAGAAAATATTATTTTGTTATGGCCTGTAACATCTTGTAATCAATGACAATGAGTAACAAATTATTAAAATAATTAAAAATATAACCATTTGGAAAAAAATAGTGAAAAAATGACTTTGGACACCAAATGTACCTGCAATTATAGAATCACCCATAAATCTAAATGCAAACAATGTGCATTCTATAATAAGCCTCATTTGCATAGGAAGGACGTGTGTTTGTGTTGGAAAAATCAGAACAACTTTAAGTACAGTAGATACAGACGTTTAAATCACAAATGTTTAGTGAATAGTTGTAAAGTTGTAGTTTATCAAATCAACCTTGATTGGGTTTGAAGCCTTCCAGTTACCAGTCCCAATGTTTAACCACTAGGCTTTATATACTGCATGTGTGCTTTATATCTTGAAATGACAATGTCTATTTCATGCAAACGTGAATTGAATGTGCTATGAAACCTAATCAGAGGCCTCTGCGCTGTTTCTCCACCATATTGCAATCATCTAGTTTGCTGCTAACCGAAAATATCATTATAAGATGAAATATCAGACTCCATAATGGCATTGTTAAGTGGAAAACCCAAACAAACTGCCAACCTAGATAAGACATTCTATGTCCAAATAGATTACATATAGCTCATCCAAACTGTATGGATTCACAGAGCAATTATATAATGACAAAATATATAAGGACAAAACTATTTATTCAAGTGTATTCTTGAATATTCAAAGGTTTGTTCAAGGTAAGAAAGATGAAGCATCATCAAGCTCCAATTTATTCTGAAAACCCTGGCATATGTTGTATTAGTGTCGGATGGCCAGGAAAAAAGACTTGGTTTAACCAGACGTTCTTCAAATAACTTTGCCTCAGGATAGACTAAACCTTCACAACGGGTGCCAAAGAGTAACAGTGCATTCCAATAATGACTGATGTTCAGAGAGCGGTGCTTTGTGGGAACTGAGAGTCCTGCACATCCCAAAAACAAATGCAATCCATCATGTGTCTTAAAGCAAAAACAACTCCTACTATGGTACTTTATAGCATAGTACTGAAAGATTATCATATTTATGTACCATGGAATTCAGCAAAATAATTTCCCTTCTGAAAAGACTATAGTTTGCTGGGATTAATAGGTTTAGTTGGTTTCTGAGCCTGGTGAAGTTGGTTTTCAGCTGGTCTTAACTGCCAAAAATCTTTATAAAATCAAACTAGTCCATCCTGATTAGTGAACGCCACCCTGGTGGCCAGTTAAAACCAACAAACCACCTCAGACTAGTTTATGTTTGGGGGCTTACATATTGACAAGATGACAAGACTGCGGATTGACTGACATCAATGATTTTGTGATTCAAAACACACGGCCGTACTGCAGGTCGCAGTGGCAATAGAGGAATATAAACATTGACATGGATGGATTTCACAGGACAAACTGTGGGATGCGGTTTGTCATTGTGGTTCTAAACGTCTTAATCTAAACGAGAACAGCTTTTGCTGTTGGTTTCTGGTATTGGCTCTGTCTCAAACGTACCTCAGAAGCTGGAAAAATCTGCTTAGTGACTCTTTGCTGCTGGGCTCATGTAGCGTTTTCTTCCTATCAGGGAGTGAATGACTTCGACTGGAACGCTGCTGGAATGTTGAACTTGTGATCAAGGTCATTTGTGTTTCTCATAAAATGACTGTTTGGACTGATCTGCTACCATTGCTTTTTGCTGGAGAATATCTTGAGTGCTGCTTTCCCGTGCAAAATTTACCTCCATGATGCTAGAGTGTTGCTAGAGTTGCTAAGGTTGCTGTTGTATCTTTGGTGGTTCCTATGGCGTTTCCAGGTATTTTTGGAGTGGTTTTCAATGTGGCCGCTTACTGGCAAAAGCAATTTAATGCATTTTAGTTAAGCATGACGCATAATTACAGAATACATCAAACAATTGATCAAACATAATTAAATAAAGCAGTGGTCACCAACCCGTGGATCGCGATCGACTGGTAGATCTTTATCACTGTCCCGGTAGCTCTCGAAAATAACAGAAAAATAAGTAAAAACACACATTATCAAGGCTTGAAATTGCTCCATATGCTCCCAAAATTGAATCTGTGCGACCTCAAAATTTATTTGGGAGCATGTGTGTGAGTGCAACTGCACAAATCGGAAACAGCTGGTTTGTGCTCCAAACACACAATTGGCAACCGGACGGTTTTTAATTACATTTTGGCTGATCACTATTCTGGACTTGCACACAAACTGCATTGCAATCATTTCCCGAAATGTCATTTGTGTTAAAATATTACGAAGTCTGTTAACAGGACGTTAACAGAGGCCAGAGATGGAACACGAGCGCTGAAGACGAACGCAAAGACTGCAGACGCGCAGCAGAGAAAATACCAGACACAGCAAGATCACTGTTCGTGAAGTTCGAAATATAGGAAGAAAAACATAAATATTGAATTGGGGTGGCGGTTACATGAATGTATCTCTGAAGGAAACTGACTGTCTTCAGATTAGTTTCAATGGCATTTTTACAGCGGTACCCAAAGAAATGCTTCTTTCCCATAAGCGCCACCTGCTGTCAGAGAGTGAATTTGCATTTTCATTCAGTCCATCTGTTTTTGTTTTGTGCAGGCTTGTCTTATGTAACATAATTTCACAAAGCTCAAGTCATACCATTCTGTATTTGCTCTAAGTCTTGAAATTATACAATCTAATTAAATCAAAAACAACTGCTAATGCTACATGTGTGTCGCATCTTTGTTTGGATCGTGATTAAAATGCAGTGCTTGCCTCTAATTTCAAATGGCTGCAGTTTTTTAAGGCCAGTTTGGCCTGTTATAGAGCAAATAAACAACAAATACATTTGCTTAAAAAAAAAAAAAAAAAAAAAAAAATCGGCAGTTAGTATTGGAAATAACTAATTTGTAAAAAAAAATCTTAATCGGCCATGAAAAATCTATAGGTTGATCTTGCCTTTCATCAAGGCCGAAGTCAGGGATCTTTGGCTTGAAAAGGTTGGTGACCACTAAAATAAAGCATGCTGTGTAAGTATTTAAGAAAGTTTATTCTTGTATTTCAGGCTCCTAGTAGGAGCTCCCTTTGAGAGGAGCGGAGAACATCAGACAGGTGACGTCTACAGATGTCCACTAGACAGCAAACCTGCCACAAACTGCACACGGCTGCATCTAGGTATCATATCACCCACCGGACACGGCAATATTAAGGCAGATTGTAACAAAACATTTTGTAATTGTATTTTTTCTCTGGACTTTTCAAGGAAAGATATCCCTAAACAATGTGTCCGAACGCAAAGAAAAAATGAGGTTGGGAATGACTCTCACCTCCAACCCCAAGGATCACAGCTTTGTGGTAACATTAATTTTCACTTTAATGCATTAACTATTTTACTCTATTTACTTTCTCAGTGATCCTACTCATAGGCGGAGGGTGAACCCACTTAGGAGGTGCACTTCCCCTTTAAAAAGACATTTAAATAGATGTCCATTAAATAGTTTCAAGTTACAAGTCGCTGACCAACCTACACATCCCAGCACATCCCGGTGTTGTGCCGAATTCAGACCCTCGCCAGATTATTACCCCCCTGAGTCCCCAGTATGGGTTGGTTTAGGATTAGATGTTGGGGCAGGGTTAAGATTAGACAACCAGGTAGCAGCCTCAATGAAGGGGGTAATAATTTGGCAAGGGAAGAGTAGTATGTCATGGAAAGAGCACTTTGAACACTATGTGGTTTTAAATCAGATACATATCCTATATCTGGACATCCAGCCTACGTCTAAACACGAATATCTGATTCCCCTTTGAATTCCAAGCCACCACAAGGCGAGGGCAACACATTAGCCCACAAAGATTGCGTTTTAATGTTGGATTATGAAGCAGAAGTGCCTGTATGTGCTTTTTCATTTAGGTGGGAACTTTATAAAATAAAGAAATTACATGTACACACAAACACTCAGAAGCTGGTTTTCAACCTTTTCCCCATGAGTTTTATAAATAAAACAGCTTCACTACTGAAAGCTACATATTTCTCAGCAATGAGGTGATACAACTTTGCTGTAATTAAACCAATAAGCACATGCTCTCTCTTGTTAATTCATTCGAATGCATTCAAAAAATATAATCTTACAGCGCTACTTTATTTCACTTCAGAATTCTAGATGTAACGAGCTGTAGGCTAGATTAAATAACAAACAAAAATTACCGTTATTTTCTTGTCCGTTCGGTCAAACATCCATGACAGCTGTTATCTTGTCCATGCTGGCAAATAATCATGGCCACCCGACATGAATTATTAAAATTATTTATATAATACGGCCATTCAAAACCAGAGGGTCTACCATGTGCACAGTAAAGCGATCACCGACAATCATTTTTGGTGGGAATTTATGTAAACAAAGATATCAGATACCAGTCTTGTCTAAAGTGAATGTAAACAGGCGGGCCAAAAAAAAAAAAAAAAAAAAAAAAAAAAATCGGATATGGTCAAAAGATCAGATCTGTGCATTAAGACTTGCAGTGTAAACACAGCCTTATTTACATAATTGTTTGTTATAATGATAGGATTTGCGAGCATGCAGAATCCACTGGATTTGTTCAGTGCTCACTTAAACACCTCTGATTGGCCATTGCATTCAAGAGATCAACAGATATGTTTGTGATTGGCTACATTGTTCAACGCTGCAAAAACATGGTGTAAATACACTGAACAAAATTATAAATGCAACACTTTTGTTTTTGCCCCCATTTTTCATGAGCTGAAGATCTAAGAATTTTTCTATGTACACAAAAGGCCTATTTCTCTCAAATATTGTTCACAAATCTGTCTAAATCTGTGTTAGTGAGCACTTCTCCTTGGCCGAGATAATCCATCCACCTCACAGGTGTGGCATATCAAGATGCTGATTAGACAGCACGATTGCACAGGTGTGCCTTAGGCTGGCCACAATAAAAGGCCACTCTAAAATTTGCAGTTTTACTGTATTGGGGGGGTCAGAAAACCAGTCAGTATCTGGTGTGATCACCATTTGCCTCACGCAGTGCAACACATCTCCTTTGCATAGAGTTGATCAGGTTGTTGATTGTGGCCTGTGGAATGTTGTCATTGATGCATGCTCTGTTCTCAATGGGGGATTTACGCTGCCCTCCTAGTTTAAAAAAAATGGGAGGTTGTCCCCAGAAGCTGCTGCTGTTCCCTGTCTTGGCATTTCATGGAGCTCATGATAAGTACGGGGAATTTAGAACAGAGCCATATCGCCAAATGTAAATTTTGCAAAATATGCCAATAAAAAGTTGACTAAAAGTTTGTCTATGGTGTTTTTGACTTAAGTGGACCTGACTGAACTGGGATGTTTTCAGCTTCCAGGAATTGTGTACAGATCCTTGCAACATGGGGCCGTGCATTATCATGCTGCAACATGAGGTGATGGTCGTGGATGATTGGCACAACAATGGGCCTCAGGATCTTGTCACGGTACCTCTGTACATTCAAAATGCTATCAATAAAATGCACCTGTGTTCATTGTCCATAACATACACCTGCCCATACCATAACCCCACCGCCACCATGGGCCACTCAATCCACAACGTTGACATCACCAAACCGCTCACCCACACGACACCATACACGCTGTCTGCCATCTGCCCTGTACAGTGAAAACCGGGATTCATCCGTGAAGAGAACACCTCTCCAAAGTGCCAGACACCAACGAATGTGAGCATTTGCCCACTCAAATTGGTTACGACGACGAATTGCAGTCAGGTCGAGACCCCGATGAGGACGACAAGCATGCAGATGAGCTTCCCTGAGACGGTTTCTGAGTGCAGAAATTCTTTGGTTATGCAAACCGATTGTTGCAGCAGCTGTCCGGGTGGCTGGTCTCAGACGATCTTGGAGGTGAAGATGCTGGATGTGGAGGTCCTGGGTTGGTGTGATTACACATGGTCTGCGGTTGTGAGGCCAGTTGAATGTACTGCCAAATTCTCTGAAACGCCTTTGGAGATGGTTTATGGTAGAGAAATTAACATTCAATTCACGGGCAACAGCTCTGGTGGATATTCCTGCAGTCAGCATGCCAATTGCACGCTCCCTCAAAACTTGCGACATCTGTGGCATTGTGCTGTGTGATAAAACTGCACATTTTAGAGTGGCCTTTTATTGTGGCCAGCCTAAGGCACAACTGTGCAATAATCATGCTGTCTAATCAGCATCTTGATATGCCACACCTGTGACGAGGATGGATTATCTCGGCAAAGGAGAAGTGCTCACTAACACAGATTTAGACAGATTTATGAACAATATTTGAGAGAAATAGGCCTTTTGTGTACATAGAAAAAGTCTTAGATCTTTGAGTTCAGCTCATGAAAAATGGGGGCAAAAACAAAAGTATTGCATCTTTCATATGTCTCTCTCGTAGACACACATTAAGAGAAAGAAAAGCTGCGAAAAGATTGATGAAAGTAAAACGTAGTGCTAGGTTTAAAGGTTAGATTGTATTCATGTTTTAACAGGCTGGCAATCCAAAAGAGCCACCCAGCTACACCACAGTAAAACAGCGAGCTGTGTGAGTTAATGTCACTAACCTTTGTGGATGCGATGTCTAATAAAATGACGTTCCGGTGTCTTTAATTGTTTTCCACACATTCTTTGCATCTAGCCGATCTGACATGGTAATACACGATGGATCCTGTCATGTTTCATGGGACTCTTATGACATTTCGGAGTTTACGCGAAATAAACGGACATCCGTAATCAAATTCTATGACAAGGGTCCGATCTACCATGTCACGTACATGTGAAGCAGATATTATAACATTCAAATAAAGCTAATTTTTTTAAATTTACGATAGATAAGGATTAAAGACTTGAGTTGTTTTTAAAATATTCACAAGTCTTTTTTGTCAAGTCAAGTCTGAAGTCATTTAAGGTCGAGTCCCTAGTCAAGTCTGAAGTCTCATAAAATGCGACTCGAGTACGACTCGAGTCCGAGTCACTAACTCGAGTGCCCATCTCTGGTGCATGGTATTCTAAAGAAATTTCATAATTCATAATTAATTAATTGTGAACAGTTTCATGCTGACTGTATTTTAGGCATGTGGGCCGCTGTGGTCATATGAGTGTGGAAGTTCCTACTACAGCACAGGCATCTGTTCAAGAGTCAACAGCAGCTTCAACTTCACCCACAGCATCGCTCCGGCCTTCCAAAGTAAAGTCAAACTCTTCATTGATGAAGCTTCTTAGAATTGCGGATGGAATATGTTTTCATCACATGCATTCTGACAGCATCAGTTTCTCCACAGGATGCGAGACCTACATGGACATAGTGATTGTGTTAGATGGATCCAACTCCATTTATCCCTGGTATGAGGTTCAAGATTTCCTGATAAATGTGTTACAGAAGTTTTACATCGGTCCAGGACAGATCCAGGTGCGTCTGAATTATGACCTGGAAAATCAGTTTGGACTGTTCTGACTTTGATTTATGAAGGCTTTTGGTTGTACAAAAACAGCACTTACCACTGCACTCGTGAGGCTCAGAAATAGTGCAAACAAATCTAAAAATTCAAGAAATAGTTTTTAATAGAATATTAATTATGATGCATTATGGAAATATATAGATATATATTTTATAGCACAATTTCTGTTTCATGCATTACAGTTACTAAAGGCTGGACTACACTACATGACTTTTCAAATCTGAACAAATATTAAAACACTAGGCATCATACACTTATCGTCTTAGAATCACACATAACCTTTCAAGTCATTCCGAACGCAACAAACTCACAAAAAAACGTGGACCTTGTTGCTAGAAGACACGACAAATGTAAACAATATGGCTGCATCCGAAATCGCATACTTCACTACTATATAGTAGGGGTGTGACGAGACACTTATCTCACGAGACGAGACACGAGATTGGGTTCACGAGAACGAGACTAGATTTTTTACATAGTATTCTTAAGAAATCCTCAATGATGAAATACATGACTAGAAAAATTGTTTGCAGGTGCATTTGAAATTTTTTAACTCATCTTGTAATGAATGTCATTTCAGTTCTACTTTCTGAGTATGAATTTGCCGTCATATGCAGTAAAAGACAACAATACTCAAGCACTGTAAAAGGTTTTGCACAAACTCAACTGACTGGCTTCTTTCCTGTATGATTGTCTCTTCAGACCTTAGAACTGTACATGATTTATGAGCTTCTACAACTTTTGACCTCGTAACTGAACTCCTTTCCACAAATTGATCATAGATCAAGTGCAAACAATAAGTGCAACCATAATCAAAGTACTCAATATTCAAAGTGCAAATAGAGACCAAATTTTTCTTCAAGCATGATACAGAGCTAAGAGATGGTTACAACTACACAGATAGCTTTCATATTGAGAGATACTCGCATGCCTCAGGGAGCCGCTTTCAAACAGTGGTAACTTACTGAAATCGTGTTAGAATGCACGCTCGCGTTTACTTTCAATTTCGTGATCGTGCGTACTCTGTGAATAGGGAGCGCTGGTGCTGAACGCGCATTTTAAAATGTCTGACGCTTCTGTTGCGCAACGAATCCTCTGCCACGGTCCTGTCAGTCTTCTCGTCACGTGATCAGTGGCAGTGCTGCGCACTATGTCAAGTATAGAACAGCTCGTATTGGATGAACTGATGGAATTGAAGTGACCGTTATACACCTGAATTAAATTGTTTTTATTTCTATAAAAAGCAAAACTACAGTGGAGGCATAATGTAAACGTAGCGGTGACATATTCTATCCTAACTTCACCCTCACACTCCGTCATGCCAATATGATGCGAGACAGCTTTTCACATCAACGAGAAATCTCGTCACATTTTAGTCTCACGAGATCTTGTGGCACGAGATCTTGTCACACCCCTACTATATAGTAAGCGAAAATCCAAAATGAGTACCTACTCAAGAGAGTATGCTTTTTCGGGTGCAGCCACAGTATTCAGGCATACTCCTCTTTTGGCGCACTGTTTTTCACATACTATACAGTAGGAAAGTATTTGATTTCGGATGCAGCCTACGTGTTCTAAAATCAGCTCAAAAAATTAACATGTCTGATCTCCGACAGCTGGATGGAATCATATTTTGAAGCCCATTTTCTGTGCCCATCATATGCTACGCAATTTTCTGTGAAATCTGTCAACTCAGATCTGCAGAGTTGAGGCAACTAGAGCATTGAATCAGGGGCAAAATCATGAGGTGTATTCCAGCCTTAAATTGAACAGAATTTGACAAGAGTATGACATGTAAAAGCAAGTATACTGTAAATGATGCCTTCTCACCTGGTGTTGTGTTGTGTCCTGTTGTCCAGGTAGGTGTGGTGCAGTACGGTGCACGAGTAGTGAACGAGTTTCGGCTGGATGATTTCCGTACGGTTGATGAGGTTGTAGCGGCAGCTAAGAATATCGACCAGCGAGGCGGAGAGGAGACGCGCACGGCTCTCGGGATTAATGTGGCTCGGTACACTGCCGTGTTTGTGTTTTGTCTGTCTGCCATCCATAATTTTCTGTGCATCATTATTTACAATGGAAATAAGGCTAAGCTAATAAGTCAAGATGATTAGAAATTGCATAAATCACAATAAAGCGAAGCGTCATTTTGGATCAGCTAACATAAATAATGTAATAATCAAAACATAAAACAATCTTTAACTGGCTAATTTCTACTTCTAAACTCGGGGTACATCGATCAACCCCGACCTCAGCGAGGCACGTCATTTGACGTCACTTCCAAGATGACGGCAAGTCCTGCTTCTAATGAGCATAAACTTAAAAACAAACTTTAACATTAGACATTATGTTTATGTAATGATACCTTAATTTTTGCTTTTCGTCAGCTGTTTTCAAAGCGATTGTTATTTTTATTCTGTTTTTGTCATAATTGACCCCAAAACATGATATGCTCTCCTTGTGTCATGGCGACATCAAATCGTCAACATGTGACCGTGACGTGTGATTGACTGGAACACACTGAGGTCTGGACATTTAATTTGGGATATTCCCACGTCTAACCTCGTCTGGAACACAGCATTAGACCCTTCTCTGAAGTAGGGGATAATTTAGTCCCCCAAAAGGCATTCCTAGAACTAAAATCATTCCCAGTTCCTGCAGTGCGAACATGGCAAAAAAAAAACGGTACTTCCGCCAACAGTTATAGAAACTAAAACGTTCCTCCAGTGCGAAATCCTTTCACCTATTTAAATAATTAATTTTTATTTAATGTCATTGTGTCAGGTTTCTTTCAAGCAAGATAGCTTCATGTTACTCTTTGGCTTAACTCGATGCTTTCATCTTAAAATGTTTCAATCAAGTAGCTCGATCAAAAATAGAAAACAGGTTTCCATTTCGCATCATGCTTTCATGGGGCTGGATATGCAAAGTAAATGTTAAAATAAAGTGTTATTTTATGCATTTTTAGCAAGATGACAAAATGGGTAGATTTGTTAATGTTCTATTACGTTGATATTTAAAATATTGTTTATGTTGGGGTTTTTTTTGTGGGAGGGGGGAGATTTATTTTTCAGAGTTTGATTCATTCATCTACACTGCGTAAATGTATTTATAATAGAACTCAAGCATTCAAACACGGAGGTCGTCCAGACGCTAAGAAAGTCATGATTGTCATCACTGATGGAGAATCGCATGACAGCCCAGACCTACGGAAAGCCGTGGAAGAAAGCGAGAAGGATAATATCACCTTGTATGGCATCGCGGTGAGTTACAGCTTCTTTCCAGTAAAATCCACCAGATGTATTCTTCAGGTTTACTTTGGTCCATCAGTCATGAAACTCAAACTCTTGAGTTGTTTTCAAACAGGTGCACGGATCAAACAGGTGAACATAGTTCAGATATTCCAGTAGCACTTTATTTTACAGTCCTGTTCCCCATTAGTAATTACAATAACTGTAATAACTAGGCACTAACCCTGAACCTGTTACCTTATATTACCCAGTATTTTCTTAGGCAAGTACACTATAGGGATGGGACGGTATGAAAATTTTCGTATCACGATTATAGTGACCAAAATTATCACGATTATCAATATTATCACTGTTTTGTTAAAATGAGATGAAAGTGTTCAAAAAGAACTGATGCACACACTGAAAACATTTCAACAAGTTTTATATATGAAAATCAACAAACAACAAATAAAACAAGCAGCTCTATGCACTTTTTTAAGTGATTCTATTCTGTGGCATTTCCTTCCTTATAATGACCGTCGTCAATAGCAACGCATTATAACAGCGCACATCTATGCATCACAACAGGCACTCTCTCATTTCATTCAAATGCCACTTGCGTCTCTGTTTTTGATTGTATTGAAAATGAAATCAGAGGACTTTACTATTAATACTGCTATAATATAGTCGTGATCATCTAGTCTGGACGATTGTTCTGTACGCTGTACAAAATGGATTTCTAAACAGATAAGATTTAAAACATTAATCTCAATTCAATATGTCCCATAATTATTTATGTGGTAAAAAAAAAAAAAAAACCTGTGTAATAAGTGTACAATGAGTTTATTATCCCTTAAATGTCACCCTTAGTAGTCTTGTTTTTGTTTGTTCGTCTTTGGCTCAAATCCACTTGCTGCAAACTTTTCTTCGCGGAAGCTTCACATTAATTTCAAGAGAGTAAGAGAAAATATTTTAACTCAAAAAAACATTTTGTGTCCAATTATTTCCCAGACGTAGTTTTGGTATTGGGGTCAAAGTTAAATTACC
This sequence comes from Coreius guichenoti, assembly GCA_039654105.1. Taxonomy (NCBI): domain Eukaryota; kingdom Metazoa; phylum Chordata; class Actinopteri; order Cypriniformes; family Gobionidae; genus Coreius; species Coreius guichenoti. The sequence continues at coordinate 10,402,761 of CM077191.1, forward strand.
TTGCATTCGCTATACAACAGTGTGTGATGGTCACGAAGACGACTCGGCAGATTTGAAGTGTTTCCCCCTATTGCCGCGACTTTCTTTTTGCATGTTCTGCAGACAGGGTGACCATCCTTGATTAAGTTTCCCTCAGGACTTTTGTAAAAGCCAAAATATGACCACACCTCAGATTTGGTCCTTTTAGAAGCCTGAAAAATCTCCAGAGCGCTGTCACTGCCTTCCGCCATTTCTTCTCGTTCAAAAAACAACATTGCGCGATGCGTCTGCACCAGACTGATGCTGGCTGGACAGGATTTACCGCAAGTTTTCAAAATCGTGATAATCAAACACGGTTTTAATGATAGTTAAATTTTAAACGATAATACTAACCGTCAGTACATTTTAATCGCGGTTTATCGTGAAAACGGTAATCATCCCATCCCTAGTATACTATACACGTAAGTGCACATACTGTAAAATAAAGTGCAACCGGTATTCCAATGCCGTTCCAGGTTCTTGGCTACTATAATCGGCGAGGAATCAATCCTGAAGCTTTTCTGAGGGAAATCAAGTTCATAGCCACTGATCCCGAGGAGCACTTCTTCAGCGTCACTGATGAGTCGGCCCTAAAGGATATCGTTGATGCTCTGGGAGAGAAGATCTTCAGCTTGGAGGGTATGAACTTTGTGAAAATCAGTCAATAAAATGTTAAATATAACCATAATCCCATGTTTAAGCTGTATCTAGAGACCAGAATGCCACAGAAAACAACCAGACAGCATAGCAACATGCTAAAGACCACTTATAAGACCACATATCTACATTTAAACTACTCATTTTGGTCGATCGGATCACAGGTAGTTGAGGGAGACACATTCCCATTCACACCTGGTGTTTTAATCCGTCTCTTTTGTCCACTTTAAACCACTTCTGTCCTGATTTTTTTCGAGTGGAGGGTCTATGGGCGGGTAAATGTATGGGTTTTTTCAGATCTTTCGATCTAAAGAACGGAATAAGCTCACGCAATTTACATATGAACACGACTGGAGACGAAAAACATACGGAGAGCAGCAGCTTTCGTTTCCGCTCTGACAGCCGCAAGACCCGCCGAACGCTGTGAGTGTGTGTTAGAAATCAGGAATGGTGAGAGAACATTGTGCTTGGGACGTTTCTCCTCTTAAAACCAAACTTGGGTCTTCAGCTGTCAAAGTTTAAATCCCGTCTGGCTAGCGCGCATCCCGTAATGTTTACGTGGTAGGTCAGTAGGCGGAGAGTAGGGTGTCTTTTAGTGGCTTTTCTTGTGCATTTGACCACATGAGCGTTAACACTACGAAAGCAATCTGGTTGAATGCGTTTTCGACTACTGCTTGAAGTGGACGAAAAACGCTTTAGACCCCGTTTACACCTGTATTTAAAGTCGTCCACTTGTAATCCGATCGACCAAAACGCATCTTAATACCAGGTGTAAACAACACATTAGCATCATCACACAGCAGAACACTCAAAATGTTTTGACTTTTCTGCAGGCACCAACCAGAACGGTACGGCCTTTGGTTTGCAGATGTCTCAAGCTGGATTCTCCTCACATATCGTGGAGGTGAGTGCGTCTCCATCCATTCCAAGCAGAAGAAATATAAATATTGACAATAGCTCTAATGTGCGGAGAATTATATTAAGTACTCAGTGAGGTACACGAAATGCTGTTATTTTGCTCTTTGCACTCTGTGATTGAGTTTGAAGCTCTTGCATTAGCCTGGAGCAGAAACTACAGCATCAGTCAAAATAAAGAGTCATTGAAAGAATTATTCGTTTACCGCTCTGTGCCCATGGGAAAACAAACCGTAGGTACGTCCTTTTAGGGCCCGACAGAAGCATGAAACGCCACTCTTTCAATTAAAATAAGACTTGTTTAAGTTTGAAGCTGTTCCACATGCTGTGAGCGGCATGAAAACAGACCGTTTTCTGAGAGAAGGACTATTTTTCACGGATGAGAGGGGTTTGGAGGTCAGGGGCTCTTTTTGTGTTAGATGAAGGACAACCTACCCGGAGAAAAATAAAAATTTTATTTATAACTTTCCCTGTTGGATCCCAGGAGCTGCTCTTGACAGTGGCAATTCGAGACGGGAGATAACGTCTCGGAAAGATTTTTTTTCATTCTTGAGTCTTGACTTCTCAGAGGGAACGAGGTCCAGAGAACACATATGGTTTTGCTGAATTATGCTCCTTGAGCGAGGAACCCTCACACAAACAATCTCACACACGTGCCCTGGTTTCTTATGTGCACGCTTGTGCATGTGACTTTATTTGTAAAGGAAGGCTTTTGCCTTATTTGCTAGTGGCTGTAAAATGTTTTTAAAGGAATGACTTTTTTTTGTTTTATAAGTGTCCTTCACGCTTGCAGTAAATAAAACCTAATCAGATGGATATGAAACGTTTGAAAGTCAGTTTATTAGCTTGGGCCGCTGACACAGACATGGTATGCTAGATTTCACTGCTTTTGTTTCGTAAAGAACTAAAGAGGTGCCAGGCCTTGAAAAAAAAAAAAAAATCCACTCAGTTGCGAAACCTATTGAGTTACACAGCTGTCTTCTGCTTATGGTGGTGAAATAGAATAGAACAGAATATGAAATAGAATCTTATTTACTCAATAGGCAACTTGTTTGAATAGCAATTGCAATTGAGTCCAATAGAGTTTGTCATTAGCGAACAACATGATACTCCAATAAGCATAAAAATGAACACATATTTAGTGAATTTATAATTAACATTTACCTCACATCGTCTGCATCTCTAAGCCTGCAATGCATTGTGGGATTCTCCGCAAAGGACGTTGCTGCTTTAGATTTTTGATAAAGGAAGGATTTTAGAAGGCAGCATGAGTGTGATATATTCTTTTCAAACAAATTCTATCAAAGAAATATATTTTGATTAATTAGGAAACATTTAAATATTTCAAATTGGTTGGTTGTTTTACCTTTAATCCAAGCTTATGTTTAGTTTTTGTGGTGATGCTTAAATGGATCCATGTTCTTCTTAATGTTTATGACAATTAAATACTTGATCACTAAAAGTCATGAAACTCTAGATGGCGCAGGCTGATTGGTCCTTAACTCAATCTGCTTGCAATTACATCATCTATAGGGCACAGCTGATTGGTTCCTGCTGTATTCAGTAGCCAATGAGCTCACAGCTCAACCTTCAAATACATGGCAGCATTTGCTGTAGCAGTTGCAGCGCACTTTTTTTTTAGAAACCCTTCACCTTCCCCAGCTCCACTTGTATAGATCTGTTATGGGTAATTCATTTATGCTATATTGTACAGCAGCAGCATGTCTTATTTGTTCACAGCCGCGTATTATGTATGTACTGGCAGTAGCAAGTCAGCAGCAATAACCAACAGCAGCAGCAATAACAGCAGCAGCATAGCAGATCTATTCCGCCAAGACCAAGCATATCAACATTGTCATATAATTTACCATGCCAAACACTCAGAGAATTATCATGACAGAACATTAATTATCCTCTGTATGCTCCTGCAAAGTATTGAAGGACAAAGAAAGAGTGTTGTAATTGCACAGCCACAATAACATTACATATCAAATGGTAAAATGTTATCTAACTACCTTTAACTATTGAAACCACTGCAATTTTGTTTAGACATGAATGGCTTTTACCTGTCAGAAACTTATTTCTGACTTGATGTGATCACATTATACCTGGTTCCTAGGACATTGCTAGGTGGTTGCTAGTGTATTCTTCATCAACCCACACAATTTGAGGCATCATTAATTTCTTTTGCACAGACCGTGCGGGCGAGTTACAGGCTAAAGTTTAATACTCAGGATTAGGGTTTGTTCAGGGGTTTGCCTTTGCAACCACCACTAATAAACGCGAATGGAACAACCCACAGAGTGTATTGGAGAGAGTTTATTGTGCAAATGTGCCATGGAACGCTGTCAAAGTGTCCACGTCGACATTGCATGAGGAAAACTTTGGCAGTGAACGCAGAGAGTTTTAGCTCTTTATTCAGCCTCACAGATGACTGCTGCACTCGCTCACATGCATTCAGGATCAAGCCAGAATAAATTATAAAATAATACTGCAAACTCTTGCATTGCTATGCCAACTGCATTGCTATGCCAGCCACCTGGCAACCACCTACAACTGTCTAGTATTGTGGCATTGAGTTGGGTTAGCATCACTCATTTAGTTAGTTACTACTGGACATTCAGTCTTACTCTGAAACTGAACTGGAATAGGACTATGACCAAGCATATTTGAGTACAGTGGTGGTATCGGACAGAAATGGGTTCATTATGGGTTTGAATGCTACAGTCCCAGATGTTAATACGGAGCAGAGTTTTTGGCAGGAGCTCTCAGATCGGTGTGGGAGAGGTTTGGCAAACACTCTGTTTGCATTCCCTATACTGCTTAAGTCCCTGCCAGGCCATTTGTCATGATCCCATAATACTCATCGAGTCCTCCCTGCAGGTACATGAACCTAGATCTGATGCAAGACTGTGTGTGTGTGTGTGTGTGTGTTTTGTTCTCTACCGCTTGTGATTGTGTGTATATCTTCCTTTCAAAAAACTACCATGGTGTATGGTAAAAGTAATTTTTGTATGTGAACAAATGAAGATGCAAAGCATTCTCTTAAAGGACGGGATTCTGGTTGGTGCCGTTGGCGCATATGACTGGAACGGAGCTGTTCTGAAGGAGACCCGTCATGGTAAAGTCATCCCACCAAAGTCCTCTTACATGAAAGAGTTCCCAGAGGAACTGAAGAACCACGCAGCATATCTGGGTGAGAAAATTAAGCCGTTCTTAGTTAGTACCTAATGAGGATCTTATTCCATGATGGACAAAAATCAGCATGTACTCACAAATACTTGTGACTTTCTTTCTTCTGAGGAACAAAATAATTGGTAAAGAATGTTCACTCTATTCTTTACCAGTTTAATTTTTTGCATGCACATATTAAAACCCATCAAATCAAGATGTGTTGCACTAGGGCAGGGGTGGCGAACTCCAGTCCTGGAGAGCCACAGTCCTGCAGAGTTCAGCTCCAACCCTGATAAAACTCACCTGCCTATAGCTTCCTAGTAACCCTTCAGACCTTGATTAACTTGTTCAGGTGTGTTTGATTAGGGTTGAAGCAAAACTCTGCAGGACTGTGGCTCTCCAGGACCGGAGTTCACCACCCCTGCACAGTTTTTGCACGCATTGCACTGAAAAATGACCCGCCAAGTTTAAACAGACGGAAGTGTAGGAGATTTGAGTGCTACGAAAAGGAATATAAGACTTTAATTTTAGTCTGCTCCTCAAAATGAATCCATACTAAACAAGTAAGACCTATGATAACTTTGTTTTATACATAAGGCTACTTAGCTAGTTTAACCGGCAAACTACATCAGCACCAAACCAGCATGGAAATACATGCTGTCTTTTGTCTCCCAAACATTATTAATGTTCCTCTGCATTGTGCATTTTTACACAAAAAAAGTAAATTGACAGATAGCTTGTATTTATTTATGATGCATAAATTTGACAATTGTTTCTAGGGTACATGGTGTCCTCGGTGGTCTCGGCTCAGTACGGTCAGCTGTACGTCGCTGGAGCCCCTCGATTCAACCACACAGGAAAGGTCGTCATCTTCACCCTGACCAACAGTGGCAACCTCACCATACTGCATGCTCTCTACGGTCAGCAGGTAAAGCAAAGTACATACTACAAGACTGAATATCACCACACTCTCATGTTTTAAAGAAGTACTGTGGAAGATATTTACATGGTACTCCAAGGTACTTCCAAGAATACCATGGTACCACCAACCATGGCAGAGCTCAACAATAAGGCTTACTACAAATGAATTGTTTTTGCAAAGAAATGTCACATTAAACAAAAGAGTAAATCTGTTCTGGTGCATAAACACATAAAAATAAAATGTATTATTGTTTTGAGGTGGGCCTAGTGAAAATTTTGCCAAGACTAAGACCAAGGCAGGGCGAGACCGAATCAAGACCAAGGCCAAGGCAAATATAAAAGCAATATCATGTTTGCAGTCATGCTCAAATTTGTGAAAACAGCTCTTTTGCTCTTGTGATATTGCTTAATTATATCACGTTACAATATAAAAATCCAGATCTCATACAAGTACTTTTTTGCAACAATATTTTGAATTTTGTGAGCATTTGATTTAATTTTGGTGACATTTTTGACACAATCCCTCAATCATTTCTGAACCAACACAATAAATAAATCAAATTAGAAATAAGTTATTGATTGCATCTGAAGCAGTAAGTTTTACATCCATTCACATTAATGATGTTAATTAATAAATCAGACAATGCACCGGCAATTTAGCAATATACCAGCAGTTGTGGTCTTGAAACAAAATCCCGAGTCCTCTAAAGCCGGGTGCACACTGTGAGATTTATAATAGTCCTTTACGATTGTTCTTTGTCAGACTGTACGAACATCATCCCCGCTGTAAACCATGTCGCACTGTAAGATCTAAGTTGTCATTAATGTCAGACTGTACGATAGTCAAGGCGCGTTAAAAACGGACGCACGCAAGAAAACTCGTCCAGAGTTTTATATCATCAATCAATGATGCGTTCGGTGACAGTGAGCTGCATACACGCAGGATTGAAATGGTGGCTACAAAGAAATCTCTAGCGCTCATTTTGGTCATGGTTGGTCTTGAAAAATGAAGACAATTTGGCGGTCGTCGTAAGAGAAGTCACACTGCAGGACTGTGCGCCAAATCTTCTGACACTTCTGAATTTAGTCTGAGGTAAAATTGGATCGCAATGGTCATTAATCGGCTGTCGGTGAACATGTCAAACTAACGATCAAAGACTTCAGATTTTAGCCTAGGATCAGAGGAATCTTTTAGGATTTGCAAAATTTGTCTCAGAAGGGCCAAATCGTGGCCAAAATCGGCTTAAGTCTGAGACCGAGACAAGACCGAGTACAAATGTGGTCGAGACCGAGACAAGACCAAGACCTTCAAAAAATTGTCTTAAGACCAGTCTCAAGACCAAGACCGGTCTCGAGTACTACAACACTAGTCATGAATAAAGAATGTGCATCATGCTTTTTGCTTTTTAACATGCTGTGCTGAAACTGAATCGTTATGTTCTTTATCGGAATTGGACAAAACAACCAATGAAATTGCAAGAGAGTGAAAGAGTGCAAGAATCAGAGCAAAAATAGCCCATTTATAATATTGTTCTCCATCGTTTGATAAACTACTGCCATTATCAGAATAAAACGTATACAATTGCCGCTTTTAAAAAAAATTCCATTTACAACATGCTTTCCACAGATGGTAATAGTGTGATGCCAACTGCACAAGGAAAATAGTGCCATCTTGTCAATAATCTATAATAGGACCAATTTGCATGAAATAGTGCATGCAAAAGCAGTGTTTACTTGGCCTAAACGGTGAACTCCTTCCTTAATCCATCTGTCTGCATTTTTCCATCATACCTTCTCTCTCTGAAATGGTGGCGTGTTTGATTGGAGAGGCACATCAGTAGATTAATGTGGACCATGTGTGTGGACAGGAGACAGCGTGTGAAGGTCTAGACTCAGTCACCCGCTCCAGATGGGCAGGCGTCTCTATGGCCCATGTGAATCTCATCTGCACGTGTGTGTGTGTTTGTGTACACATGGCCTGCAGTGAACGCACACAATAAACGCTTACTGTTTCAAACGCTGCCGGACGCCGACCACAACATTCATTTAGCTATCAACCTGTTATGCACCAGACCGTGTGTGTGTGTGAGCCCTCAGGGAAAGCACTTAGACGGGAATGTGATAAAGTGTCTCCTGTTTTCTGGCATTTGTAAAGCCGACAGGAACTTTCAGGGTTGAAATGCGAGTTCAGAACAGCGAGGTCTGCCATGCACTATTGCAATAGAAAAAAATGTATTGTGTGGCTGTTGAAATACGATTGAAAATTTCTCTGGTTGGTGTGAAATAACTTAATTAAAATGTTATTGTAAAAAAATCAATGTCAGGTGCATTCAAATCACTTCGGTTGGAGCAAGTCAACAAAGTACCTTTTCTACAAAAAATACAGCAGTACTTAGAAATCAAAACTGTGAATCATTTTGACAAGCAATTTATTCAATTTTCAAATTATTTGAAGTTTCTAAATGCATTGCTTCTCCCATCACAACACATCATTTTGTGGTTCCTCAGATCATCAATCTTGTGACCAAGTGATCAAACTTATGATTCTCACCAAGTGAATAATAAAACTATGGAAGCTTGTTTCCGGCACAGAATAAAACATTTTAAAAGATAATTGCGGCTTTTTATCTCACAATACTGACTTTATATCTCGCAATTCTGACTTTACATCTCGCAATTCTGACTTTATAACTACATAGACAGTAAGCAACCGTGCAGAACACCCTAGCAACCACCCAGAACAGTTACATACACTATGACATAATGTATGTGCATATCAAATGCGGACAGAGTGTTTTTGGTGAATTTTAGATCGGGTCGTATTATGGAAGTGAGTTGGCACCAATTGATCTGGATAACGATGGACTGACGGATCTTTTACTTGTTGGAGCTCCCATGTACTTCTACAGAGGGTGGGAGAAAGGCCGAATCTACATCTACACCATCAACTCAGAGGTGAAAACACCACACAACATCATAATGTTATCCCAAAGAATACTTGTGCTCAGAAAGTCTGTTATGTTTGGAGTAGCACTGTATGCACCGTTGGTGTACCGCTTGTTTACGCACCTCATGGTAAATCTACAGCGCCACAGCAAAAAAAATTATATATTTTTTGTTACCTGAGTGGTGAGTTTGCAGGTTGAATCGAATATGAGATGAAAAGACCGTGTATTGAGTTGCCCTCCCGAGCTGAACGTAAAAACAACCAAACAACGCGAGCTGCATGATATTAGAAAATTGAACCGGTTCCTGTGAATCAAGAACCTTAACCTACACCGAGGGTAGTCTGATTCACAAACGAATGACTCTTATGAGCCGGTTCTTTTAATGAGTCATTCAACAGACTCACGAATAACGGGTTGGTTCGAGTCAGTGCATGAATCCTTCACTGAAACAATCTTTCAGATGGGTTATTGAATCAACATCGTTTGTTTAAAGCACCTTAAGGTAAATCTAGCGCCACAACAATACATGTTTTTGTTACCTGAGTGGTGAGCTTGTAGGCTGAATTGAATATGATGAGGTAAAAAGACTGTGTATTGAGTCGTCCTCCCGAGCTGCACGTAAAAACAAACATACTGTAATACGATTCATTCTAAATTAACATATGAACTGGTTCATTTAGTGCACCTTTAGTACAGCGCAACAAGGCCGTAGTCCGATTCGCCAGCAAATGACTCTTTCGAGTCGGTTATTTCAGTGGTTCAAAAACATTCAGCGCGACCAGTGTACACAGTAGTTTGTTTCACAAATAAATGACTCTTATGACTCGGTTCTTTAATGAGTTGTTCAAACATCTCTGTCAGAAATCAGGAATTACTAGTTTGAATTGAGTTTGAATTAGTGAACGAACGAATCCTTCACTGAATGAACTGAATTACTGAAAAACGCCTGACGTTGAGTTACTGTATAACATGTCTTTCTTTTCATATGAAAAAGCATGTTTTGTGTATATGGTTCGTGAACAGTATTACTGATGACTCGTTCATGACACATATTATATTATATTATATTATATTATATTATATTATATTATATTATATTATATTATATTATATTATATTATATTTTGTGTGTTTTGTGCTTTGAAATATAGGCCTATATATTAATGTATGAATGTTGTACCTACAATATTTCCAAAGTATTGGCAAGACTAGGTAAATAAACTAAATATATAGTATACAGTGTGATGAATGAACCAGAAGTCAAATCAGCCAATTATTTGATCAAAAAATACCAATTAACCAAACATGTGAGATGACAACATTATGAGGTCATGTGCATACTAGTATTCCATTCTGAACACAACCATTTTAATAAATATTTTATTGTTTTCTCTCCCTCTCTCTCTTTATTCTACAGGGCTCTTTCATACCAGATGAGACACTTGGACCATCAGAACAGACCCAAGATTCTCGTTTTGGTGCAGCTATGTCCGCCCTTCCAGATTTGAATGGTGACGGCTTCATTGAGCTGGTAGTGGGTGCGCCACTGGAGGACAATCACAAAGGAGCTATCTATCTCTTCTACGGCCGACAAAAAAGCATCCAACCCAAATACAAACAGGTAAGACTCAGCTGGGAGTCACTGATTTTACTTTATTACAGGGGTCCTTGATTATGATTTCACTTTTTTAACTTCAGTTAGTGTGTAATGTTGCTGTTTGAGCATAAACAACATCTGCAAAGTTACAACGCTCAAAGTTCAATGCAAAGGGAGATATTTACTTTCACAGAAATCGCTTTTTAAGGACTACAACAAATGGCTGGTAGGGACTACAACAAGCTTCTTCATGGGTTAGTGACATCACAAGTTACCCTAAAATTTCACAAACCCCAAAAAAAACAAAGAGGTTGAGACCATGTTGGGCTGCTTTAGAAAAGAGGAAGAGTGGTTGTAGTCAAGCACATTTGGGTGTCTGCTCAAGCTGTCACATCCGTCTTTTCACATTTATTGCAATACAGTATGAACACAAATGCAATAGCATGTCATAAAATCAAGATGACAACATAAGTTATAACCGTAATTAAACTAAACTATACCTGTTCTATCTCCATGCAGCATATATTCTCTGGCTCTGAGCATCTTACAACAGTTCCCACACGAGCAATTTATAGATTATCATGACAGAACTTGCTAATCAATGACTTGAAGATAGTTAACTCATAAATTCATCAACTAACCATTCAGAAACGTCCTGTTGCATTCTACATGTTGTCACTTCTTCTTGACTCTCTCCATCATTGTCCGACTTCGGTTTGAAATAAAAGGCTGAACAGTTTCTGACCTTTTCAGTGTGTGCCTGCGTGAGGTAATCGGAGCTGCTAACACAAGCTCTTGAAGCTCCGCCCTCTTCTTGAAAGGGGGCTGGGAGCAGCAGCTCATTTGCATTTAAAGGGACACACACAAAAACGGCGCATTTTTGCTCACCCTCAAAAAGTGACAATTTTAACATGCTGTAAAAAATGACCTTTGTGGTATTTTGAACTAAAACTTCACGTACACACTCCAGGGACATCAGAGACTTATTTTACATTTTACAAAAGGGGCATCATAGGACCCCTTAAAATGCCATTCCAGTAATGCCAAAATACAAAATATAATAACAGGAATGACCTTTTGCACCTTCCCAGCTAACAGGGAACATTCTCAGAACATTCTGTCAAGGTTCTGAACAAACGTTCGTCCAGTAACGTTAATAGAATGTTCGTTTAAAGTTATCTGGTCTTTGGAATGTTCAAAGAACATTCAAAAGTAACATTCTCATAATGTTTGCAGAATTCTAAAATGGGCGTTTTGAACGTTCACAAAACGTTTGAAATAACGTTTTAATAAATTAATGGTAACATTAGCAAAACATTCTTTGTTACCTGGGTTATGTCTTAATTATGAATGTTTCTCACCCTCCATCTCAGAGAATAGCCGGTGGTGACATCTCTCCAGGTCTCCGTTATTTCGGCCGCAGTGTGAATGGGATGATGGATGTAAATGGAGATGAGCTCATAGATCTGTCTGTGGGCTCTTTAGGGGCTGCAGTTCTGCTTTGGTGAGTTTGCACCATTCACATTTGGAGAAACAAAGATTGAAACACAATTGAAATATAATGGAGAACCTTTTATACCTTCACATGCTTTCGAACAGGTCTCGCAGTGTTGTCCGCGTGGGGATCAGCATTAATTTTGAGCCTTCAAAAATAAATGTTTTTAATAAAGACTGCATCCGAGGAGGTCGAGAGGTGTCGTGTATGTTGGCCACCATTTGCCTGAACGTCACGGCACGGACACCGATGACGGATCCAAAGACAGTTGGTATGTAACTAGACATTCATCAGCTAACCTGAAAATGACTGAACAATCAGTAGGCTGAATGATAAAAGCACATTTGTTGTATTTTCCAGTGTCCTGTGCCTGTGTGTAATCTCTTTCAGATGTTACCAAGAAAGGTCACTGCTTAATATTAGAACAGTTTTTCCTAATGCATAAAGCCTCCGGCCAGAGAGAAAACACTTTAATCCCGGCATTTAGAGAGAGAGAAGCCCGTGGAAGCCATCATAAACTGTCAGGCTTCCCCTTCGTTTTCCATCTGGAACTTATAAGATCAGGTCCGGAGGGTCATGCATGCACTTAAACTGAAAGTCAGAGACAGTATTCACCTCTTTATCAAACGTGATCGAATTTTCACACTGAAAAAATATTTTTTATCTTGTTTTCAAGTACAAATATCGAAACATTCTTAAATTAAAGCGTAACTTCACCGATTTTCAACTTGCGTTGCATTGTTACAATGTTGGAAGTATATGTAAATGACCAGTGTTTACTCGTTTATTTGTATTTGTAGATATTTGTACTGGAAAACAAGACATAAATACTGAAGAAGAGCATAATTTCTTGCCGTACATGTTGTTGTTGTTGTCCACACTGAGATGTTATCTTTCTGTTCAGCGCTGAGGTACAGCTTTGGTTTCGAGGAGAACAGATATTTTCCCAGAGCCGTGTTAGACAGCACAGAAAACCCGCAGCCCAGAGACGTCACCCTGCGGCCCGACTCAAACTACTGCCTGCAAGTGTATTTCCACGTTCATGTGAGACACTTTCTGTACATCTAATCATGTTGCAGACATTTTTATCAATTTCAGCTGAAATTAGACAGCAAAAGAGAGCGCGGAGAGAGACGAGAGACATAAAACTGACAACTATACACTTGAGCAGCATATCCTCATATTAGAATGATTTCTGAAGGATCATGTGACACTGAAGACTGGAGTAATGATGCTGAAAATTCAGCTTTGGTCACAGGAATAAATTACACTTTACTATATATTCACATAGAAAACAGCTGTTTTAAATCATAATAATATTTCACAATTTTTTTTATGTATTTTTGATCAAATAAAAGCAGCATTGGTGAGCAGAAGAGACTTCTTTCAAAAACATAAAAAAAACTTACCAGCCCTCTAACTTTTAAACACAGGTGTATTTAAAAAATCGGTCAATTAAAAAGTTTAGCTAAAGTTCATTATACACAAATATTTATACACAGAATCGAATATTCCAGAGAACTATGTAATTATATTCAATAAAAATTGCTTGATTTTCATGAAATATCCACTCTGGTCATACTCGATTTACATAAAATATTTCACACTGTTTCTACCATAGTAATAGTTGTCGATGTTTGATGATCGCATGAATTAATATTTATGAATATTGATGAATATTAATGTTTCTACACCCTCAAAAAATATTTAGGCTTAAATTTAAGATTTACGTATTTGATTTGCATATAAAATTACACAGTTTTAACATAAAAAAACTATAATTTCTTGGGGAAAACTATATTCCCCATCTTGCAAACCAGTTTATTATTAATTTATTTGATTTTATTTGCATATATTTGGTTTTATTTACAAACCCGATTCCAAAAAAGTTGGGACACTGTACAAATTGTGAATAAAAACAGAATGCAATGATGTGGAAGTTTCAAATTTTAATATTTTATTCAGAATACAACATGGATGACATATCAAATGTTTAAACTGAGAAAATGTATCATTTTAAGGGAAAAATAAGTTGATTTTAAATTTCATGGCATCAACACATCTCAAAAAAGTTGGGACAAGGCCATGTTTACCACTGTGTGGCATCCCCTCTTCTTTTTATAACAGTCTGCAAACGTCTGGGGACTGAGGAGACAAGTTACTCAAGTTTAGGAATAGGAATGTTGTCCCATTCTTGTCTAATACAGGCTTCTAGTTGCTCAACTGTCTTAGGTCTTCTTTGTCGCATCTTCCTCTTTATGATGCACCAAATGTTTTCTATGGGTGAAAGATCTGGACTGCAGGCTGGCCATTTCAGTACCCGGATCCTTCTTCTACGCAGCCATGATGTTGTAATTGATGCAGTATGTGGTCTGGCATTGTCATGTTGGAAAATGCAAGGTCTTCCCTGAAAGAGACGACGTCTGGATGGAAGCATATGTTGTTCTAGAACTTGGATATAACTTTAAGCATTGATGGTGCCTTTCCAGATGTGTAAGCTGCCCATGCCACACGCACTCATGCAATCCCATACCATCAGAGATGCAGGCTTCTGAACTGAGCGCTGATAACAACTTGGGTTGTCCTTGTCCTCTTTAGTCCGGATGACATGGCGACCCAGTTTTCCAAAAAGAACTTCAAATTTTGATTCGTCTGACCACAGAACAGTTTTCCACTTTGCCACAGTCCATTTTAAATGAGCCTTGGCGCCTTTGCTTCTGGATCATGTTTAGATATGGCTTCTTTTTTGACCTATAGAGTTTTAGCCGGCAACGGCGAATGGCACGGTGGATTGTGTTCACCGACAATGTTTTCTGGAAGTATTCCTGAGCCCATGTTATGATTTCCATTACAGTAGCATTCCTGTATGTGATGCAGTGCCGTCTAAGGGCCCGAAGATCACAGGCATCCAGTATGGTTTTCCGGCCTTGACCCTTACGCACAGAGATTGTTCCAGATTCTCCGAATCTTTGGATGATATTATGCATTGTAGATGATGATAACTTCAAACTCTTTGCAATTTTTCTCTGAGAAACTCCTTTCTGATATTGCTCCACTATTTTTCGCCGCAGCATTGGGGGAATTGGTGATCCTCTGCCCATCTTGACTTCTGAGAGACACTGCCACTCTGAGAAGATCTTTTTATACCCAATCATGTTGCCAGTTGACCTAATAAGTTGCAAATTGGTCCTCCAGCTGTTCCTTATATGTACATTTAACTTTTCCGGCCTCTTATTGCTACCTGTCCCAACTTTTTTGGAATGTGTAGCTCTCATGAAATCCAAAATGAGCCAATATTTGGCATGACATTTCAATATGTCTCACTTTCAACATTTGATATGTTATCTATATTCTATTGTGAATAAAATATAAGTTTATGAGATTTGTAAATTATTGCATTCCTTTTTTATTCACAATTTGTACAGTGTCCCAACTTTTTGGAATCGGGTTTGTAAATTGCATTTTCAAAATGCATTTATTCAAATCAGCATAAATCTGTTAATTGAGAAAATTACATTTTTCATGGTTAAACAAGTAGAACAAGCAAAATACAGTTAGTGAAAATGTATGAAATTGATATAAATTTGATTTATTGATGATAAATAACTATATAAAGCTGTTTATTGTGTATTTAAAACACATTTAATGTATTAGTACTATGACAGAAATATGACAAGTTTATTAGTGTGTTTATGCAAAAACTGTGTAATCCAAATGGATGGACCTTTTTATATGCAATTCAAATACATACAGTACATCTTCAATTAAGGCCTAAATATTTTGTGTCTTGAAACAGAATGTGATTGTTTACACAGGAAGTGACAGACTACACACGACCCGTGATCTTCACTGTCAACGTCGGTCTGCAAAACGCAGGAGAAGGGCCGGTGCTGGACGACGGCTGGCCTACCAGTCTGCAATCTGAGGTGAGACAGACAGAGAGACAGATAGATTGATAACTTCTTTGCCATGCTTTCTTCTAAAATCTCTCTCTCTAGCTTCCGTTCTGGAACGGTTGTGATAATGACGATCAGTGTGTTCCCAACCTCGTCTTGCAGAGCAGCTCTGACTTATTAGATCGCAGGTTTGTCCTCACACACTCTTTTGCTCTTCCTCGCACTTTGAAACACACCTCAGTCCCTGACTGTGTCTCTGTCTCTTTCAGGCAATTCTGTGGACGGAGTGACCGCTCCACGTGGCCGCTGTGTGTCCATCAGAGGGCGAGGGTGAGCAGCGAGCGTGTGGTGGAGGCCAGCCGGAGGAAAGTCCTGGTGGAGGCGCGTTTGGAGAACCGAGGAGAGAACGCGTACGGCACCATCCTGCACTTCACGCATTCTCCAAACCTCCAGTTCTCCAGTCTGGTGGTGAAGGTTGGTCTTTAGGAAAAACACACTGATCCGAGTCTCAGCCCGGGCTTCACCTGTATTTATGAGGGTTTAGAGCATTAAAGAAGGAATTCAAACATGAGATGGAAGGGCTCCTGATAAAGAGGCCAAGAGTGAAAGGGAAACCATGAGTCTGTGTGTGTGGATCAGTTCCAAAACCCAGTAAATTCCTCAATGACTTCATACCTAGCTAACAAAAATATGTTTTAAAAATGTTGCCGTTAAGCTAGGAAAATATTAGTTCTGAGTGTTCTCTGAACGTTCAAAACATGAACGTTAAGGGAACATTCCATTTTGCAAACATTATAGGATTGTTACTTTTGAATGTTCTCTGAACATTCCGAAACAAGTAGTAACATTTAAAAATGTTAGATGAACATCTAACTAAAATGTTTCAGAAAAATAATAATAATTTTTTTTGTGGTAGAATATTATTAAAGACCAGATAACTTTGAACTAATGTTCTATTAATGTTACTGGAACACCCCTTACTGCTGATTGGCTCACTCTCTCCTCCCCCATCATGAGTGGACATGCCCCCTACTAATGATTGGCTCACTCTCTCTCCTCCCCCATCATGAGTGGACACGCCCCCTACTGCTGATTGGCTCACTCTCCTCCCCCATCATGAGTGGACACACCCCTACTGCTGATTGGCTCACTCTCTCTCCTCCCCCATCATGAGTGGACACAACCCCTACTGCTCTATTGGCTCACTCTCTCTCCTCCCCATCATGGGTGGACACGCCCCCTACTGCTGATTGGCTCACTCTCTCTCCTCCCCCATCATGAGTGGACATGCCCCTACTGCTGATTGACTCACTCTCTCCTCCCCCATCATGAGTGGACACACCCCTACTGCTGATTGACTCACTCTCTCCTCCCCCATCATGAGTGGACACACCCCTACTGCTGATTGACTCACTCTCTCCTCCCCCATCATGAGTGGACACACCCCTACTGCTGATTGACTCACTCTCTCCTCCCCCATCATGAGTGGACACACCCCTACTGCTGATTGACTCACTCTCTCCTCCCCCATCATGAATGGACACACCCCCTACTGCTGATTGGCTCACTCTCTCTCCTCCCCCATCATGTGGACACAACCCTACTGCTGACTGGCTCACTCTCTCTCCTCCCCCATCATGAATGGACACACCCCCTACTGCTGATTGGCTCACTCTCTCTCCTCCCCCATCATGTGGACACACCCCTACTGCTGACTGGCTCACTCTCTCTCCTCCCCCATCATGTGGACAGACCCCTACTGCTGATTGGCTCACTCTCTCTCCTCCCCCATCATGTGGACACACCCCTACTGCTGATTGACTCACTCTCTCCTCCCCCATCATGAGTGGACACACCCCCTACTGCTGAATGGCTCACTCTCTCTCCTCCCCCATCATGTGGACACACCCCTACTGCTGATTGGCTCACTCTCTCTCCTCCCCCATCATGAGTGGACACGCCCCTTACTGCTGATTGACTCACTCTCTCCTCCCCCATCATGAGTGGACACGCCCCTTACTGCTGATTGACTCACTCTCTCCTCCCCCATCATGAGTGGACACACCCGCTACTGCTGATTGGCTCACTCTCCTCCACCATCATGTGGACACACCCCTACTGCTGATTGGCTCATTCTCTCTCCTCCCCCATCATGAGTGGACACACCCCCTACTGCTGATTGGCTCACTCTCTCTCCTCCCCCATCATGTGGACAGACCCCTACTGCTGATTGGCTCACTCTCTCTCCTCCCCCATCATGTGGACACACCCCTACTGCTGATTGACTCACTCTCTCTCCTTCCCCATCATGAGTGGACATGCCCCTTACTGCTGATTGACTCATTCTCTCTCCTCCCCCATCATGAGTGGACACACCCCCTACTGCTGATTGGCTCACTCTCTCTCCTCCCCCATCATGAGTGGACACACCCCCTACTGCTGATTGGCTCACTCTCTCTCCTCCCCCATCATGAGTGGACACACCCCCTACTGCTGATTGGCTCACTCTTTCTCCTCCCCTTATCATGAGTGGACACTCCCCCTACTGTTGATTGGCTCACTCTCTCTCCTCCCCCATCATGAGTGGACACACCTCCTACTGCTGATTGGCTCACTCTCTCTCTTCCCCCATCATGAGTGGACACACCCCATACTGCTGATTGGCTCACTCTCTCTCCTCCCCCATCATGAGTGGACACACCCCCTACTGCTGATTGGCTCACTCTCTCTCCTCCCCCATCATGAGTGGACATACCCCATACTGCTGATTGGCTCACTCTCTCTCCTCCCCCATCATGAGTGGACACACCCCTACTGCTGATTGGCTCACTCTCTCTCCTCCCCCATCATGAGTGGACACACCCCCTACTGCTGATTGGCTGCAAGTGTGTTGTCCTCGGTCCGATCCACTTTCAACAATGTTTCTCAGGAATCGCTTACTACACCTTTAATTCGTTTGCCTAACAACTGCCATTTTTATTTAAGAACCAGGGTTCCCATGATTGTGGACAATATAAAAGTGTATTGGTCTGAAATTGAAAATTAGTTTGTTTTTCAGGCACCTTCAGACATTGCAATCGAGTGCCTGAATTCTGATGATACGAGCCTCTACCGGACATGCAATGTCAGCAAGCCGTTTATGAGGTCACACGCTCAGGTGAGATGCCTCAAACCTGTAACCACTGACTAGTCTGAATATTACTGATCATTCCGTGATCAAATGGTAGATGCATGGTTTAGTGATGCCATTACCTTCACTAAACCATTACATTTTTAAACCATTAAAATATTTACATGCTACTTCATAGAAAATGTCCAAAAAAAACATGGTATTGCCATGATACATTTCCACAAGCTGTGGTATTGTAGCATTTCCCAAAACATGCATTGGTTAATTTCTTTACTTTTTTGTTAATAAACGATGTATAATAGATGTGGTAAGATTAATGCTACCGCTCGATTGCTTAAAAAAACAAATGAAAAAAAGTCACATGTTCCAATTTGAGAGAACACTTGAGTCAATCTGCAACAGTTAGTGCCCGGGGTTGTTGAAAACATGTCTGTAGTCCTCCTGACATTGACAGAAGCCGCAGAACGGAAAACTCATCACGTAAAATCCAGTGATTCTCTTCATATACAGATATTTGTTTATGCCTGTCAGAATGGGGCAGATAGACCATCATTTCTCTGCTCATTTTGCACATACCGAAGGTCTGATTCTCGTACGCCATGCATGTTTGATCAGCCTCTTTCCCTCAGTGGGATTATTTCTCAGGTACGTTCTGTTCTGTGGTTGTTTAGTTTTTCTCTGCGGTTTCCTGTGCTCTCGCTGAGCTGGTGTTGCCCCAGACTCTTCGTTTGACTACTTGAATTCCCCTCGTGTCTCTGGGGCCGGTCGGAAATTCACGGCACCTTCTGTTCAAATCCGGTACAAAGCCGCAATTCCATTAATCACCGCCGGAACGGCCAATTAGACGACAATGAGAAATGCAGAAGCCATAAATGACTGTAGAATAGAAGAGCAGTATGTCCTTTTGTTGTGTTTTGTGTTCAGTTTGTCTTCTCTGTTGTCTTTTGTTGACATTTTATTCCTTTATCCAGGTGTATTTTCGCCTGGAGTATGAGTTCAGCAGATCTGTCTTCTTGAACTACATCCAGATCAGCCTGAGGGTCTCCAGGTGAGGTCATGACCTTTGAACCAATGAGAATCTCATGATCACCTGAGGGTATTTTTATTGATGGATAACATGATGAAATTGCTGTTTGCAAACAAGCTCTCAGCCGCAGCACTTCCAGATGACTCATGACTAATTTGTGCTTGTGGTTTTATTTGATCGTTTTGTTGAGATAAATCTGTTTGTTTTGTTGCAGTGAAGGTGAAGAGATGTTTCCAGAGGACAACATCAACGACATTTACCACAGTCTGAAATATGAGGCTGATATTCTCTTCACAAGGTAACAAAGTAGTAGAGTGAATCTCACAAAGAAATCTCCAAAGGTCAAGCAACTATATTCAGCATAAGAAAATGAAGTATCTTTTTATTTATTTAATTTTTATAAATAACTATCATTATTGTAATGTGAAAAAATAACTGTAGTTAGGGCCTTCAATCTATTAACATTTGTAATAAAAGTATTAATGGTCCAAAAACAGACCTTTAAAGGATTAGTTCACCAAAAAATTTAAATCATCCCATATATGACTTTCTTCTTTCAGCCAAACACAATCAGAGTTATATTAAAAAATATCCTTGCTCTTCCAAGCTTTATAATGGGAGTGAATGGTATCTTAGATTTTGAAGCCCAAAAAAGCGCATCCATCCATCATAAAAGTAATCCATACGACTTCAGGGGGTTAACAAAGGCCTTCTGAAGCAAAGCCATGTGTTTTTGTAAGAAAAATATCCATAATTAAAATGTAGGACGTATGATATATGATGTATGACGTAGGACATAGGACGTATGACTTAGGATGTAGGACGTATGACGTAGGACTTATGATGTAGGACGTAGGACATATGACATAGGACATATGAAGTAGGATATAGGACATATGATGTTGGACATAGGACGTATGAAGTAGGACATAGGACGTATGACTTAGGATGTAGGATGTAGGACATATGACATAGGACAAAGGACGTATGACATAGGACATATGACGTAGGACGTATGACTTAGGATGTATGACTTATGACATATAACATAGGATGTATGAAGTAGGATATAGGACATATGATGTAGGACATATGATGTTGGACGTAGGACGTATGAAGTAGGACATAGGACGTATGACTTAGGATGTAGGATGTAGGACATATGACATAGGACAAAGGACGTATGACAGGACGTATGACATAGGACATAGGGCGTATGACTTAGGATGTATGATGTAGGACATATGATATACGATGTATGAAGTAGGATATAGGACATATGATGTAGGACATATGATGTTAGACGTAGGACGTATGAAGTAGGACATAGGACGTATGACATAGGACGTATGAAGTAGGACATAGGACGTATGACTTAGGATGTAGGACGTATGACATAGGACATAGGACGTATGACTTAGGATGTATGACGTAGGACGTATGATGTAGGACATATGACAGGACAAAGGACGTATGACATAGGACATATGACATAGGATGTATGACTTAGGGCATATGACGTATGACATAGGACATATGATGTATGACGTATGACATAGGATGTAGGACATATGAAGTAGGGCATATGATGTAGGATGTTTGATGTTGGACGTATGATGGACATAGGACATATGATGTATGACAGGACATATGACATAGGATGTATGACGTAGGACATATGACTTAGGCGTAGGCATAGCATAAGCTTAGGTGAGTATTTACAAAATATTAATCTCCAACACGCTTTCACTCAACAACGTCTGCTCTCGCATCAACACAACACGCATGCGTCGTGGTGCTCTTGTGAATGTGCATTGTAGATTAATATTTTGTAAATAAAGTGTTAAATTATGTCCTGAAGATGAACGAAAGTCTTACAGGTTTGGAACGCCATGAGGGTGAGTAAATAATGACAGAATTAAAAGTTTTGGGTGAACTATCCCTTTAGTAAGTAACTAATTAACATGAACTAATGTGAACTAATAGGACCTTATTGTAAAGTGTTACCACGGTTCTTTAATATTGAATCATTGATACTGTGAGTCAGGACGGTCTCTTTCTTTCAGAGATTCCAGTTCGTCCCGTTTTGAGATCAAACCTGAGCTTGCCCAGAGAGTCCCTGTTGGGACTGGACCGCCCTTCAACCTCTCTTATCAGGTGGGCTCTCCATATCCAAACCAAACCAGGTTTTAAATTATATTCTTAATAATGAATCAGAGAACCATTCTTCATACGCTGTGCATTTGAACAAAATGAATATTTCCTTTGGACGTCTAAGATGTTTCTGCTAAAACAGAACCCATTTGTTTTGCAGATCCAGAATCTTGGCCTCTTCCCTGTATCTGAGCTTCTCTTCACGTTAAACGTCTTCACTGTGACCAGAAACGCAAACACTCTCTTGCACCTCTCAGACTTGGATATCGATCAGGTGCATTTATAGTTCACTTATTTATATTTACATATTTTTCAATCACTGAATTTCAGCCTCAAACTACAAACGTTACACTGCAAAAAATTATTTTCTTGTGCGTGTAACTATAAAGTGAGTTTATGCTTAAAACTATGGAAGCTTGTTTATGCCACGGAATAAAAAAAATAAAAAAGGTAATCTGACTTTTTTTCTCACAACTGCAAGTTTATATCTTGCAACTCTGACTTTATTTTTGGCAATTCAGCGTTTATATCTTGCAACTCTGACTTTATTTTTCGCAATTCTGAGTTTATATCTTGCAATTCTGACTTTATTTTTCACAATTACGAGTTTATATCTCGCAACTCTGACTTTATTTTTGGCAATTCAGTTTATATCTTGCAAATCTGACTTTTTTTTGGCAATTCCGAGTTTATATCTTGCAACTCTGACTTTATTTTTCACAATTCCGAGTTTATATTTCGCAACTCTGACTTTATTTTTCACAATTCCGAGTTTATATCTCGCAATTCTGACTTTAATTTTCAAAATTCCAAGTTTATATCTCACAACACTGACTTTATTTTTCGCAATTCCGAGTTTACATCTCGCAACTCTGACTTTATTTTTCACAATTCCGAGTTTATATCTTGCAACTCTGACTTTATTTTTCACAATGCCGAGTTTATATCTCACAACTCTGACTTTATTTTTCACAATTCCGAGTTTATATCTCGCACTCTGACTTTATTTTTTGCAATTCAGAGTTTATATCTTGCAACTCTGACTTTATTTTTTGCAATTCAGAGTTTATATCTCGTAACTCTGACTTTATTTTTCGCAATTCAGAGTTTATATCTCGCAACTCTGACATTATTTTTCACAATTCTGAGTTTTTATTTACGCAATTACAAGTTTATATCTCACAAATCTAACTTTATTTTTCGCAATTCAGAGTTTATATCTTGCACCTCTGACTTTATTTGTCATAATTCAGAGTTTATATCTCACAAATCTAACTTTATTTTCCCCAATTCTGATTTTATATCTTGCAACTCTGACTTTATTTTTCACAATTCAGAGTTTATATCTCGCAACTGACTTTTTTCACGCAATTCCGAGTTTATATCTCGGAACTCTGACTTTATTTTTTGCAATTCAGAGTTTATATCTTGCAACTCTGACTTTTGTCCCGCAATTCAGAGTTTATATCTTGCAACTCTGACTTTATTTTTCGCAATTCCGAGTTTATATCTTGCAACTCTGACTTTATTTTTTGCAATTCCAAGTTTATATCTCACAACTCTGACTTTATTTTTCGCAATTACGAGTTTATATCTTGCAACTCTGACTTTATTTTTGGCAATTCAGAGTTTATATCTCGCAACTCTGACTTTATTTTTCGCAATTCAGAGTTTATATCTCACAATTCTGCCTTTATTATTCGCAATTCTGAGTTTATATCTCGCAATTCTGCCTTTATTATTCGCAATTCTGAGTTTATATCTCGCAACTCTGACTTTATTCACAGGGAAAAACAGATTTTTTAGAAGATATTTGTTCTTGTTTCAAGCATAGTCACTTAATTTTGATAACATTTTCAGTCATTTTGCTTCTCCAGTAAATGTATCTTGATTTAAGAATATTTAGATATTTACTGAAAAACAAGACCAAAATACTGAGTTGGAAAATCATTTTTCGCAGTGCATATTTGTTAGTTAATCTGAAACTGAACATTGAGCCATTGCTGTTGTAAGCAAATCCTTTAACTGCTTCCAGAGCTTGTTATTTTGCCTGTCTCATAATGCAAGTGATCTGTTTATCCAGTTTATTTGAGTTGGAACAGCTTGAGTTCAATCAGTAGTTCTGTTTTAGTAAGTGGTGTTCTTGTGTTAATCCTTATCTGTTTTATTATCAAGAGAAGCTTGTGCCGTGTGTGTTTTAGACCTCTGTTTGCTCGTCTCAGATGGCTGGATCGCACTGCAATGTTCCACGTGTCATCACCGCCGGCTCGTCCTCGCAGGAAGACCTCTCTCTCAACCCGCACATGGTAAACTTTGCTCTTTTTACACTTCTTCCAAACTTCTTCAAAAGTTTTTCGATAAACGAACTGCCTCCATCTGCTGGGAAACAAAGCAAAAGTGACAAGCTTGATGAAAACAAACCACCCGACCTGCTTCATCACATTCAGTTGGCTAGAGTTAACAAGACCGTTTGTTTGCGAGTGTATATGTGCTCCAAATTGGAAATGATTCACTCCGTCACAGTTTTAGCAGTTTCCTCTCTGGCTCATTCATTTTCCAAGTGTGACGTGATCAAAGCCGTTTTTAAAGAGGACTTATTATGCTTTTTTTACATGTACATCTTTAGTGTGTAATGTTGCTGTTTGAGTCCCTCCAGTGGGAGTTCTTCGCTATATCAGTGTCACTGTTTCTGAACTCCATTGTAGTCTTGAGTTTACTTCTGGGAACAAACACGTCACAATATTCCTCATTTAAATAATTCATACGCAGAATAAAGGGGCGGGGCCTGGTTGAGTTAGTTAGTAGTGTGTTGAAACTGGTGGTTATGGTAAGGGGCGGGACATTTCACAAACACGCTGGATGCGCTTGACCAATCAGAACACTTTGCTCCAGCTGACCAATCAGAGCACAGTGTGCTTTTCAGAAGGAGGGGCTTCATAGAGACAGGAACTAAACAGAGCGTTACTGACAGACTGGGAAGAGACGAGCTGCAACAATGGAGAATATGAGGAAAATCAACATTCAAGCAGGAAAACCTGCTCTAGTAGAGCCCAAATATGGCCTCTTCTATGTCATTCATATTGTGCTATTTGTGTTCACAGAACGCGTCCACCAGCGATGCAGTGTTTGCGCAGTGTAGAATCAACCTGCTTCCCCAAGGAGACGTTAGCATCACCGCAACAGGATGGCTCAATCTTCACACTTTATTAGCCGTGAGTATTTTCTGTCAACCCTGCCAATCCTTTTCAAAGAAAATTGTATACGGCATTTACCAGCAAGCTAAACCTGACCGCATGGCTTCAACCTGGGAGACCGTTTTGGTTGCCAGGACTTTACCGTAAAAAGTAAGGTTGAAACATTTTAAGTTTTACAGATTGAATTTAAACATATATTCCATTAACTGAAATATATTCCAAATTACTAAACACAGGGAATTATGCAAATGTCAATTTATGGTGTCTAAAGTGGACCATCGAAATAAAGTGTAACCATGATTTTTTTTTAGTGTAGACCCTCTATAAAGTTTAAAAAACATGGTAAAAACTGGTTTGACGAGTGCAGTTGATATTGCGTTGTATGTATTAAAACAGAAAGTTGGTGCGGGACATTTCAAAGTGCCATACTGTGCAGAGATGCAATTGATTCCGTTTGCCCTTCCTCTCATCCCTCAGGTGAAATTTAAACGGTTAGATCTGGTCATGACGGCCACAGTTGAGTTGAGTCCCTCCAGTCCGATGTTTCTCCACGAGGAACGGCCCATGAGACATGTGAGTACACTGTAAAACTCAAAACTACACATTTGAGCTCGCTTTATTTCATTTGCTTGTGCACATGCAGGGTTTTAATGAGAAAGACAGACAAGTTGTTTACAGAAAGTATCATGGGTTTTTCCTTGAAGTGTTTGCACGTTTTGTTCAAAGCAATTAAGGCCTTTCTGATACACTTTTAAAAAATAAAGGTTCTAATATTGGGTTTTTGCAGCCATAGAAGAACCAGTTTGGTTCCCCAAAGAAACTTTCAGTGAAAAGTAAACCTATTTCCACTATAAAGAACCTGGAATGGAATGGACTGGAATGGAATGTTAAAGGTTCTTCATGGAACCATCAATGCCAAAAAAGAACCTTTATTTTTAAAAGTGTAAGCAGAAAATGAACAAACTCTTCTGGAGAATCACTTAAATGACATGCTGCCCCCTTCTGGCTAAGAATGCAAATGGCTATCAGGCTTTTTACTGGATAACCTGGTGCAAAAGGCAGTATATGTTAGTCAACTTTAACTTAATTACACACACAGATCTTTTAACATCCTCATATGTATGACGCCAAATCTGAGAATTAGACTTTAATTTGACTTTTATTCTGGTTCTGTAGATAATCCTGGAGATTAGGAAGGAGGACGAATACAGAATTCCCATCTGGGTGATTGTTGGAAGCACTCTGGGAGGACTACAACTTCTGGCCCTGCTGGTACTGGCGCTCTGGAAGGTTTGGGACGGACTTTTATCAAAGTTACCAAGCAAAGTTTCCTACTGAAATCCCTTTTTATCCAGAGCCAGTCCTAAATTCTGTCCATATGTTGCCACTCTCTTTTACCTTAGATTAAGTAGAGCTAAATTTACATATCAAAACACATATTTACATAATAACAAACATGTATTTTAGGGTTTGTTTGAGGTTAAATCTCGCTTCCACTAAAAAAAGTTACCTTTTTTTTCTTTCGTCCACAGCTTGGATTCTTCCACAGGCAAAGAAGAAAGAGAGAGGAGCAGGCGACCAATGAGAAGACAGCAGAGGATCGGTAACCGCACGGCAACTGCACGGCAACCTCCTCAGCCAATCACTCAGGGACTCTCCAGACACGGGTGTGTGTCAGCCAATCAGCTGCTCTCGAGCACTGCCACGCCCTCCTGCAGTCTGACCAATCAGCTCGCTTTGTGCTGCCAATTAAGACAAGAAGATGTGAAGAGGCAGAAGCTTCACCTAGTGTGAGACTTTTAAATCCAGGTCAAAAGAGAAAGAGTTGGAAAGAACTACTCAACAGAAAAAAAAAACTATTGAATAGGCTTCAGTTTTTGGTGCTGATAAAATGTTTGTGTATCATGAAACAAACCTCGGATTGTGGAACAGACTTTTTTGCTGCAGCATAAATTCAAGCTGATGCACTTGCACATTGTAAAGAATTTTGAACTTGAAATATGTAAATATGAAAAAGTTCAGCAATATAATGCAATACGAATATTTAACCATAAAATTATTAATATCATGCACTTTTTGTTGCCACTTACATCATGATCACTTACCTTCGTGATGTATGCGAGATGTATGGTCATCATTTTATATACAGTATGAGTTTCATTGCAGCTGGAATTGAAAGTATTCCATGTGTATTTCTGTTTTTTTTTTTATCATTTGAAATTTAAAGTGCTTAAGGGTAGTTGAAATAATAAAATGGATGCTGTAGCTGGTCACCAGTTTTACACCTTTTATTTGCAATAATGTATTATTTTATTTTCTTTGACTGTAAATTTACTGTCGTAAATAATAATTAAAAAATTCTAAAAGGTTTTTGCTTTTTTAGAAATATTACTGTAGTGTGATGAGCATTTCAGAAATATAAATTTATATATATATATATATATAAATTAAGTACAGTATTTCATGTATTCTCTCCATTAAGATGGTCACAGTTAAATGTTTAATAAGTAGACAATAGTTATAAAATGCTATAGACATAAATCATTGTTGACATCTCGACTACACAAACACTTCGTGATCACTGTCTCAAACAACAGTGGCTGTGTTCAGAATACAATACTAGTTTACTACTCATAAACACATTAAAATAGTATGCATTATTCCATGTGTAAACCATTTCAACAGTATTGTCTTGGAAATAATTAAGGTTAGGTTATTTTGCATTTAAAATCAAATTTTTTAAAATGTCAGTTTTATAAATTATCAATTTATCACAATAGAGATGTTAAAATGCATTGCATTGCAGTGAAATGGGGTATACTTTATTCTGTGCATTGTGCACAAATATAGGTGATCATGGCATGCAAAAATTGCATACTATGCACAGTATACATACTATATACGGCAGCAATAAGTAAGTATACTGTTTTGAACAGTCACTCAATCCAACATGTTCTCAGACAGTGATTTTCTTATGACATGGCTTTACAGCTTTCACAGTATAAGACACCATGGTGATTCTAGCTCACTTGTTTTAATTGTCACGTATGTTGACATTTTATTGCATGTAGATGACAGCCGAATGTTTGTCCTGTGTTTTTTATTGATCCACTGAATAAATTAAAATCATCAATTTAAAACACTAAATCTTTGTTTTTGCATTTACTGAATTAGTTTTATAGACTAATATAAACTGTGCTTACATATCTAAATCTTACAAAACATAAAAATGTTTTAAAAAAGTGAAGCTGCATGTTGCATATTTTGCTCACTACAGCTTTCCCATAATTTCATTTGTGTTATTTTAGAGTTTATCACTTTAATTATTCTAACACATGGAAAACATTCAGAATAAAGAATCAATAGGTGTGTTTGACACATGAAGACTAATGGTACGTTTACACAACGATGTACTAAAAACGGAAAAGCTTTTTACTTTGCGTTTTTTGTGTACAGACAACAACATTGTCAAAACGATCCCCATTCACACAAATCTGCGAAGAAGACAAAAAAAAACCCGTCACAGTTTTTTTTTAACAAATGAGCGTTTTTGTAGTTTACATTGAGATGATAACAGTATCGTTTTCAAAAGCTTGCACTTTGGGAACGTTTACACAACAATGTACTAAAAACGGAAAAGTTTTTACATACAGATGACAACAGTGTCAAAACGTTTCCAGTTCACACGGATCCGCGAAAACGACTAAAACGCTGTATTCTGCTGTCAGGCCAGTAGATGGCGATGTCGCTTTGTAAAGAAACACACGCGCCTCTAGACTGAACATGTAATACTCATGCGCAAGACGTCACCGTTTTTACAAATTCATGTTTTGTAGTTTTAATTGGAGACAATAACGGTATCGTTTTCAAAAACTTGCACTTTGAATACCACTTCCAAAAGTTAGCGTTTTCAGGCCCTCAAAACACCATCGTAGTGTACAGTGCGTGCAGAATTATTAGGCACGTTGATTTTCTGATATTTTTTTTTCAGGCACATTTTACCAATTCCAAACCACATTAATCTTAATAAGTCAAGTCAAGTCACCTTTATTTATATAGCGCTTTTTACAATGCCAGTTGTTCCAAAGCAGCTTCACAGTGGTAACAGGAAAATACTGCAGCAGAATTTGATTCGGCTGTACAGCCGCTCTGGAGAAATTGGTGATGTCATCCAGCTCATTTCAATTATCATATAGTGTCAATGCGGGCAGATCAGTAATATAGTTGAATATTTAGTGTCCCCAACTGAGTAAGCCAAAAGCCAAAGTGGCATAGGCGACGGTGGCAAGGAACCAAAACTCCATCAGGTGACATAATCGAGAAAAAAACCTTGGGAGAAACCAGGCTCAGTCGGGGGGGCCAGTTCTCCTCTGGCCAATGAGCAAACAGTGTATGATTATGATTCTGGCAACATTACAGGTCAGAAGTCATATTAGATCGGAATATTTGAAAGATCCGAGTCATCACTACTATTCATTTTATGTTTAATCATTTATAAGTGATATATAATTCTTCATGAATGCTGGAAATGAAAAACACCTTATATTCAGGTGTGCAGAATTATTAGGCATGTTTTCTTTTACAGATAAAATGAGCCAAAAAAGAGATTTTACTCAGACTGAAAAGTCAAAAATTATTAAATGCACATAAGAAGGATACAATACTAATGCAATACTAGAAATTGCAGTTAAGTCATGACCATTGGACAGTGAAATGCTCATTGGGTCAGCAGGGTCAGACAAAAACAGATGGTGAAGAAAAGACACGTTAACTGCGAAAGAATTAAGAATTAAAGTGAAGAATTAAGTGAAACCATCAGGATCTCAGAGACTTAAGTTAAAGAAAAAATATCCTAAAAAAATTACCCCCACTTAAGAATCACAAGCTAAAGTGTTGCAAAATACATGAAGATTGTTTTTTATAGGCTTTATATACAGATAGGTTGAGAGGGACTCTTGAAGGACCAACACCACATCCTCTTGTACCACTGTTTGAAGAATTCATCTTCCAGAATCTGCCAGTAAGTTTTGGGAGTTAATTTTTAGTCCATCTCTGCAAAATGGACTTCAGGATAGGAGATGGACTAAAAATAACTGGTCATGCCTTAACTGCAATTTCTAGTATTGCATTAGTATTGCATCCTTCTCATGGACAGTAAAATCTCTTTTTTGGCTCATTTTATCTGTAAAAGAAAACGTGCCTAATAATTATGCACACCTGAATATAAGGTATTTTTCATTTCCAGCCTTCATGAACAATTATATATCACTTATAAATGATTAAATGCAAAATTAATAGTAGTTATTAAGATTAATGTGGTTTGGAATTGGTCAAATGTGCCTGGGAAAAAAATATGATCAGAAAATCAACGTGCCTAATAATTCTGCACGCACTGTAGATGAACGACCAAACCGCATAAAAAGTTTTCTGTTTTTAGTGGAAAACGGTGTCGTATAAACGGCCCATAACAGAAGCTTTCAAAACCTTCTTAATCATAACTCAAATGCAAAAGAAGCACACAGAATCTGACAGGCATCTTTAATTGATGATTTTAATCTTATCTGACTTGGTTTGGAAATAAAAACACGTTGGACAATCCCCAGTAATTAAAGAATAAAATATGGCGCAAACACAGAGGGTTAAAAACCTCCACATTCCGATTTGGCCACATTCAAGCACTCAAACACACACACACACACACACACACACACACACACACACACACACACACACACACAGAGAGAGATAAAAGAGGGAAGATATGCTTCTCACACACACTCACACAACAGCACCTTCCAGAATAAGGCCCCGTTACTCCAAAAGAGCTCCAGCAAATGTTAACGCAAGTCAGAATTACAGACTTGCTAATTGGCTTTACAGTGGCGTCATGTTTAAAAAAAAGAACCCATAATATTAATAATAGTTACATTAATAATAATTATAAATGTCCAACTTCTGGTTACAGGCACATTTTAATATTCAAATAAAAGAAATCGCCTGGCACAGAGTTTAGCTTTAGGACACCAACACTCGGCTATTGATTCCTTATAAAATAGACATTTTAGACTCTGTTTTAAATAAACCTTTTATAAAATATGTTAAGAAAACCAAAGGTTGACAAAAGAGCAGCCTATTAAAAAAAAAGCTGTTCACATTGTCATGATGACTAAAGTTCAACACAAAACGCTGTTCGTCAAAAGAAGAAATTTTCAAAATAAGAGTCTTTAGCACTGCATGTAAATTTGTTAAAAAAAGAACCAGGATGAAACTGGAGACTCCAGTTACTTTGGGATAAAATGCAGCAATCGGATTTAACATCTCCCAAATGGATCATCAAGTAAATTAGGGACATATTCTAGACTTACAATCCATGCCGAGTACGTAAACAAGGTCAAATCAAGAGTCTTCGGCATCGTTTCACAAGTCAAATCAAACTCCGAAAGCATTAAACCAGATCTGATGGAAAACTAAAAGTACAGGTCAGTGAAATTCAACAAACTCCTCCAGGCTTTTGGGAATCTGGTCCCGGTACAAGATCTGATGTTGTTGCACGGCGCGAGCTGCCAGGCATTTCAGACTCATCTTCATTTGCGTCTTCAGAAGGATTTCAGAAACGCCCGTTGTGCTTTTGTCAAGCGGGGTCTTCTTTTGCTTGTTGGTCATGTCCGTATGAGCACCGGCTTCGACGAGGCTGATGATGATGGCGTGGAGGGTCAGGAAGTCGCTGATGGGACGGTTGTATTGTACTATGAGGTGCAGAGGACTGTTTCCTTCATTGTCCACAGCGTTCACTTGGGCGCCGCAGTCTATGAGCAGCTTGGTGACTTGCGCATTGGGGAAACTGCACACGTCGTTGGTGTGGAAGTCGTCTACGGGCGTACCGGAGCTCGCCGCCAGGTGCAAAAGTGACGACCCCTCTCGGGAACGCGGATCCAGGCGTATTAAGTCGTAGATCTGTTTGTTTATGCGCGCACGCTCCTCTTCGCCGCACTGCGTTTTGGTGGAGATGCAAACCAGGTAGAGGAAGGTGAACACGTTGGACTCGTAGTTGTCGTTTGCCGGCGGCAACTCTGCTTCCGTGGCAGTTTGCATGCGGGCCATGCTGCGGCGGATCTCCAGGACGCTGGCGCGCAAAACATGCTCCACATCCGATGCGCGGACCGGCTCCTTCAAGTGGACCATTTGCGAGAACACTTGTGCGAATCTCAAGAGGTCTTTATGCGTGTTGCGGTTTCCTTGCTGGCGTAGGTACAAGGCGTGCAGCCACAGCTTGATGCACTGATCGAACTCCATGTTGTCGGCGTAGACTGCGCCGCGGTATATAATGGGATGCGACACGTCTATGTTATCCGCACCCAAAATTCGCTCGCGAATCATCAGGCCTTCCATGTGCAGCGCGTCCCGGTCGTGACGAATGGCCTCAAGGTCTTGCAAACTCCGACATTCGGTCCTCCCTCCGTACGCCTCCACGGGTGACAGCAACTCTTTGGCGATGGCCCTCTCGGGATCCCGAAATCGTTCCAGCATGGCCAGGTACAAGTAGTGGTAGGTCTTAAGAATGTCGTAATTCTCACGGTCATTGGCGAACGAAGCCCCAAGAAGTTCCAATGCCTCGATGCGGCTGTGCGCGTCGCAATCCGCATGGGACAGTAGCAGCTCTACCACATCCGCCTTGCAACTCTCGGCTGCCACCTTGAGGGGCGTCATGCCATGCCCGTTAACCACCATCGCCGCTTGGCATCGCACCAGCTCCTTCACAATGTCCAGATGCCCAGCTTCGGCGGCAAAGTGCAGTGCGGTGGCACCGCAGTGAGCTTTGGCGTTGGGATTGGCGCCCCGCTCCAGCAGGAAGTAAACAACATCGCCGTGGCCCTTATAGGCGGCGATCATCAAACAAGTGTTGTCGTACTTATTGGCGATGCTGATGTCGGCTTTGTGCTCCACAAGGTACCGTACGATGTCCAGCCGGCCGTCGAAGCACGCCGCCCTGAGGGGGGTGGAGTTAGTGAGGGTGGTGTGGTTCACGTTGGCGCTGTGAGACACCAGCAAACGTACCACCTCAAAATGCCCAGCGCCGGCTGCACACCAAAGAGCCGTGGCACCATCGATAATATACCTGTAAGAGTGAAAGACACGTCAGCAAATGACATAACGAAACATGGAGCTCTATCCACCATTTTTTCAGCGTGGAAGTAAGCTGCACGACTGCGCTACAAACTTGTGTTCATGACAACAAATGCCACATCAAGAAGCATAACAGACTGTTTTTGTACAGCTGAATAACTGGAGGCATCAGTTGGTCATTCACTTTCACTGTCTGGAAAAAGAGCAATTCTGCTAAACAGCTCTTTTCATGTTCCGCAGAAGAAAGTAAATCATATCGGGTTTGGAACAGCATGAGGGTAATGACAGAATTCATTGGGCGGACTATTACTTTAAAAATAAATATACAGAATGCTTTCTGGAATACTAGATTCTGGTTGGTCGATCGCAGAATTACGGGGTGTAATTTTCACCATCAAACCGGTGCTACTTTCATGCGTCTGAGGTTTTCTGAGGAAAACATTCCAGGATTTTTCTCCACATAATGGACTTCAATTGCAACCAACCGGGTTGAAGGTCCAAATCAATGTAGTTTCAAAGCGCTTTAAAGGGCTTCAGAGGCTCTGCACGATCCCAGCCGAGGAATAGGGTCTTATCTAGCGAAACGATTGATCATTTTTAAAAACATTTTTAAATGTATATACTTTTTAACCACAAACGCTCGACTTTGATGTTGTGCTTCTTCACGACGTATGACGCCATCATGTCGGAAAGGTCATGTCCGTGGCGTAGGTGGAAGTACCGACTCAGTGTTAAAACAAACGTGTAAAGACTAATTCAAATGCTCTTTACAAAAATAAAGGTAAAACAATGATGTCGGACGATTTTGAAGTTGGAGGAGAACATGAGATGGAGTTTTTCAGCACTGGGTCGGCACTTCTACTTACGTTACAGACGTGACTTTTCCGTCGTGATGGCGTCATACGTCGTAAAGAAGCACAACACCGAAGTCGAGCATTTGTGGTAAAGTATATACAATTTTATTTTTATTTTTTTTGAAAATGACCGATGGTTTGGCTAGATAAGACCTTATTCCTCGGCTGGGATCGTGCAGAGCCTCTGAAGCCCTTCGAAGTGCTTTGAAACTGCATTGATTTGGACCTTCAACCGTTGGTTGCCATTGAAGTCCATTACATTTTTGAACTGTCACTGTTGGCATATAATGCAACAAAGATTGATAAAGTCAACAGATTTTACTAATAGACCTACCAATTTCTGTGTAAAAATAAAATAATGAAGCTCCCATCTTTCTAAAGTCATTTTTACACCCCTCTAATTTGGCTCAAATCTCAGGTGAAAATTGTAATTTTGACCCCCCTCTACATAATAGTGGATTACTTCCACTGTCAATATACATCCGTGATATTTAATATTTTGGCTTTCATCACTATTTATGTTTGTCTTTCTTCAGAAAAAAATATTCAAAAACAAAATCAAAAATTTTGAAGCGGGGAAGTTTCTAAAATTTGGTTCATTTGACATGGAATGACCAATTTTTAAACAAACAAACCACTTTTATGATTTATTTTCACACAAAATCTGTTGCTTCATCAATGTTCAACACAAACATATATTTTATCTGCAATCATACACTATGGGAGTGAAAAGCACATTTTCCTTAGGGTGTGGCTTTGCCCCATTGTACCCTACGAGAAGACATGTAATAATAGAGATAATACATAATCTATATAGTATAGAAAAAGTAACTATACTTAAGTCGAAAACGTGTCAAAAGATTAAAGGGATAGTTCACTCAAAAATGAAAATTTTGTCATCATTTACTAACCAAAGAAGATATTTTGAAGAATGTCGGTAACCAAACAGTTGACTCCACCTATTGACTTCCATAGTATTTTTTTTTTCGATTTCGGTTTTTGATTTTTTTTAATGACAAATTGTGTGATTGGTCTACTCTGCTCTGATTGGTCAGATGACCCAGTCTGTTGTGATTGGTCAGATGGCCCAGTCTGTTGTGATTGGTCTATTCTGCTCTGATTGGTCAGATGGCCCAGTCTGTTGTGATTGGTCAGATGGCCCAGTCTGTTGTGATTGGTCAGATGGCCCAGTCTGTTGTGATTGGTCAGATGGCCCAGTCTGTTGTGATTGGTCAGATGGCCCAGTCTGTTGTGATTGGTCAGATGGCCCAGTCTGTTGTGATTGGTCAGATGGCACAGTCTGTTGTGATTGGTCTATTCTGCTCTGATTGGTCAGATGGCCCAGTCTGTTGTGACTGATTTACTCTGCTCTGATTGGTCAGATGACCCAGTCTGTTGTGACATTTTTGGGTGAATTATCCCTTTAACCTATAAGGAAACAGTTCAAACTCACCCGTCAAATCTGACAGTCCCCGTCTGCTCAGTGTCCACCTTGTAGTGGTCCAAAAGCAGCCGGACCACCTTGTCATGTCCGTTCCGAGCAGCAATAATGAGCGGCGTGGATCTCTGTCCGGCCACCTGGGTCACGTACTCCAGCAGGTATCGGGTCTGTACGCTGGAGTGGTTCAGGAGCAGGGCGGCCAGGGTCAGGACTCTCCCCTCACTGGCTGCTTTATGAACGTACCGGGCCAGGGACTCCAGCCGGGCCAGAGCCGGTACCTCCGCCATCTGTGCAAGATTCGCCCACTGATCTCAGAGCAGATCGACCCGCCTCCCATTAAAAACCTCTGCCTGAGCTCTACAGCTCATATATGGAACCAGTGTAGAGTTTCTGCCTGACCAACAGCCATTATAGTGGATACAGATATTATTAATATAATATAATCTACTAATATGGATCTTATATACAAACAAATAGAGACTTTTAGTCTAACGTAATGACGTCACGACGGATTTCTGATTATATGAATGTAACCTAAAGGGGACAGGGTAGTATTGATACTATTAAAAATTATCCTATATCTTGCAATACATGAGTCATAGACTATTAATATCAAATTATGACGTAACTCAAATGAGTTTCAGCAGGAATTCTCTTTCACTTCTATAAGAAACGAGTTTACTCGCCGCATTCCTCCACTTTTGCGCTGCGGTTTGCTCTTATTTCAGTTCTGTGTCCCTCTGCGATAATGTCCGCCAGTCACTTCAACAGAATGAATCCGGATTTGGCTGATAAACCCGACATTGAATCAGAAATAAAGCTCAAATCTGCGCCCAATGTGTTTGTGTCTTTCACCTCTGCTAGAAACGACGCACGGAAATGAAGTCACCAATAACAGGAAGTGCAGGAAGTACAGGATTCATGCGACGCCTTTTCAAAATAAAAGTACCATTCAATAATTTTTTTTTTCTTCTTCTTCTTCTTTTTGGCATTAATTGGTGGCAGGGTATCCGAAAGTTATATCATAATATTTAAAACATTTTAATGATTTTTTGTTTTTTAACAATTTTGAAGACATAAAAGAGTCAAATTCCACTTTAAACACCTTAAATCTTGGGGATGAATTTACAAACTTTTGTTTATGTATATAAAATTTTGCCAGCAGTATAAAAAAAATTAACAATGTATTCAAGACCTTTGTTAACATTGTTTTCATAATATACATCCCATTTCATATATATATATATATTAGTGTATTATATCTCATATGGACCACTTTTTAAACCATATTTTTAAAATATATAATTTAACTATTATTTAACGTTTTTTCTATATATATTTATTTATTATTTATTTAATAATATATATTGTTTTTTATTATTGTAAATTATATAAATATTATACTATATATATATAATTTTATTAATGTTATCTGAAATATTTATACATCACTGTACAATATGATACTGATAATATCATTAATAAAATAATCTGAATTTTTATTTGTGTTTTATTGTGTAGATATAAAACTACTGTATAGACTAAAACAATCCTTTCATGTTTCATTTATAAATACTGATTTTTTTTCTTTGGAAGGTATTAAAATGCTTTTCTAGGAACACATGATGCTATATATTCAACAGAAATATCAAATCTTAAAGCATTTCATGCGTTTCACAAAGGGAGGGGGTTTGGATTAAAGATTTATCTCGAATGCACCAACTATAAATGCACTGAAGCACTCATGAAACCTAATCTTTACAGGATTTTCTTTGAACAGACAACCTCGATTTATTCATTTTCTCAAATGAGCTGAACTAGATGTTTTTATTTTAATTATTGATGTTTTATTTTAATAATAAATAATAAATGTTTTACCTAATAAAATAGTCAGAAGTCAGCTGCTATATATATATATATGTTGTCAGCTCAGTGAGATCGAAGCTACGCCTGCGATGAGAGATCAGGGCTCAACCAGAATCATGTTTCACCCCTGCCCGATGAGGTCAAAGGTCATCCAAAGGGCTCATCTGACTCCAGTGTGAGTGAAAAGAAAGAAATCTTCATGCTGCTGCTGAAACGCCAGCCATCATGCGCAGGAGGCAGAACTGTGTGATGCACGCTGCCTTCCTCACCAGGTCTGAAACTTTTATTTTGCCTTTTTTTATACTATTTTTTATTTCTGACACAGTGGGTTTATGATGCATTGAGTATGTGGTGTTTGTTGACAATTCTGGTTCTAAAAATATATATCTAATCTAAAAAAAACATTTGGATTGGGTTGAATCCACCTTATAAAATCACTCAGCACCCAAAAGCTCTTTGATGCCTCCCAAAGCCCCGGCAGCCGGAGATATTGGGTTGGGATTTGAGGGAAACAAATTGGATGAGATTAAAATGCGTTTCCCACGGCGGTCCATCCTCCATCCTCTTCTTGATCTGAAAAAGGAGGAAGAGTCTGCATCCCTAACCTTCATCCTGACACTTCACTTGCACTTTTAATGATGTTTAGGTCAGGAATTAGTGACGTGAACAAACCCCGATGCTAAATATTCAACCGAAACTTACAAATCTTGTTTATATTATTGCATTGCACACTTTGAATGTAATCTTCAGTATTAGTTTTGCATTTTTGTTAATATTGCATTGATATTTTCATGATATTATTATTTTTCCATACTTTATCTACTAAAATATTTTAGTGGAAAAGTGCATGTTTTGACTATATTTAAATATAATTTAGATTTTCACAGTATGAACATAATTCACATTTTACTTGCAATGTAAAAATACATTTTTACAGTATTTTATTGTACAATGGCATATATTGTCTTGTTAGACATTAGTCTTGTTTTTTTTAAAGGGGGGGGGGTCTAATGCGATTTCATGCATTCTGACTGATTTACACTGTTAAAGAGATTCTCATGCTAAACATGGCCAAAATTTTAAAAAATTAGTTGATGTATGACGGAGTATTTCTATGCCAAACACACTCCTTCAGGATTCAAACAAGTTTCGGAAAGTTTTTTTCGAGTATGGCCCTGTATGACGTCATAAAGGGCGGACTTCCTTGTATGGGCATTTCTCACGGATGAGCATGTGCACACACCAACCAGAGCGAGAGCAAGAGCAAGAGCAAGAGCACGTCCATCAACGAGTGTCGTTCGGAAAAAACAGCCGAGCTTGTGGAGGCGTGCAGTGGGCGGAGCTAAAGAGTCACAAGCACACACACACACACACATCAAGCAGAGCGTGAGCAAAAGCGCGTCCATCAATGAGCTTCGTTCGGGTTACGGAAGCTGTCGGTGGCAGCGCTGCCATTTTGTTTTTAGACCACAAAATCAACAATGTCACTAAAGAAGTGTGTTTCTGGTCGTGAGGGAAAGATAACTTTGTTCAGCTTCCCAAATAACCCAGTGTTAAGGGAACAGTGGATGCAGTTTGTTTTTCCGGAGTTCTGCAAGTGTGTTTGTTTGTTCCCGGTCATGAGTGGAAACCACAGGCGGTGAGTGAAACTGCATCAAATGTGTGTGTTTTGTTGGCAATCGGAGCGTAAGTGCATATAATGTAAACAACACCAACGTATAGTGAATCGAGAACCGCCCACTGCAATCCTCCGCGAGTTTGGCTGTTTTCAGAAAGAATCGGTACAGTTTGTCTGTCTTTTATAAATATGATAAAACTAAAGACTCTTGGGAGATATGAAGGATGCAATACTACTCTACAAGTACTCAAGATTAACATGAGACTGGCAGAAACTGTGTGTGTTATGTACCCTTTAAAGGAAAAACTCTTCCAGTCTCAGCTACAACTGCAGTGTTTGAGGGTGGGGCAAAGGAGACGTTGTTCAATGCCAGCCAATGAAAACCATAGGCTGGCATTATGCAAATGTATTACATTGGTTACAGGTTTGAGCAGTAAGACTGGAATTACTGACAACTCTATTGATTTTTTCTTTTAGGAGACAATAACTTTATTTGTCGTGCACTTTGATCTTTAAATCTTTGCAGACCTTTTACCTTCACAAACTACATTAAAGGTAATATTCAAAAAAGCATAATAGGGGCACTTTAAGCAATTACACCTGTATTCTTGTGGTGATGTTTAATGCTTTTTCTGTGAGTTTTTCCCACTTCACTTGCACTTTTAGTGATGCTAGGTCAGTAGTGATTTGAGCAAAACCAAACACTGAGGGGAAAAACTTGTGTATTGCAATGCGCACATTGAATGTGACGTTTAGTTTTAGTTTTGTCTTTTTGTTATTACGCTTCTTCTGAAGTGGCATTTGCATCCTGCAATAAAACTGATTTGTGCTCCAACATCTGGTCCATGGTGCAAAGTCAGCATGAAAGTCACACAACGCAACAAAAAATTAAAGTGACATAACCAGAGTGAGCCAGATGGACAAAAATAAATGAAACATATTGGCCAGATGTTCTGGGAAACACAAAGCAGGACCTGACATCCTTTATCAGACAGACAATCCTAAAAGCATCGCCATCCAGCTGACTTTAATGACCTCGGACATATTTCTCATTATCATGTGTCTTCTGATGCCAAATCTTTGCACAGACGCGGGTCGAGGGAGACGGACGCCTGTCTGAGGACAGCTCAGTTTCACATGGACCTCTGGTGCTGTTTCACCGTCCAGAACTGGCTGCTGGATTTTGGGAGACCTGTAGTCATGGTAACAAAACAACACAAGAATAAAGCATCATTTTCAGAGGTCTCCTGGGACCCAGAAAAGAAAAAGTTTTTTGAATTTAGTATTTTTTCATGTCATTACATTGTTTAGAGCATAAGAAATAAATGGAAACAAAAATTATATTTTATTCATATGTTATGATATGTCCTCTGTACCAGGACTCAGTTGTTTAAAAAATAAAATGACATGAAATTACATGTATAGGCAAAAACAATGGGATTTATTTTTAATTCACCAATCAATTTTTAGGTTTCAGGATTTTTTTTAAACAAACTTTGTTTAAAGATGATTCTGAACTATGTTATGAAAGATATAATGGAATGCATTAATATACCATTTTACATTTACTTTTTACAATACAATGCATCTATACACTGCATCTCATTTGCATATTAATGTATTCTTTGTGCAACATGTAATGAAAATAGAAGTGTAATAATGGGAGTAATAATTGGCAATATTTTCATAATAACATCTAATATTTCATAGGAATGTTGATATGTAATTTCTTTCCCTATTCACTTGTTGTGTCTCCAGAATGCCTGATAAACATGATTTTAGTCCTGGCGTCCTCTACAGTGGATATTTATGAAATCAATGCCCTGTTCTGTTAGACTGGGTAAACCCAGCCTGATCTGCCAGCGATTTGATTTCGCCCTGCAGCTCAGGCTGGAAACCTGTACATTAATTTATTCTGCAGTCTGTTACACAGACTGGCTTATCCACCTGGCGCGCTATTGGCGGGTTTAACACAATGATGGATAGAGAAGCGATGGATCGATGCCCGTTGATCACGCCTCTTGTGGTCTGATTGGTTGAAGGACTATCCAATTGTGCACAGAGTCTTTTGAATTATGCTCATTGATCACGCCTCTTGTGGTCTGATTGGTTGAATGACTATTCAATTGCGTACAGAGTCATTTGAATTATGCTCGTTGATCACGCCTCTTGTGCAGTAGAAAATACATAGCAGACTCCCCAGACCAATGTTCAATCTTAAAAGATTGAGCTTGGTCTGGTGATAGCCAGACAACTGTTCTGTAACAGAAAGTCATATTTTGATTAGAAACCCCATAACATTTTCCTGAGATGTTGATTTCTAACAAACAATTTTGAAAATGAATCTGATTTAAATTATAATTACAAAATATTATCATATTTCCATAAGAGTGCTAAACATTAATGTCAGCTGTATTTAAAGACCAAGAAGAAGTTGTTGTCCTGGTGAAACCTTCAAACATTTGGTATCTCTGCAAAGCCCCGAATGTGCTCTTTACAGGACATTCAGACTTAAAACTGTGACATGTATGATGTCAGAGAAATTCACTCAAATATACAAATATGTCTCAAATATGTCCACTACAGTGGACAAAAGTCTATTCCTGGGTTCCAGGAGGATCTCGGCATGAAATTTATAAGTAGACAAAAT
The DNA here is from genome assembly GCA_039654105.1 of Coreius guichenoti. Classification (NCBI taxonomy): domain Eukaryota; kingdom Metazoa; phylum Chordata; class Actinopteri; order Cypriniformes; family Gobionidae; genus Coreius; species Coreius guichenoti. Next base: position 10,444,440 of record CM077191.1, read on the forward strand.
TTCACCTGTAATGCCAAAACATTTACATTTGCATATATTCATTTAGCAGGCGCTGTTTGCCTTTGGGGTGAGAAAAATTACCTAATTCAAAAGGAAAAACAAGATAATTTTTCTGACCCCAAAGGCAAACAGCGCCTGCTAAATGAATATATGCAAATGTAAATGTTTTTGCATAACAGGTGAAATTTTGTCTACTTATAAATAAAAAGCAAAAACTTCACAAAATTTTGTTAGATTTCCCTGAAATCAAGATGTAAATTATTGTGTTATTTTGTTTCTCAGATGTTTAGATAATTGTGTTAAAAATCGAAGTAAGAATATGATTTCTGCAGTGCATTTACACCTGTATTCTTGTGGTGATGTGAAGGTTTCTCTGTGAGTTTCTCCAGATCTTTTGTCCTGTGGAGTGGTTCGCTTTGAACAGACCCAGTGCTGGTGACTACTTCCACATGCTGTACAACATCACAACACCCTTCCTGCTGCTCAAGGTTAGATTATAATGGAGCAATTCACTAATTGGGTTGACACATCTTTATAAACCACGCCCCTTCTGTAAGCCCCGCCCCCCGTAGACTGGTCTGAGATTTATTGCACTTACAGGATGTCTCTTGCTCATTGCCCTGGTTGGACACTTTGTCAGCGTCACATTTCTCAGTGTGAGGCTTGCACAAAGCGTAGACATTTTTATTAAAGCTCACAGAGCAAAAGGAACTCAGAAGTAGGTGATATTTATGACCTGAGAAGCTACATGTAATTGAAATGATGCATTACCACCAAACCTGTTGGAAATAAACAACACTGACCTTTACAATCTGTGGAAATATCTGGCTGACATTACCGCCGTCTTGTTGTGTGGAGGGATTTCTCTGCGTCGTGCAGTTTACATGACTGATGACATCAAGAAATCTGTTATATGATTAACTGTTCTTAGGTCAGTGTTGAGGAGATCACTGTTTTCTTCCTCAGTCTTGATGCATTTACTTGAGAAGCAAAATTACTTGTTTTTTTTTTTTTGAGAAATGCATTTTTTCTTTTCTTAAAGTCCCCCTGTAGTCAATCATTTTATCCCTTAAAAGTCATCTTTGAGTGACATATTTAAACGTTTTTCCTGTGAAAAAAATTTCTTGATTAGAAAAAAATAGCTTGATGCATCATTTAGTATATGTGGATGCATGCATATGCAAATGAGCCCCGTCTCCACACACAATTTTTTTTAATTGCAAACAACAATTCAACACAATATCAGTCCCCCTGTAGTGAATAATTGTATCTCTTAAAACTCATCTTTGATCACCAAAATGACATTTCCTATGAAAAGAATTTCTTTGTACCTTATAGCTTGAATGCAACTCGACACCCTTGCTTCATTTAGTATACGCGAATTCATGAATATGCAAATGAGCCCCACCTCCACTCACTCGCACGTGCTCAGAAATACAGTCGGTCAACTTACTGAGGTAAACGCTGCACAATGGCGCCGGACACATAACGGTAATTAATATGATTATCCTTTGGCTTGACTACGTTATTAAACAGCTAATAATGTGATGCTAATGTTACACAAACCATGTCAGTCAGTAGAAACGCTTTGAACAACTCAGAACATCAGTAGAGAAAGGCATATAATTCATCATAACATCATAATATACATCATATACATAATTCACCCGCTATATTGTAAGAAAAACAAACTTAATTCAAAGGGAAAACTTTATTTATTATTTTTCTGACCCCATTGGCAGATGTGTTCTTATTTTTAGCTTCATTTAGATTCATTTTTTCAAACTTAATATCTTCAGTCATCTTGCTTCTCCAGTAAATGTATTTGATTTAACAATGTTTAGATATTTGTGCTGGAAAACAAGAAAGAAATACTGAGGACAAACATAATTTTTGCAGTGATGCTGTTGAATTTTGAGTTTGTGTTCATGATCGTCTGCTATTTTTAAAGCTGCAGTCCATAACTTTTTTTGGTTAAAAATGATCCGAAATCAATTTTTGAGCAAGTACACAACAAGCCAGTATTCAGAACTATCTCCTTACCTTAGCCCCATTCACAATGGTAAGCTTGTAATAATGTGTTATAATTAGAATGGTATGGTGGATTTCCGTGGGAAATTCGAGCATGTCTTTGCGTCATTACGTCACGTCTGTATACTTAAAGAAAGAGTCCGGCTAGTAGTGAGGAGCGGACCGCATGTTCTTCAGCGGATCATTTATAGCCTTTTCTCACAGCAGCTGGAGTAATTAAACATCATTTTGATGGCGGATTGTAATCCAGAAAGTTCCAAACGACTATCATCAGTGACAACTGGAGATTCACCCCTAGTCAAAAGCAAAAGATTAGACTGTACAGAAATTTAAATCTACAGGTAACGCTAATAAACACTAAATACATGTAGTCACGCAATGCTGATGTTGTTAACATTAACAATTTAAGAACGAAGTATAACAATAATAATAATTTGCACGGTTTGATATTATATGAGCGATCGTTAGATTTAATCACCGTTGGTAGCACGATTTATTGTAATGTTTTGTTCCCAAAAGTGGCAGACATGTTACTTGTTCAGATGACATTTTCCGGTGAAAATTCTTATTTAGGTTATACTCCAAGATGAAGAATCTGTGATTCTGAAGTACAGTATCCACACCCCGGTGCGGTGACTGACAGCAAAGCCGCACACACTCCCCAAAACATTAGATTCATCCGCGCTGAGGAGCCGCGCCGACGCACAACTCACGTACAGGTGATAACTCCGCAAATAACTGCAATTGCAGGTTTCATACAGAGATGGCGACACAGAGGCAAAACTTACGGACTGCAGCTTTAAATAAAATCGTATATACAATACATTGTCACAAGTATTTTGGATTTTTCAATTCAGTTTTGTGTGTTAAATGTTGTAATTTTTATAAATAATAAATCTCAGCTGTGCTTCATCACTCCAGAACTGAAAAGTCAAGTCAAATGCATTGCATTTTGATCTATAATATCTCATGCGACACTCTGTTCCAGCTCATAGAGCGAAGCCCGAAGACGTTGCCTCGCTCCGCCATATACCTGTGCATCATCACGTTTGTGATGGGTGCGAGCACACACCTGGTGGGAGACTCCATCAACCACCGGCTTCTGCTCAGCGGATACCAGCTGCAACTGAGCGTCAGAGAAAACCCCATCATGAAGAACCTCAAACCACAAACCCTGGTAGAATGGCCCAGGAAAACTCACTCTTGATCAGAATCAGTTTCAAGGCTCTTTATACACCAATCAGGCATAACATTATGACCTCTGACAGGTGAAGTGAATAACACAGATTATCTCTTCATCACGGCACCTGTTAGTGGTTGGGATATATTAGGCAGCAAGTGAACATTTTGTCCTCAAAGTTGATGTGTTAGAAGCAGGAAAATGGGCAAGCGTAAGGATTTGAGCGAGTTTGACAAGGGCCAAATTGTGATGGCTACACTGTAAAATCCAACAGTGATTCTAACTAACACTTTTTAATTAACTTTACTTAATGTCTTAACTTAATTGTAAAAAATCTAGTAATCTGTACTATTCACATACTATTCCTTGTTTACTCAGAAAACCCAAGTTAAGATTAATTGATTGGTTTGAGTGCCATTTTGTCAAGCAAAAAAAAAAAAAAAAAAAAAAAAAAAAAACACCATTATGGTGATCAGTGTTCACTTTGGTTGGGCACTTGGAACATTCATATTATTGTAATTTTCTTCCTATTGATGCAGCGATGCATCAAGAAATCACAGTTATTTGGTTTCAAAGGAAGAGAAGTAATACATACGACACTTTTAAAAGTTGACCTATAGCTTCTGACTGAATAATTAACTATAGTTAATGATTTAAAATTAACCTATGTAATATTTCCCTTCATGTCGAATAATGATCGTTTACAATTTTATTGCTAACACTTACATCATAAACATAAACTTTTAATTGGGTTGATATATTTGTAACAATATCTTGCAGTTGATCATGCTTGAGTCACACACAGACTTCAACATTCAGCATGCAAAACACAACAATGGTAACAACAATGGTAGCTACAGTGGGGAGAACAAGTATTTGATACACTGCCGATTTTGCAGGTTTTCCTACTTACAAAGCATGTAGAGGGCTGTAATTTTTATCATAGGTACACTTCAACTGTGAGAGACGGAATCTAAAACAAAAATCCAGAAAATCACATTGTATGATTTTTAAATAATTTGCATTTTATTGCATGACATAAGTATTTGATCACCTACCAACCAGTAAGAATTCTGGCTCTCACAGACCTGTTAGTTTTTCTTTAAGAAACCCTCCTGTTCTCCACTCATTACCTGTATTAACTGCACCTGTTTGAACTCGTTACCTGTATAAAAGACACCTGTCCACACACTCAATCAAACAGACTCCAACCTCTCCACAATGGCCAAGACCAGAGAGCTGTGTAAGGACATCAGGGATAAAATTGTAGACCTGCACAAGGCTGGGATGGGCTACAGGACAATAGGCAAGCAGCTTGGTGAGAAGGCAACAACTGTTGGCGCAATTATTAGAAAATGGAAGAAGTTCAAGATGGCGGTCAGTCTCCCTCGGTCTGGGGCTCCATGCAAGTTCTCACCTCGTGGGGCATCAATGATCATGAGGAAGGTGAGGGATCAGCCCAGAACTACACGGCAGGACCTGGTCAATGACCTGAAGAGAGCTGGGACCACAGTCTCAAAGAAAACCATTAGTAACACACTACGCCGCCATAGATTAAAATCCTGCAGCGCACGCAAGGTCCCCCTGCTCAAGCCAGCGCATGTCCAGGCCCGTCTGAAGTTTGCCAATGACCATCTGGATGATCCAGAGTAGGAATGGGAGAAGGTCATGTGGTCTGATGAGACAAAAATAGAGCTTTTTGGTCTAAACTCCACTCGCCGTGTTTGGAGGAAGAAGAAGGATGAGTACAACCCCAAGAACACCATCCCAACCGTGAAGCATGGAGGTGGAAACATCATTCTTTGGGGATGCTTTTCTGCAAAGGGGACAGGACGACTGCACCGTATTGAGGGGAGGATGGATGGGGCCATGTATTGCGAGATCTTGGCCAACAGCCTTCTTCCCTCAGTAAGAGCATTGAAGATGGGTCGTTGCTGGGTCTTCCAGCATGACAACGACCCGAAACACACAGCCGGGGCAACTAAGGAGTGGCTCCGTAAGAAGCATCTCAAGGTCCTGGAGTGGCCTAGCCAGTCTCCAGACCTGAACTCAATAGAAAATCTTTGGAGGGAGCTGAAAGTCCGTATTGCCCAGCGACAGCCCCGAAACCTGAAGGATCTGGAGAAGGTCTGTATGGAGGAGTGGGCCAAAATCCCTGCTGCAGTGTGTGCAAACCTGGTTGAGAACTACAGGAAACGTATGATCTCTGTAATTGCAAACAAAGGTTTCTGTACCAAATATTAAGTTCTGCTTTTCTGATGTATCAAATACTTATGTCATGCAATAAAATGCAAATTAATTACTTAAAAATCATACAATGTGATTTTCTGGATTTTTGTTTTAGATTCCGTCACTCACAGTTGAAGAGTACCTGTGATAAAAATTACAGACTTTTACATGCTTTGTAAGTGGATAAACCTGCAAAATCGGCAGTGTATCAAATACTTGTTCTCCCCACTGTATACTAAGTCAAGAGTAAATCTAAAGTAAAAGATCAAGTACTCTCTACAGTTCTTTTTTAGTTACTAGAACTCTTGTGTAAGTGAACTATACTAACTAAGCATTTGTTAGCACAACATACTATTCCTATTTCACTTTACTTGTTTTTTTTTAAGGCAATCGGTTTGCATGCTTTTTTTAAGTAAGTCTAACTAATTCGATTTTACAGTGTAGACGACTGGGTCAGAGCATCTCCAAAACTGCAGCTCTTGAGGGGTGTTCCCGGTCTGCAGTGCTCAGTATCTATCAAAAGTACTCCAAGGAAGGAACAGTGGTGAACTGGCGACAGGGTCATGGGTGACCAAGGCTCATTGATGCACGTGGGGAGCGAAGGCTGGCCCGTGTGGTCCGATCAAACAGACGAGCTACTGTAGCTCAAATTGCTCAAGAAGTTAATGCTGGTTCTGATAGAAAGGTGTCAGAATACAGTGCATCGCAGTTTGTTGAGTATGGGGCTGCATAGCCGTAGACCAGTCAGGGTGCCCATGCTGACCCCTGTCCACTGCCAAAAGCGCCAATAGTGGGCACATGAGCATCAGAACTGGACCACGGAGCAATGGAAAAAGGTGGCCTGGTCTGATGAATCATGTTTTCTTTTACATCACGTGGATGGCCGGGTGCATGTGCGTCGCTTACCTGGGGAACACGTGGCACCAGGATGCACTATGGGACACTATGCTTTAGGCAATGTTCTGCTGGGAAACCTTGGGTCCTGCCATCCATGTGGATGTTACTTTGACACGTACCACCTACCTAAGCATTGTTGCAGACCATGTACACCCTTTCATGGAAACGGTATTCCCTGGTGGCTGTGGCCTCTTTCAGCAGGATAATGCTCCCTGCCACAAAGCAAAAATGGTTCAGGAAAGGTTTGAGGAGCACAACAACTAGTTTGAGGTGTTGACTTGGCCTCCAAATTCCCCAGATCTCAATCCAATTGAGCATGTGTGTTATGTGCTGAACAAACAAGTCCGATCCATGGAGGCCCCACCTCGCAACTTACAGGACTTAAAGGATCTGCTGCTAACATCTTGGTGCCAGATACCACAGCACACCTTCAGGGGTCTAGTGGAGTCCATGCCTCGACGGGTCAGGGCTGTTTTGGCAGCAAAAGTGGGACCAACACAATATTAGGATATAACGTTATGCCTGATCGGTGTATGTAACAGTTTGTACATGGCAGTTGTAGTTATAGCATATATCATTACTAATGCTTATAGATTTAGTGATTAACAGCTACTTTAATCGTTTTAGTTGTAGTTAACAATAACAGCATCTAATCATTGTGTTGCTGAGTTTTGTTGTGGTAAAACAACATTGACATTTTCTTCAGGAATTATTACAGGTTTGCATCTATTTTCTCTCTGTTTTCTGACAGATTGACTCGTTCGAGTTGCTACAGTATTATGATGAAAGTCTGGGCCACTGCATGTGGTAAGCTGGAAAATATTCATACTAATTAACCTAATTGATCATAAAATCATCATTATTCAGTAGAAACATCCTTGCATCAAAAGCAGACATGTGCCGTTTATAATTTTATTAAAGTGCTGGTATTAATTCTCTTGTACAAAATGTTTGGTAACACTTTATTTTACAGTGTCCCTGTTACATATGTTACATGTACTTACCATAGTAATAACAGTAAATTATGCATAATTACATGCAACTAACCCTCAACCAAACCCTAATCCTACCATAACCCTATAGTAAGTGCATGTAGTTAATTAATATTACTCAGTACTTAAATATATAATTACACTCTAACAATGACACCGTAAAATAAAGTGTAACCAAATGTTTTATTAAATCTATAACCCAGCTAACAAAAGTGTTCTAAAAACGTTTGGCCAACGTTCCCATGAAGACGTTATTTCTGAACATTTCAACATCCAGTTTTTTCTTGCACTGTAAAAGAATATTTTTATGATTTATTGTCAAAACTTTTTTTTTCTTTGTCAAATCAACTAAATTAATTAACGTGGTTCAGATAACATTTTTTTTTGAGTTTCGGTTGATTAAGAAAATCTCCTTCTTTGTATTAACTCAATTTTTTTATTTCAATGCAACCGTTCTGTTTTAAGTTAAACCATTTTTTTTTTTTACATACGAACGTTAAGGGAACATTCCATTCCATTGTATCATTCTGCAAACATTATTGGAATGTTCATTTTGAATGTTCACTGAACATTCCAAAACAAGTTGTAACATTTTAAAATTTGAATGTTCTATGAACATTCTGAAACAAGCTGTAACATTTAAAAAACATCAAAAGAATGTTGAAGTGTTTCAGAAAAAACATTCCATGAATAATGTATAAATAATGTTTTTGTACTGACATTTTGAGAACATTATTAAAGACCAAATAACTTTGAACGAACCTTACTGGAAGAACGTTTGTTCATAACGTTGAGAGAACCTTGCCAGAACGTTCCCTGTTAGCTGGAAATCTGCACTGTAAACCCTAGCGCTCAAAATAATGAATCGGTTTGAGTAGGACAAACTTAAATTAAATTAGTTTAAACAAATGAACTTTTATGAGTATTTAGAACTTTCTTTTCTTTTGAGTTCATAAAACTGACACATTTTAAGTAATCTAAATAGTTTCATTGTTTTGAGTTTTATGAACTTGTTTCTTTTAATTTAGACGAACTTAAATTGAAACGAAACTGGGCTGGGATTTCTATTTCCCAGCATGCTTTGCCATGACACTCAAAAGGGACAGTAAATGCCAAAATGAAGTGTTATATTATATTTTCTTGTGCAAGGTTAACGTTAAGTGGGAGATTTAGTAGTGATTGATGTTTTGCTATGCTAGTTTAGAAGAGTTTCTGTTATGTTGGTTTTATGGGGGGTTTCCATCATGGAAACAAGTGGAGCATGAGCTTAGTTTGAGAACAGATTTATGTTAAATGTATTATATTGCTGTCCTCATTCAGCAAGTGCTATGCTAATTGGGTAACCTAATTAAGGTGACATTTATTGAATTAGCTAGTTAAAGCTAGTCAAGTTTACACTACTAAAAAATTGAGATTACATGATATTTTTAAGTTAAATGTATGAATTAGCTTACTTAGATATTTGAAGTTCAGAGCAATTAAAATGTATGATTACAAAATACAAATCTGCAAGTTCTTAAACTTTAAATTTCTTTACTTAAAAAAATTGAGGCCTCACAGTGTGTCTAAAAATCACTTTTATGCATTTATCTTCCCTATTTACAGGTATGTTCCTCTATTTCTCATCCTGTTCCTGTATTTCACTGGCTGTTTCACTATTGTCAAATCAGAGAAGAAGATGCCCGTCTCTGCTTGGCTTCTGCTGGGTCCTAGTGGCCTTTACTACTGGTGAGTTTGTCCCTGTAACACTAGCGAGTGTGTGAGTGTTTAACCTGTTCATCGGGAGCCAGATGGTCTGAATGTAGCGCTCCATATTTCATTATTCACCACAGCAAAACTCAGCTCTCCATCCCGGATCACAATAAGCCCAGCCCTTAAAGAAAGAACAGCGTCTGGATCGTGTGTCGTGCCGAGGAAATAACTTTGTGTTCACTTTAGTGTGCCATATAACACAAGAGTATTTCCTTCCCTTATCTGTTAGACTGATGATTAATTAAAGCAATAAGCCACTTGAGGTAGTGTGTTAGGGCCCTATTTTAACGATCTGAGCGCATGGTGCAGGGTGTGTCTGAATCCACTTTTGCTAGTTTAACGACAAAAAAAATGGTCTGCGCTCCAGACGCATGGTCCAAAAGGGTTGTCCCTATTCTCTTAATGAGTCATGGGTGTGTTTTGGGCGTAGCGTGCAATAAACCAATCAGAGTCTCATCTCCCATTCCCTTTAAAAGCCAGTAACGCTCGCATCATGGCAGATTCGCTATTTACATGCGAGCGGAAAGACTGAATGCTTCTCCAGAGAGGAATCCTTTTATTTTTAATATTTAAAAATGTTTGTGTGCTGCTGCGCGTCCCTGTGTGTGTAATAAGCAGAGTGTACACGCGTTGTGCACCCGCCTATAGGTGCGTATTACTAACACGCCCTTTAAATAACACAAAAAATACTGCGCTATTGACTTTAGACCAGGTTTTTGTTGGTCAATGGCGCAGTCGTTTTCAGTTCCTCAAAATAGCAACGCGCCAACAATGCGCCTGAACACACCTGGTTTTCAGACCAGCACGCCCATGGGTGAACAGATGCGGCAGTGCATTTGCTATTTAAATGTGGAGCTGGACGTGAAAATGATAACTGCGTTGGGCTGAAACTAGCAAAAAACACTTGCGTCGCGCCTGGCGTCACATTGCGCCGGGTGTATGATAGGGCCCTTGTTAGTGCATGGGGTGGTAACAAAGGGTGGTTTTAGGTTTTTCACAGCTAGCAAAAATATGTTCAAAGTTTTTAATTAAGTTATGAAAAGGTTATTTCTTAATGTTCCCTGAACATTCAAAACATCAAGTTTTTTTTATGTTTTAAAAACGTTTTTTTTTTTTTGGTTATACGAACATTACTGGAACATTCCATTTAATCATTCTGCAAACATTGTGGAACTTTTGAATGTTCTCTGAACATTCCGAAACAAGTAGTAACATTTAAAAAAAAAAATTACAGTAAAAGATTGACTTGGGACTAAAATGAATCCTTCTTTACTCCTCAGGTATCTTGTGACGGAAGGACAAATTTTCATCCCCTTCATCTTCACTTTTTTTGCCATGATGGCTACAGTCATGCACCAGAAGCGTAAAGGTTTTCTGCCCGACAGTAACGGAATCTTCCTGCTCTACAGCTTCTCCATATCACTCGTGTTAGTGACCGCCTGGGTCGCCTGTCTGTGGAAGGACGCTGTGTTACGGAAGAAATATCCAGGAGTGATGTATATACCAGAGCCGTGGGCCCTGTACACGCTGCACCTGAGAGACAAACACATGACACTCACAGACTGAGCCCTGTCAGGGCAGAGCAACCATAAACTCTTTATTAATGTGTTTATATGCAAGTAACGTCACGTTGCACCTTCAAAACTGGACTTTATGCACAGCATGCATCCTTTTGAATTTATGCAAAATGTTTTGGCTGTGCATTTCCACCAGCCAAAGTTGTGCAATATCTATTCTATTCTATTCTATTCTATTCTATTCTATTCTATTCTATTCTATTCTATTATACATTATCAAGATACACTACTGTTCAAAAGTTTGGGGTTAGTATGTTTTTCTTTTAAAGAAATTAATACTTGTATTCATCAAGGACGCATTAAACTGATCAGAAGTGACAGTAAAGACTTTTATAATGTTATAAAACATTTCTATTCATCAAAGAACCCTGTGGAAAAAAATCAGACCAGTGGTTTTTACAGAGGAGTTTGTTCATATAATTCGCCTGATTTATATACCATTTTTTTATTCCTGAACAGCAATTTCTGTCTGTTGACATGTATTTTCTGATTTATAGAGTGATAAAAGAAAGAGATCCAAAATAAATGTCAACAAAATAAATAAATAAAAGAATTATCCATGTGTTCTGATTTCTGTTCTGGAAATGTATGCAAATTAGTGCATATTTAATTAGACAATGCCTCATTTGCATATGTAAAACATTTCAGAAGACTTTTAATACAAAATGATCAACTTATTAACTTATTTTTTTCCCTATACATCTGTGTTGTCTTGCCTTAAGTATTATTTTGTTAAATAATTAATAATGTACTTAAATTAAAGGGATAGTTCACTCAAAAATGAAAATTCTGTCATCATTTACTCACCCTTAAATTTTTCCAAACCTGTTTGAATTTCTTTGTTCTGCTTAACACAGAATAAGATATTTTGAAGAATATGGGGAACTAAACAGTTGATGGACCCCATTGACTTCCATAATAGGAAAAAAAATACTATGGAAGTCAATGGGGTCCATCAACTGTTATGGACATTCTTCAAAATAGCTTATTTTGTGTTCAACAGAACAAATAAATTCATACAGGGTTGAAACCACTAGTGAGTGAGTAAATGATGACAGAATTTTAATTTTTGGGTGAACTAATCCTTTAAGAGAGAAATATTTTTTTAAATATACGATGTGGACTAATATAGGGTACAATGGACGTCTTCTCTACATAAATAGCGATAATACGTCTATATTAATCACTTTAACTTTGTAAATTGCCACTGTATATTTTAAATGGAAATATTCAGTGTTTATTAAAGTCTCTCAGGTGTAAAATCACAGCTGAAGAACGTCAACCGTTGACGCCGCTGTCACGTGATACCCGTTTCTTTCCTCAGCACTGGTTAGTCTTATTATTATTGGAGAAATGTTTTTAAAAATCATGCTAACGTGACTGAATGGAATAATATACATTGGGTTTAATATTTGTAAATGGTTCAACGTTTTAGAATACATATGTTTTCGATAAAACGTAATCCCTGTGAGATTTGAATGCGCTAGCGCCGCCTACAGGAAAACAAAGTTCATCACATTCGCTGTAAAGCACGGCTGCACATAGACATGGTCAGTTTAGCATCTGTTATTTGCGTATTATTTCCATGTAAAAAAAACTTTTACGTTTTAAAGTAACTTCTGGCATTAATTTCAGGCGAAATTCCTCAGTCAAGATCAAATCAACGGTAAGTAGACCGAGGCTATAGCTTTATTCTCTCTCAGTCCTTTCTTACACTGTTTAATTATTACTAATCTGATAAGATACATGAACTTTTACATGAACACTTTATAATAGCTTTCATTAACACATTATAACACATTAAAAAATGCTTTATCTGCTAAACATTATGTTTATTGCTGTTATAATGGGATGTTATTATAATGCATTGCTCTGATTCTGAAGCCATTCAAAAGATTTTATTCTTCCACTGGAGACATTACTGCCGCACAAACACAGTGTAGATCCTCTGATGCATAAACAGAGAGAGAGAGAGAGAGAGAGAGAGAGAGAGAGAGAGAGAGAGAGAGAGAGAACTGAACATGGGACTCAACAAAACATGAGGATAAAAACAAGATGACAGACAGATGATGCACAAGATACACTGTAAACACAAAGATATAAACTGCAGAAAAGCAAAGAAATGTTCATTCGTCCACCTGCTGTTGTTGATAATGCTGTAATCTTGATTCCTTCTTAAACAGACTGTCTCAGTATGTGCCAGAACAAATCCTTCATTTGGGATTAAAGAGATTCTTTGCCAAACCCTATCCAATCCTTATAAAAAAAATAAACATTCGTATCTTTGGATACAATTGCAAACTAAGTTCTATGTTAACTTGGCTATGGAGTGCTTTGTTCTCTGATGTTGTGTTTTAAATGTTTGCATACTACACTTTTGTGTAAAGTCATACGTTTTGTCTTCATTCAGAGTATAAAGAGCGTTTTTCGCTGTACGACCAGAAGCGCAGGGGTAAAATGAAGACGCAGGATCTGCTGACGGTCATGAGATCTCTGGGCCGCTGTCCGACCCTGCCAGAGCTCGACAGACACTTACTGACCCATAAAATCGGTATAGTATCTATTTTCACTGGTCAGTTGGATTGCAAGCTACAAAATAATGATTGTTTCCAAATGGGTTTCCTAAACTCCTCCCCTTCTGCTCCCCACCTGTCAGTCAAACAGATAGTCCTGCCCCAAACTCACTCTAGAGAGTGCAACTTTTTCATTTTAAAATTGTGAGAGTTATAATCGACCAGCCAGCTAAGGGTTGAATTACAACACACAAAGAGTATTTGAAAATCAGACTCAGATTTAATGAAAGAACTACAATCCCATGAAGCTTTGCGAATCACATAATCAAAATAAAACCAATAGATAAATATAAACAATTGATTTAAAGATGTTAATTATGTATATAGAAACAATATATTTATGTTTATTGTGAAATACGCATATATATATATATATATATATATAAATTTTTTTTTTTTTTTTTTTTGGCACAATTTGTTTGCTGGAGATTGTTTTGTGGAATCATGGGTAATTTTTGAGTAGTTTTTCACTGGGAATTCTGCTGTTAAACACGATTATTTAAAAAAAATGCGAAGAGACTGCTTTAACAGAAGCATATACCATTGATTAACAACTTTGTAGGTTTGTCTTTAAAGTTCAATGTTGCAAAGTTCATCAGTTATGAAACCAGTTCAATTCTGCTTATAGCTGTATTGAATTTGTTTCATAACTGATGAACCTTTCCACATTGACACAATTGAAATGAACTAAAACAACATTATACTAAAATAAACTGAATAATGACACTATTATCTTAGAGCTGATTTAAAGCTGAAATTGAATTTATTTCATAATTGATGAAAGGCCCGTTCACACCAGGGACGATAACAATAACGATAAAGATCTAGTTTTAAAAATTGTAAAAAAAAAAAATAGCACAAATATAATGGTAATTGTATAGAAACAATATAATTTGAATCACTTTCAGAACGATGTTTTCCAGCTGATGAGCGATAAAAACATTGACAGCCAATCAGAATCCATCCTGCTTTAAAGAGCTCAAGTATTTAAAGTAGGGCCTAAAGCTAGTTATTTTAGTCTATAAAGTTTTAAATATGGATATTTTTCTTACACAAACACATGGCTTCACTTCAGAAGGTCTTTATTAACCCCCTGGAGTCGTATGGATTACTTTTATGATGGAGGGATGCACTTTTTTGGACTAAATTAAACATCCTTATTAATGAATCCTTACTAAAGTTACAAAAGTTATTCAGTCAAGAGCAGTGAGTGATTTTTTTCTTTGTCCTATGTTGTTTGATTAACATTAAAAACACAGACAGCAGGAATATTTGGCACCTGTCACTTTAAGAATGAATGCAAAGATCTAATATACTGATACTGATACACATATTAGGCGCTTGTCACTTTAAGAATGAATGCACAGATCTGATATACTGATACACATATTAGGCACCTGTCACTTTAAGAGCAAATGCACGGATCTAATATACTGATACTGATACACATATTAGGCGCCTGTCACTTTAAGAATGAATGCACAGATCTAATATACTGATACACATATTAGGCGCCTGTCACTTTAAGAGCGAATGCACGGATCCAATATACTGATACTGATACACATGCACTTACTTTCTCAACTGTTTACGTTCACTTAAGACATAACCGACTATGTTTACTAGGATACTCGCTATTTTTTGACATCATTTTGTGTGAGTGTCCGCTCAAGTGCAAGAAGACGTGAAAGAGAGCTCAGTTTAGTATTCGCGCGCTGTCTGAGCTTTCCACACAGTGCGCAAATAATGAAATTAGCTCACGTTCGTGTCGTCTTGCACTTGAATATTTAAATTGTCAAGGCTTAAACTTTCATCACTATCGTTCTTGGTGTGAATGGGCCTTAACACTGTTATTTACACTTCTTTGAAATAATCTGTATTGTATAAAGTGCTATATAAAATATAAATGTGACTCAACTTGACTTAAGGTAAAAATCAATGTAGAAAATGAATGGGATTTTACAATAATCTCTATTGTTTGAGTTAAGGTGGCTCATTTAAAACGATCACTGACTCTAAACATTAAACCGAGAAGTATTTGAACATCCAAACAAATGACTCACATCAGTGGTAAGTTATCGGATGGATGTCCTCCTAAACTTCCAACCCCCAGGTAAAGTCAACAGTGTAAACTTTGCTTACTAAGTAAAATAAACTGGAAATCTGTAGGAGTGCGTGGATGAAACTCAACAATAACAGTCGCAGACTTCAGTGCCCAGCACTTCCAGATAAGGACAGTGAACGCAGAAAGATGGTTTATAGAGTCGCCTAGAAGAAAAACAGAGCAGCACCACATCCAGAATGATTTTTATTGGAAAGGAGAGACATATGAACTGACATCACATGATGCAGTGCTTGACAAATGTGACGAAATGTACTAAATATAACCCCGCTGGAATGAATATAACTCTCAGCCTGTCAGACGTGATCAAGCGGCTTCCGTATCCCAAGCTTTTTGGCAAAGCGATTTGACTCTGTCTGTCCCAGATAAGAGTGGCGAGTTGGACTTCTCCACGTTTCTCAGCGTGATGCACGCGCAGATCCGGCGGGAAACCCCGCGGGACGAGATCCTGCAGGCCGTGAGGCTGATGGACACGAAGAAACGAGGCTTCATCATGGCGGCGGAGCTCAGGGCCACACTGACGGGCCTTGGAGAACGACTCACAGATCAAGAAGGTATGATACGTTTAAGTCCTTCTGGGAAGCTCGTATTTACGAGTTGTGAAGTTGTGTTTATGATGACGGGAAAGTTGGTGGTGTACCTTCTTTTAATTAACTACACAAAAATACACTGATATGAATATTTTGGCCGAGACCGATAATTCTTTATATTTGAAAGCCGATAATCGATATATTGGCCGATAAATCTAAATCCAAATTGTATATATTTTTTTATTTTATATAATTTTGATAGGGATGCACCAATATGAACATTTTGGCCGTTACCGATAATTCTTTATATTTGAAAGCCGATAACCGATATATTGGCCGATAAATCTAAATCCAACATTTTATATAATTTTTTAGAGCCTGATCTCACCATTAAAAGCCACGTCCCAAGCACACAATTATGATGTTTTCATTATAATTTTATGTAGCCTATATGACAGACTTGTGCTGCTCATGTTGCACTTGAACTGTATTTTCCATTTGAAGTGATTTCAATCATATTTCAAGCGATTCAAACCCATCATGGTGAACAGTGCGCATCTGAAGTGACTCAGCTGAAGCAAATAATACATTATTTATTGACGTTAATATATTGGCCAAATTTTATTATCAGGCCGATAACATTAAAAATGAACATATATCGGCTGATACCGATATGGTGACCGATATATTGTGCATCCCTAGTTTTTAAACTCTTAGTTCTAGAAAATGAAGAACAAAGGATGTGCATTGGGTGTGTTTTGCTTTTTTATGTTGTAATTAATTTATGAAGCCTCTGTAAACTATATTTTGTGCAGGCAATTAGCTAAAAGAAAATCCCAAGCTTCCCACTTGTATTTACGACTTTGTTGGCTTTCAATTTGTGAGACTTTCAACTCGTAAATACGATCTTTCCGACATGACTTGAACGCACCAGTAAATCTGATTCAACCACAACACACAGGAGAGGCAAAACTACATTACCCACAATGCATCAGATATTGGATATCTCCATACTTTCCCCAGGAGATTCATCACATTACGCTAAGACAATTGTTTTGTATTACAAGTTTTCTGTGTGATTATGCAAACAAGGCATTATCAAATTAAACATGCACTAATTTGCGTACAATTCCAGAAGATAAATCTGAACATTGGATAAAGCCAGATTCAAAGTTCTTGTTTTAATTTTGTCAAAATTTGTAGAGTTAAAGGCTTTTACACGAAGCGATAGGTTTTTGTAAAGAAAAATATCCATATTTATAACTATAATCACTGGCTTCTGGTAACGGCCGTACACGAGTCTAGTTCCGGTGGAAGAGTGACCTCTGACCCGACGCATGACGTAGGAGTAGCGTAAGCTCAGGGGAGAGTAGACGCCTCTCACGGTTCAAACAACAAACTCAAGCTCCTCCCACATTTCTCTTTACAAATTCTCGTTTTGTTTTGCTCTATCCTCTGCGCTTCCGCGTTCGTCAATACGTCATGCGTCAGGTCAGAGCTCACTCTTCCGACTCGCATACGGCCGTTACCGGAAAGCAGTGATTATAGTTTATAAAGTTATAAATATGGATATTTTTTAATAAAAACACATGGCTTCACTTCAGAAGGCCTTTATTAACCCCTGGAGTTGTATGGATTACTTTTATGATGGATGGATGCACTTTTTTGGGCTTCAAAATCTCGTCCCCCATTCACTCCCATTATAAAGCTCGGAGAAGCAATGATATTTTTTAATATAACACTGACTGTATTCGTCTGAAAGAATAAAGTCATATACACCTAGGATGACTTGAGGGTAAGTAAATTATGGGATCATTTTCATTTTTAAATGTGTATTTTAGATGTTTTCTTTACTCTAATTTGAAAGAAGACTATTTTGGAAGCAAAAAAAAAATGTAGGAAGCAAATTCCAACTTTTGATGTCAAATGCAACGCTGCATATTGAAACATCTGACATAGCAGCATAGAAATTACTTATTGTTTCATTTAGCTTAGCTAATTACTCATTATATTAACTATATAATAATGATGTTTATGTCTCAGTCGACGAGCTGCTGAGTGTAGCCGGCGTGCCGGTTGACAGACAAATCCACTACGAGGACTTTGCAAAGATGGTGACGTTTCTGACGGTCGATGCTGAACAAACTTCAGACCAGCAATAAATCAGCAGCAGAACGCCGTTCCAGCTGAAAACCACAGATATCACAGCCTCTAAATCTTCAGAAAATGGCAAAAAATTCAATAACAAACCAACCATGACCATATTTAACTGATAAACCACCTGCCAAACCCATTCAATCTTTAACTAACCGTGGGATTGTTCTCAAAGTGACCAGATGTGACTTTTTCTTACAGGTTCATACGTTTCCAGAAACTTTAAAACAGGTTAAGATTATTGGTTTTGTATTTGTGATCATAGTGCCCTCTTGTGCTTATAGAGAATATTATTTTACACAGGCTGTGATGTAGTTGACTGTGGTATAAATCACATTTCACACAACAAAAAATATTTTTTTTTGTCTGTTTTTTGGTTCAAAAACAATAAATGTGTGGCTCACTCTCTCTCTCTCTCTCTCTCTCTCTCTGTTAAAACATCTTCAAAGTTTATTATAACCTATAAAAGCAAGAACTGAAAGCAAACTCTGTTGTTTTGTGAACCAAACCATCTTTGCGTGGCTCATAAATTCCCCTGTTGTGCTATTAATGTGTCTGTGTTGAGATAATAAACTAAAGCTTCAGTCCAGCGAAGTGGATTTGCTGTCAAATGTTAATTAGATGGAATAACAGTAAAAGTTAACTTTGTAATTGTATTTATGAGAAAAACAAACATTGCTATGATAAGACAGGACTTTATTATGCCCTTCAAATGGACAACATAGTAACACTGTTTACATTCATTTCCGTTCGGACCGTCACCTTCACATGGTTGAGGTCAATGACACAGCTTTATTACACTTCAAATGAGCAATACATTTTAATTATTTCAGAATTTCCAGGCAATAAATTCAAACAGCAAAAAGGTGGTCTGAAACCAGATATGAATAATGTATCAATTTCAAGTTGCTGCGTTAACATCTGCTTAATTTACAGTATGATAATTCATGAAATTATAGCAATTCAATCTCAGGGCAGAGATTTTTTTTTGAAGCAACAAAATTTTACTCCAAACGTAAGTAAATGTGAAAAAATGGGGTTGGTCAAATATTTCTAATAATTATAAATATATATAATCAATCATATATATATATATAATCAATCATATATATATATATATATATATTATTCTATCTTACTATTATTAAGATGTTTAAGCAATTATATTAATTCAATTTACTACTTTTTATTTTTTTAAGTAATAGTGCAATAACATTTTACTCCAAATGTGAAAATTAGGTTGCTTAAATAATACATAATTTTAAGATATAATAACAATACATGTGTATACAATATATATATATATATATATATATATATATATACACACACTCAAAAACATATGCCTTTTTTCAAGATTTTCATTTCAATTAATAGTAAAATTGCATCAAATTTAATCGAATAATCCTTACATATTATTAATATGAATTAAGAATTTTAAATGAGTAAAAAAAAACGAGCTTAAAACATTTTGTATAAATTTTAATGGAACAAGGAAATGGACCATTTAGTTTATATGATTCATAAATATGTTTAAATTTAAGTTTAAGATTCATACAAAATGTTTTATTAAGCTCTAGTTCATAATATGAATATTTAAGGATTATTCAATTCAGTTGGATGGAATTTTACTATTAATTGAAATGCGTAAATCTTGAAAAAAGGCTAAATTTTGTTATTATAGTGCATATATATATTATATATACGAATTGTTGTATCTTAATACAAGTATTAATTATTTTGGTTGCACTTTATTTTAAGGTTTCTTTGTTTGGAATCAATGTTTGGTTTAGGGTTAGTTGCATGTAGTTATTCATAATTTATAGTTATTAGCCTACTACATGTAACGTCTGTAAAATAAACTGTTACCATTATTTTATAGCTATAATTATATTGAGCGATTGATTTTTTTAATGCAACAATATCTTCCTCCAAACATGAGTAAAAGTGGAAAATATGTATATAAAAAAGCAGTGCAGCTTAAGCCCAATATTTTATTTCGATACATCCAGGTCTGCTTTACGCGCGCGTAAAACCAGTTTGAAGAAGCACTGTTGCTTGCAGCGGACAAATGGTTTTAGTTCTTGAAACAAATAACAATAAAAAAGAGACCTCGTCTAGTCTACCTCATAACGGCGCAGTCTGTGGACGGCAGCGCGTCGGTCTGCCCGTTCACCACCGACAGTCGGAAGTCCTCGGTCTCCATCACGTTCAACGGGATCACCGCCTGACTGTCGTCGCGCGCTTTCGCGGTTCCGGAGAACGGGCGAATCTGACAGCTGTTCGCGATCGCCGGGGAGGAAATCCTCCAGAAGAAGTCCTTCAGCATCTTCCTGAACTCCCTGCGCATGAGGCAGTACAACACCGGGTTCAAGCAGCTGTTCGAGTGCGCCAGGCAGATGGTGACCGGGAACACATAAGTGTGGAGCATGTAGTAGACCTTGTCCCACTGGATGACATTGAACTTGACCAGGACTCCCCAGAAGGTGATGGCGTGGTTGGGCAGCCAGCAGATGAAGAAGGACAGGACCACGATCGTGACGGATTTGGTGACTCTGGACCTGCGCTTGGGGAGGTTGTTGTTCATGCTGCGCTGGCGAATGAGGCGCAGGAGAAGCAGGTAACACACGATGGTGATGAGCATCGGGAGCACGAAGCCCACCAGGATTTTCTGGAGGTGGTAGAGCGCGTGCCAGTGATGGCCGTTGGGGAAGCGCAGTAGGCACAGATTGACGTCGTTGATGGTGTTCACCCCGGTGAATATCGCCGTGGGCACCGATGCCACCGTGGCCAGGAGCCACAGAAGCGCGCTCACCAGCTTCACCGAGCAGCGCGTGTTGCGCGTTCGGTCCTTGAGCGCGGACGCCACGGACCAGTAGCGCGTGACGCTCATGGCGGTGAGGAAGAACACGCTCGCGTACACGTTCATCACGGTCACCGTGACCACCACCTTGCACATGACGTGTCCGAATGGCCAGGTGAAGTCCAGCGCCGTGTCCACCGCCCAGAAGGGCAGCGTGAGGACGAACTGGAAGTCCGTGACCGCCAGGTTCATGATGAAGTAGTTGATGGTGGACTTCTTCCTCCCCTGCCGGACTCTCATGAGGAAGAAGACCAGCAGGTTCCCCACCAGACCCACCGCGCACACCACCGAGTACACGATGGAGATCATAACGCGCAGCTCCAGGGTTCCGTCCGCGGCCACGTCGATGTCCTCCAGGTTGCTGAAGCGGCTCGCCTCGGAGCCGTTCGAGGCGCTCTGGTTCTGGTACTCCGCCATCCTGTCCTGCCACAGCTCGGCGTCAGGTGCCCGGTGCAGCCCGGGTCTGTGCAGGGCTTGCATCGCGGGAGGGAGCACTAGGAGAGCGGGTGAGGGGTTCGCGCCACTTCCAGACACACCGGAGACGCTGTATACTCCCGCGCCATGACGGAGCCTCACGGTGCCGGTGCTGCTGCTGGTGCAGATGCGTCGCGCAGGGCTTGATGAAACCTGTGCCACTTGATGCACCACCCACTGGGGGCGGAGTCAAGAGGAGCCACTCCCCCTCCAGCCCAGGTTTGACTTGCTTTATTCTACATATGTGCTAAGTATAGTGGAGCGACTCAGAAACACAGTACACAGGTGAAATCATTCACACAAGTTACAGTATAACTGATCAAATATTGATAAAACAAAAAATCGGACATAAATGAAAGAATAAACACAGTGGTTGTGGAACAGACAATGTTGAATTGTTTGGGTGCCAAAGAAACAAAGGTGTATATAAAACATTTTAGATTACATTTTATTGTGCTATTAAATAATTTATTAAATAAAAACATAATCTTATTGGTCACATAAATATGAAAGGAAAAAACAATAGAAAAAAATAAGTGAATGAATAACTAAATTGATTGTAAATTAAATGCAAAGAGTTTTGGGCATTTAGATTTGCTTATTAATATAATAATATTGGCCACACCTCCAAGCATGTATTATAGAATTCTGAAGGATTAAAAGTAGAGAGAAAAAAATATGGGAATTAAAACAGGGAAAAAATAACATTTTATCATCACATTGTACAGTATAAATAATTGTAAAAATATTAATAGAACCAAAAATGGGAAATAAATGACTGAAAGAATAAGCTCAGAAATAAATACATTGGTTGTCAATCCGCCCCTTTTTACCTCATAGTTGCTTTTTATTATATATTAATATAATAATTTTTGCCACACCCACACAATTTTTGAATCACAGAAATATGAAGGACCAAAAACAATGGAGATAGATATATAACAGCTTCAACTCTTCTGGGAAGGCTTTGCACAAGGTTTAGGAGTGTGTTTATGGGAATTTTTGACCATTCTTCTAGAAGCGCATTTGTGAGGTCAGGCACTGATGTTGGACGAGAAGGTCTGGCTCACAGTCTCCACTCTAATTCATCCCAAAGGTGTTCTGTCGGTTTGAGGTCAGGACTCTGTGCAGGCCAGTCAAGTTCCTCCACACCAAACTCACCTCATCCATGTCTTTATGGACCTTGCTTTGTGCACTGGTGCACAGTCATGTTGGAACAGGAAGGGGCCATCCCCAAACTGTTCCCACAAAGTTGGGAGCATGAAATTGTCCAAAATGTCTTGGTATTCTGAAGCATTAAGAGTTCCTTTCACTGGAACTAAGGGGCCAAGCCCAACCCCTGAAAAACAACCCCACACTATAATCCCCCCTCCACCAAACTTTACACTTGGCACAATGCAGTCAGGCAAGTCCCGACTCGTCCATGGGATTGCCAGACAGAGAAGCGTGATTGGTCACTCCAGAGAACACATCTCCACTGCTCTAGTGTCCAGTGGCGGCGTGCTTTACACCACTGCATCCCACGCTTTGCATTGCACTTGTGATGTAAGGCTTGGATACAGCTGCTCGGCCATGGAAACCCATTCCATGAAGTTCTCTACGCACTGTTCTTGAGCTAATCTGAAGGCCACACGAAGTTTGGAGGTCTGTAGCTATTGACTCTGCAGAAAGTTGGCGACTTCTGCGCACTGTGCGTCTCAGCATTCGCTGACCCCGCCCTGTGATTTTACGTGGCCTACCACTTCGTGGCTGAGTTGCTGTTGTTCCCAATTGCTGCCACTTTGTTATAATACTACTTACAGTTGACCGTGGAATATTTAGTAGTGAGGAAATTTCACGAATGGACTTATTGCACAGGTGACAACCTATCACGGTAGCACGCTTGAATTCACTGAGCTCCTGAGAGCGACCCATTCTTTCACAAATGTTTGTAGAAGCGTCTGCATGCCTAGTGCTTGATTTTATACACCTGTGGCCATGGAAGTGATTGGAACACCTGAATTCAATGATTTGGAGGGGTGTCCCAATACTTTTGGCAGTATAGTGCAGTATAGCGAATTAAAAAATTATCACATGGAGACAGAGAGAGAGAGAGAGAGACTGCTGAAGTTCATGCTGTTTTCAGATGCATTAAAGTTTGAGCCTCACATCTGTGTGTGAAACACGACATACCCGCAGTCCTTTGACTTTGACCTGTGCAGACCTGACACACACCGTCCGCTGTCTAATCATTAATCTGTACAGCGATCATACGCAGGACGGCGCAGACTGAGACGTTATCAAAGTTATCCTCAACCTACATTCCTTTTCCTGGTTTGAACCTTGTCTGTCTGCAGAAAAACCTGTGTGTATTATAGCATACAGTAGAATAAGTCACAGATGAGCCATGCTTGAATATGTCTGAATGACACTGCATGAGAAAGCTCTGTGCGTTTTAATGTGTGACTTGTGAGATTCCTCAGAAGAACCGTGTGTGTCGCAGACTGCAAACTCCCGATGATGACGCTGTAGGGCCATAAACCGCCTGTGGATGCAGTGCCATTAAATATTTAACTTTTAGCCATTCTAATTAAACTCTGCAAACTCGTAAATGTCAGTGTGGGTGGCTGTTCATGATCATTGTCTTAAGGAACGGCTTTAAATAAATGACATGTCCTCAACTCCACCAGAGCATCTGAACGCATGAAAACACACACATTCTTACTCCCATCAACAATACAGTAGAAAGCAGGTCTTAAAGAAGGGCTTTTCAAACTTTTAGACCCCAAATATGAACATCCTCGTGTGAGGGACCCCCATCCTGATCTTGGTCTTTTATAAACACTCAATTAATACACTAAAAATATTAATATTATACATCTAACATCAGTTTCTATTAAGTTACTTTATTATATATCTTTTCTACTCACTATAAGAATGTACTATTGCATCATTTATTTGTACATTTAAATCCAATTTTTATTAATTTATATTAATCGTTAATTTAATAGATTAATACATTTTATATTTTTATTCATTTATTTTTATTTAACATTTTTAATTATATGTT